>JAVJGJ010000002.1:4730197-4747026 GCA_035590215.1 Microhierax caerulescens
GGCACATCGCTTTCCCTGGGAGTCTGGGTAGCATCACTGGGATGTTGCCTTGATCCCACCCAGGGACATGGCTGGGATACCCACGTACTCCTCTCTGCTCTCAGGGGCATTGGCTGGACAAATCTGAGGCAAACACAAGCACAGAAATGACGTGTCTGGTACGAACCACATCTGTAACTGTAAGAATTATAATGTAAATAGAAACAAACAGCCACTGACTGAACTTTTAAAATCTTGAAAAACTGTGACTCTAGGGACTGGGTCTATGTTGCTTTGTTATTTGTTTTTGTGACAAGGTTACTCTTTCTCTTACTGTGTCAAAGGGATCTTTATCATTGCCTTTTAAAGAAGTGTAAGTGCAAACAATATTAGAGTGTTCTCTTTAGCACTATTTGATTTTTTCTATATGAAGGGCAATGAGAGGCAGTTATGTTATAGAGACTTAAAAGGGCTTAAGAATTGGTATTTTTCCATCCTATTAGACATCTACAGGCCTACATGTGTATTTAGCTAGAAATTCTAAAGCTGCTTCAATTTTTGGCATTTAGCACCTGGGGACCTGGTGTTGAGTCTTAGTGGTGGATGTGAACACACAGCAGGAGTGATACAGGGGTGACTCCATATGGTGGCTAAGGTAATGATACAGAAATGAAAACTCCTTTATGAGTTGCTGAGTACATCATGTATATTTTAATCCCCAGTTAGATGGTCTGTGCAGTGAGCACAGCCAGAATATCCTTATTATTTCTGTGTGAGAGAGCTCCTGTGCCTTTAACCGCGTGTGACAGTACCTTAGCTGCTGTGCCTCTCGCCAGAGGTTCATTTTCTTCCCCTGGGACATCACTCAGAGTAATTGTCCCCAGTAATAATCAATAAATCCAAATTATCTTGAATAAAGCCAGATTTATTTAACACAGTGTGACAAATAGAAAACCAGAAAGAAAATCCATGTAAATACAATTTAAAGAGAACAGACTTGTCTGAGACTATAGACTACGTAGTAAGCACTCCAGCTGGCCAAGGTATTTTACAACACTGTGTAGAGACCAGCTCATTGACTCTTTATATTTAGGAAAGTAGATTTCTGACCTGGGAAGACTGGCAGCTGCATTGGACCTTCTTTTATAAAAGAGCGTTTCTTAAAAACAATTACTTAGCTCTCTGTCTTATTAACCTGCCCAGTAAATAAGAATTACTGAAGATGGATGCTGTTATTTAACTGGAAAGTCTTTTTGGATAATGCCTCTCTGGAATTTCTCATGGAAATGCCTTACACATTTTTCCTTTTTCCTCCCTTAGATAGGAGGCCATCGAAATAGTCTCTGAAATCATCTATTGGCTCTTCAGCCTTTGGACTTAATGACACCAGGATCAAATTCATGCAAAACAATCTTTTACAGCAGATTTCCTGCCCATAGCTTAGAAAATAAAATGCTGTCCTTGTTTTTTCCATCAGTCGTTTTTTATTTCCCTGTTCCTAGAAGACAGGTTCTTAGAGGCTGTGATTTCAAAATGCCATTTTCCTGGGACCACGAGTTCCAGTGCTGCTTCTCTAGTTCTGTGGTGATGGCAGTTTCTCCTAGCGCAACACTGCTGAGGCTCTCTTTCTGCAGCTGACTAAAAGTCTGCACCCACAATTTCTCTATCCTGTTTGGTCTTTGCCTCTGCAACTGCACACACATTCACAGTGGTGCACGTGGGACCGCTCTGCCCCTGGACCACCCCTTCAGTTGCTCTTCCCACTGAACATCCCTTTATTTAGCCTTATTTAATTTTTCTTTATTACGTGCAGTAAGAGCCTGCATCATTCAGGAACTTGAAAGGGATTCCAGTGCGAGGTTTTGGTTCATTTGTACTTTCTTTCATTCTTTCATGGATTAGGCATTTACAAGATAATTCTCAAAGCTTTCCAGGTAAGATGATAGTGCTGTGATACCATCCTCCAAGTAAACCCCTGTTGGAGTTCCAGGGATCAGTTGCTATGTAGAGGGATTTACAATTTTGATGGCTACTTGGTTAAAAAGGAGGCTTCCAACTTTGGTGGTTTAAATGTGATTTTTTTTAATTTTTTTTCATTATACCTTGCTGCAGCACTCAAGCAAGTAATTTCATTAAATTTGGGAAACTGTTTTTACTTTATGTGTTTATGCCTCCAAGTTGAGATCCCATGTGGATTCTACATTAAGGTATCGCTGCATGCTGCAGCCTTTACCTTTCCTCTGAAAACTTTTAGGACCTTAATAACTTTGAGAATCATGCCTCTGCCAAATACAGTTAAAATTAGCCAATGGTTTCAAAAGTTTAGTGTGCTTTATGCACATGCCCAGAGCGTGAGTGTATAAACCTTATTCCCACAGAGAATGGAGCTGAAAGGAAATTGGCCAGTATAATTGAAATTGATAAAAGCATTCAACATTTTTAAATAGAGCAACTCAAGACTGTGCTTATCATGGGTTTGCTTTTTTGCAAAAAATTGTAGTGACCCACATCGTCATATTTGTTTATGCCACTGAATGCAAAATTGCAATAAGTGAGAAAGTATGCAGTGATGAAGTATACCCCGAAATAGCTGTGGATGCAGATAATTACCCCTCTGAAAACCTTGTTTGACCAGATTATTGTGCAGTTCTCAGTGTGTGTATTTAGAATTTGTGGGCAGCTTTTAGCATGCACACAATTCTCTACAGACACATTCCTTCTCACGCCTGACCTCCGTTTTACATGATTTTAAGCTGTTTTCCTCTTAATGTGAAGCTATTTCCAGTGCATTTCAACAACATATTTAGCATGCCATTAATTTTTTTTCCCTTCAAATCTCATTCCATCTGATAGCCTGGCAGCTCTGACTATAACCAGTTTCCTTCTCATTACCAGTCCTTTAAAAGAGAGGAAGAAAACATCTTCAGGATTTCATTACCTTTCTTCTTTCCCATTGTGAATTTCCTACTTTGCCAAAGAAACGCAGAGATTTTTGTTCACAGTGTGCATCCCACTGACAGAGAGAAATAATAAAACCATAAGGCTCAAATTGAATCAAGTGCTGTCATTGTACTGCAGATAATTGAGCATATTTTTAGAGTCCTCCTCTGTGGAGTTATTTTGTTTTTCTGTTGAGTCATCCTCCGCGCAGGTTTTTTTTTCTTTGGGGGTGGGGAGAAGCAGTTGGCCACACCAGTGGTCCTAAAGCGAGAGTAAATGACTGGACCCAAAGATATGCAGAGCATGAGCAGTTGTCTCAAAAAAGTGATCTTCCCTCGCTATATACAAAAGTCCTGTAGATTCAGCAGAAAGGCAGTTGAGCTCAAATGGCTCAAAGACCATTGCCCTCTCAGAGATGGGGTTTCAGCAAGTGTTTCACTTCCAAAACCGTGTGGTTCTGCACCATGAATGTCCAAAAAGCTCTGCTGAGCAGGACTGGGCTTGGGACTGGCCCTTGGGTGTTCACACTTTGCACAATTTCTGCATTTTCTTTTTGGCTTGTGTATCTCTCGTACTTCAGCTTCAGACACCCCACTCCCTGATGGCCTGTCACAGCTCACTTTTGGAAGCATCGAGCACACTGATGTTATCAGAAGTCTAACGCAGCCTTTGCTGCTTTTCTTAGGCTTTACCAAGATGTTGCAAGGAAGGTCTGGTCCTGTCTTTACCCCCATATTCTGGTAGGTGTTAGTATCAGCAGAGACTAACAATCAGGTTTGTTTCTGACTTTCCGTCCCCAAGAAGTGGTACAGTTTGGCTCGTCAGCTCTTTCCCCATCATTTAATAGAGTGGCCCTTGGAAGTGGAGTCAGAATGAAGTCTCATCATACTAGACACTACTGAGATCTGTTCAGTAATATGTCTTCCACAGGAGATACTGATTCATTAAAACCAAACTTGTCTAGTGAAAAGGTGAGTTTCAACTTAAGTTTTTCACTTTTTGGTGTTTCACAAGGATTTGCTTCAATTACCAAAACCTCTTTTCTGTCTTATTTTTTAAATGAAAAGATTCTGACTTTTGTTCCAAAGTGAGTTTTGCATTTATAAAACTGCCTTTCATTTTCAGCAGAAGATTTTACATGTTCATTGGCCAGATCCTGCATTAGGGGAGACTTCTGTTTGTAAAAGTACTTGAAAAGAGTTGGTTTTATGTTGTCCTAGTTTTGGATAGGAAAATATTTCAAAGCTCAAAATCTGATGGCATGGAAAACACTTTCTTTCCACTTCACTTTTTTGAATAACTGCCTGTGTTGAAATACTATTCTGCTGCTTCTTTTTTTTCCTAGTGCCCATCAATAATTCATTACATTATTAGGAAATGGATAAAGCTGAAATAAATCATTTAATACAGTATTTTCCAAATTCATATCAATGTGAGCCTGAGTGTGTGGGATACAGAAGGTGATTACCATTTTTGTCAAGTAAAAGAAGCAGATGAGCTGTACAAAATTCTCAGTAACTGATACATCCTTGGAAATGCAGCTTCCTGGCTCCCTGGGCATGGCACAACCCAGCTCACTAAACCCCATAAACATACAGACCCAAACACTGTTCCATGTGGCTGTGTATGTCTGGGCTCTGAACTGCTAAAGGATGTAAAGACTGTCCAGGATTGTCCAGGAGCGATAGTTGCTTCTTTTTCCTGAACTATTAAGTGCAGCCTCTGACATTGCACATCACCTAAAGCAAGCTGGTTTCTGCCCCTCACACCTTACAGCTTGCAAATAAATATGGAAGAGTTTGTTAAATAGAGCTCCTGGCTGGATCCCCACCGTGGAGCTGCACCTCTCTCAGTCCCACACTCAGCAATGGTAATCAGCAAAGTAAAAGTTGTGCACGTGCTGAAATGCTTTGCTGGCGGGGAAATGCAGGCTTAAACAGTTCACAACCTGCGGAGACCTAAACTGGGAGCTGAACATGAAAACCTGTAATAGCCCCTGTCCTGATTGAATTCCCCATCTTTCAGTCTTCACGAAAGAAGACTGCAAAATCTCCCAGCCATGCAGACTGCACCCAGAAAGGTGACCAGACCCAGCCAGGGCTCATGGGCATCACCGGGGGCAAGGAGTGACATGGGCTGCCTTCGGGGCACCGAGGCACTGCGGAGGGAGCTAAGCTGAGACTGGCTACTTGAGATCAAGTTTAATTGTTCTGAAGTAGGGTTATGGGAAGGAAGGTTTTAGTTATCTCCTCTACTGGAGCTATCAGAAAAGCCGCACTGGCTGGGCTTATTTAAAACTGCCTTAGGAACATGTGGTCCATAGGGCAGGCATGGCCACTTGACAACACTGGCCATGGAAGTCTGTTCCTGCTTGAATTTATGGGGATGTGGAACATGTAGTTTTGTGACAAACCACAATGTATTCTTTCCATGCTCTTTCCCCAGCTTATACGTTGTGCTAATGGTATTAATCAAGATTAATGTAGGCTTGAAAGAATTAGGAAGGCATCCTGTATATCAGCCTTTCAGCAAAACCATGTCTTACATTTCTCACGTTTCCAAACCGTCCTCACAACAACAACAAACAAACAAACAAACAAAACAAACAAAAAAAAAAAAGCCAAAAGAACCCTCCTGCAATCTCCGAGCTGGTGGCAAAAGAGTTCTGAAGCTGAAGGGAGGTGGAGGACCCTGAAGACAAGCGGAGGAGAGAAGGGCAGCCCAGCGCGCTGCAGGGCTAATGCTGCTGGAGCGGAGGAGCCGGCAGGGCTGGCTGAGCCCCGGTGCCAGCGCCGCGCTCTGACGTGTGATCCAGCTGGCAACGGGAGCTGCAGAAACACTGCTTTCTTGCTCAGCAGATCTGCTCTTAATTACCTGCCTGTAAATCAGAATTCATTTCATAAGTCTGTGGAGCTGGACAGCATGTAGGCTACAGTACCTGCAAGCTGAATTTCTCCTCTACATATACGTGAGTGTTTCAGCTGCTATTACAAACACCTTTTCTTACAAATTCTATGTTTTGCTTCACAATCCAGAACTAAAATATTCTGAGGACAATAAGTTGGGTTCATGTATGATTTGTAATGCAAACAAGACTTTTTCAGCTGTAGCAGCAAGGCACACACACCAGCTCCCACCTGCAGCATGGGTCCAGATGCTGCTCCACGGTTCCTGGTACTAAGGTACCAACACGAGTAGGAATGCAATGGTGTGGTAGTCTGCATATATGAGAAATATGAATAAGGACATTTTTTCTAAGTGGAAGGAAAAAAAAATACCCCAAACCTGATAAACACACATTTTAAAAGGCACTTGACAAAGTTGGGCTCTAGACATTGAAAGTCCCTGGCAAAATTGGCTTGGATGAGACGAGTCAGAGGTGCTGATTCTAGCTGAAAACTCAGTGCTGACTGCCTTGGATAACTTGTCTTCTCTTTACATTTTTCTCAGGGTTGTAGGATGGCATGTTTTATTTCAGAAGGGCTGAATGAGGGCCCTGTTTTGGTGTCTTTAGACATGTGTTCAGATCTGAAAGTTACTTTCTTTCCCTTACTTTCTGAACCCTCCCAAAAGTAATCCATGCAACTTTTCACTCCAGGGTTTATCCAACTTTAGGCTGCTGTATCCCTCCAGCAGCAGCCCTTTGGCTTCTGTAAGGGATGAGTGACTGGCTGTCTATCACCAAAAAAGCAAGCCTCTTCCATCACCGTCTTCATTTCTAATTTACATCCACTGGCACCTCCAGATATATTCCTAATTTTTGACTCTTGAGAGGGAATCTTTTCATACATTCATCATTAAGTAGAATGAGCCAGTCCATCAAACACAGGAGAGCTCAGGGTAGGGAGGAGCAAGGTCTAAATCCACATCTTTGGATTCTAATTTCAGTTTGATGGTGGTAAAAAAGATCATCCTTTGTGAAACAAGGTCAACGCAACAGTAGCAGCCCCGCTGCAGAGCACTCCCATATGCCCAGCTATTAATCATCCCATTTCTCAAGTTGTACCAACCAGCTTAACTCTGGAAATATCATTAAGAAGTTAGCTAAGTGTTAAATTGCCAGGAATTTTCAGAATAAGGAGGGAAAGGGAAGAAAAACGAAAAGAGCAACCTTCATCTTTTAAAAAAAGTCTTTTTTTTTTTTTTTGTGGTTCTTTTTTTTTTTTTTTTATTCCAGCCAGATGGAGTTAGGGCAATTGTTCACTTGCAAATACTATGGAAATTAATGAGGTCCAGAGGCAGAGCCATGAGAAAATAGCAATGTAAAAACCTGAAGTTTCCAAAAATACAGCCACCATGATACCATAGGGATGGATCAGTTTGAATGTTTCATCTCATAGCCTGACCAGGCAGGCTGCCTCACGTTTTTAGCTTATTAAAAACCTGAACCCTTTTTTTCACCCTCCTAGGCCAACCCCTGTGCAAACTGAGCCCATGCTCACAGACTTGCACGTCTCTACCCAAAGAGTCAAGAGCCCCAACTCTGCCAAATATTTAAGAATACACTTAAACTCATCTAAATAGTTTGGGCTGCTATATTTGCATTTCTTTGGTGAGCTCACTTTGAATTAACTTGTGTAGCACTGACAAAGTGTTTTCTCAGTTTTATGAAAGAGGGAGGGAGCACTGGGAGGCTGTGGTGATTAAACTGGGGACTCAGATGCAGATCTGGGTTTCCTGACTTGGAGCACTTAACCAAGGCACGCTGCAAACCCAGCAGAATAGATGGGGACCCTTAACTCATCCCACTGCCAACACAGGTGCTTTGGTTAGATGCTTACAATTGATTGGCATGTCTGAAACTCCAAAGGGTGAAGTCCTTCTCATCTTCTTCTCCAAGGTCAAAAGGAAATTTCCACTCGACTGTAGTTCTCAAATGCCAAGATTGCACCCTGAAACTTTATTCCTGCCTGTGTTGGGAAGTGCAGAGAGTTTCCAGCTATATGCCACATCTCAGCTTCCCAAGGCATGACGTGAGCATAAAAAGCTGTCCTGCAAAAGACTTGTGCCACAGACTTGCTTGCAAAGTGCTAGCACAGCAGCACAGTTGATGTGCAAAAGAAAACAGTGGTGATACACTGGCTCACCGTCACCTTTACTGAAAGGCTTGAGAGATCTTTAAATTATACACACAATACAGCCCCAATGTGAAATGTTAGGAGGCGATTGCTACCCACTTGAAGTTGCTAATTACTTAAGAGGCTATGTCAAGGCATTGATGCAAGAGTATCTGCAAAAGAGTTGCACGAGTTATGGGTCCGACTTTCTTATACACTCATGGTCAGTAGAGCTTCTCAGTCTTAAAGTTCTGTGTGGAGAAGGAATGGAGAGAGTGGCTTAGAAAATAATACATTTATTTTTATGTCTTGTTTCTTTTGGGTGTTCTTTTAAACAGTTCTTATTTTGATAGTAAATCCAAGACAGGCTTTATTAGAACAGGAAATACTGTTTGAAAGTGTTGCTTTAAAGCAGTAGATGTGTCTGACCCGTGCTGTGTTAAGAAAGCGTAGAGAGGAAAATTCATGAGGCAGCTACTGAAAAATTTCAATACTCAGTGCATGGGACAGTTAAATTTAAAGCAGCTTAAATGACTCTTGTGTTTTACCTGCTGTTGCTGCCACACACAGATCTTGTCACTTTAAATCTTCATTTGGCAATTTTCTGTTCCGTAACTGTAGGGTATATACTTGGATCCACAGAAGTATAATATTCTGACAGCTGTTTCCTTTGCTAGCAGTTTATTTAAGCACATTATTTGGTGCAATTTAGACCTCATTCAGAACTGCTTCAAAAACTTAAAAGGACTCATTTCTCCCTCCGCTTGTCTGTCTGTCTGATACCGCTCCAGTCTTCAGAGCTTCCAGTGCACAGCACCATTTCAGCCAGAGTTAATCAAACTCAAAGAAGAAAGGCATATGCTTTCAGGCTAGATTTAACCTTTATATGGGTGCCAGGAAATCTTTGGACATAGAAAGAAATAAGAAGAAAATGCTTCTGTTGAGAATAGCAGGAGTGTATCGCTTTCATTTATAAGGGCTGCTCCAGAACTTGGATTATATGGAGCAAATTAACTGATTTGAATGAAATATTATTTGGGTTTAAAATTTTATGGGGAATTCTTTTTCTTTACACACTAGCCCCTGGAGCTCAGACGTGTTCTCAGAGCTGCAGATATCCTCAGGTACCTGACTTCTGTTGAAAACAGTGGGAATGTAATTCCTCAGCCCAGGGATTACAGAGGAGTTTTGGAGTGAAGTGATTTTACGGGAGTAGATAGGAAGAGAGAGGTTATCTACAAGGCACTGCAGAGGTCTGTGTGGTGGGAGAGATGGCAGAGGCATCCCCCGCCTCACTGTATTTTCTGCCCAAGTACCAAGAGGCGGCAGGGTGTCTAATGCTGGCTTCTGCCAGGTTACAGCACCCAAAGGTGGGGAAGGCAAAGCTGGCTTTGGGTAGGTGTCGTAGATACATGTGCCATTTGATGGCTCCCACTGGAGTCGGGTCAAATGAAGAGCCAGCTGGACTCATGCCCAAAGTTTCCTGAGGCCTGAGTAAGCATCATGTCTCGTTTGCTCTTTGAGCCTCTCTGCTGTGCTGGGAGTCGACAGGAGCTTTCACAGGCAGCAGCGGACAGGGAATCATGGCAATGAAACCAATTTTGCAGATTGTGCTGAAGAAGGGTCATGCCACATTTCCAGCCCCCACCCCACCCCAGAACACTAAATGAGACAGAGAAATCCAGGTCTGTGCCATGAAATCCCAGTTTCCAGCCTGGCTCCTGCACCCTGACCAAAGGCAGAAGCCAGGCATCTTGCATCCCTCCTGCACCCGCTGACCCAGCTGGCTGCACCGCCCGCGCCAGCCCTCCTGCCCCAACCTGCGTGTGCCGCAGGAGGGGCTGACATCAGTCTTACTAATGTGGCTCAGCAGCCAGAGATAGCAATCTCCCAGAAGTAATTAAATTAACCAGATTTACGCAGGCATTCACCACATACTTTGGATTTTCCAGAGGGCTGCCAAGCTGCGGGGCTGAGCCACGCAGCAGGAGGGATGGGAAGGGGGACGGGAGGCTGGAGGTGGCCATCCCAAGTCCCAAATGGAGCACGGAGGAGATGTCTCTGCCCGCTGCCTCAAAGCCACGTCTGCCTCTTCCAGGCGGCTGTGGCATTTCGGGAGGGGCCCTGCCCTGCTGCAAATCTCTAGACAATCTTTGACTGGCGAACAGGTCCTTCCAGGTTAGAGCTGCTCCTACCCTGCCTGTGCTATCAGGCTGCATCTGATGTGGGAACTCATCCTGAGTTATAAACTAATTTGTAGCGGGCAGCAGAGTGTTTGGTGGTTAGAGGAGGGTGGGGGGGAAGGCATCCCTGCATCCACCAGCTGATCCAGATGTTTCAGCTGGCCATTGCAGCTCAGCCCGGAAGATTAAACCGGCTGATCTGCTGCTAATATCTGTACTAGCTCATTTTAAAGTGAGTTTAAGTAGATCTAATCTACAGTTCACTCACAATGCACCGTGTGCACCCAGTCATTTATTTGGTGCCACATTTTTCTCTTCGTAGTAATTTAACCAGACCCGCTCGCCATAAGGAGACTAATTGCCTGGATGAGGTGCGTGAGATTTAGCCAATGCTTCAAGTATCTGGGCAAGTCATTTTCAAAGCCCGATGACTCAGTTTATCCATCTGTGTAATGGGGCATTCCCTTTGTCTCCGTGCTGTTGAAAGGCATAACGAGATCTAGCAGAGATGCTGGGCTGCAGGTATTCAGCGTCTCTCAGGGCTTGGTCATTAGGTCTTGATGAAGCCAACCTTGCTCATGAAAGGAGAGGCAGACTTTCAAGAGTCCAGCAGGACTGCTCAGATGAGGAAGTGCTTTCAGCTGGAGAATTTGTTTTTTGAAGCTCTTTGATGCTCTTTGGAGAGAAGCAGCTATAACATGAAAATTCTTGTCCTTGCCTATTTTAATGAAATACAACCAAGTTTGTTTTAGTAGGTTTTACTTCAGAACGTCCTTTTGTGTCTGAAGAGAGCAGAGTGGCTTTGTCAGTTTTACTTGTGAGGTAACAGAAGTATTACATTTGAAATGGAGCTGCAAAGGAGCAGTCTTTTAATTTACTGGCATTTGGACCCATTCAATAAATGTTTCACCGGACTAGCAGCAGCTAGCATTTGTCCCAGAGTGAATTTTTGATGCAGATTTCTCCAACCTTGGAGAAAAAAGGCACTGAAAAATAAAGTTCATGAAAATCAAGGCCAAAAAATCCCCTTACATGTCTCTGGGGTACAAATGCACAAATGCAAAGCCAGTGGGCAGCGGACGCTTGCCCTGGGGATGTGAGTTACTGCTCCGTCCTCCCATGAGCATGGGCAACTCTGGCCTAACTCTGTGCATATGTTTCTTAAGTCTGTTTCTATCTTACCTGTTTATATGACAAGCACTACAGCAAAGGTCTGCTTTGTCTTGCTCATTTTACCCAGCTTTCCCTAATGACTGGCCCAGTTAGCCCTGGCCTTGTTTGGAAGAGCACGTCCTACTGCAGCACGAGCTTGCACCGTAGTGTTGGAAGATCAGGTGGTTTCAAGTGGCTGGAGGGTGCTGTCAAACAAGCAGGCACCAGCTTTGTCCCTCAGCCAGAACTTTTGGGGTCACTGGACACCTGTGCTGTTAGTGCCCCTATGGGGTAACATTTTTACCCTTTTAATTGCCAGGAATGAGACAAGGGCCGTTCTCAGAGGGAAAAAAAAATTGCAACACTAGCCTGGCACACCTATGGGGCAACACAGCTTAGTAAAGGGCCAGGAAAACCCATCTTTCTGGCATCTTTTTCCACTTCCCCAGCTACCCACCTGGCAGTGGCTGTGTTCAGTTTACAAATGTCACTTTTCTCTAACACTTTGTCCTTTGCTGTCTACTCAATTTTATGCAATGACAGTCATTGCAGACCGAAGTTTCAAAGTCCTGAGGGCCAGTTCCAATCTCACATGAGATGCTACCCAATCTTTCCTGAATATTTTAATTCAGTTCCACTTCTTGAATAATTCAGCACATGTTGGCGTGCAAAATCTCAGGTTTTATACTGGGAAGGGGAAGAAAACAAGTTGCACTTGGCGTTGTTCACGCTCACCTACTAACCGTGATGAAAAAGTTCATTCTTTCAGCATCTGAAAGAGTATGGTACAGCCTGGCCCCACCTGTTGGACTGTCTCTTTCCTGATTGCACATCCACATACTGTGAAAGCAAGTAAGCGTGTCTAGCTTTCTTTCCCCGTTAGTCTCTTTATTTCTTGTGATCTTCCAATCTCTTCAGTTCAGGTGTACCAGCAGGTTAGCATGCAGTGACTTGATGACAAATGAGCCTCCTCCTTCACCTAAGCTGTCTCCATATCCCCTGTGCTCCTGTGGTTGCTGGAATACAGTTCAATATCCATTGCAAATTGTTTATTTTATATTGCTTTACCAGGCACCATTTTGTATGGCCAGGATTAATCTGCTGCCCAGGCAGAGCACTGGAGAGGAAAACAAATACTCAGCTTCTGAACAGAAAGGTGACTGGGAGAGAGATTGTGCAGGTTCACTGAGCATTACTGTTACGAAACATCTGTGCTGTTCGGCAGCATCGTGCAGATAACCAGAAAGAAACGACTCTCCCAGAATGATGGGAGAGAGTGTACAAGGTATTTCTGTATCTCTCAGACTCAGGATGTTGTATATCAACCAGTGATACATCTTTGGGGATTTCCCTTTCTGACCATAACGTCAAAGTTAAAAATAGATCAGAAAAATGCCTCTTTTAAAATGAGATCTATTTTGTAGGTTGAGAGAAAACCACTGAAAAATCCCCGATCATTCTGCCAAGCCTATGAATTACAAATAACAGACATGCTGGCTCAAGAAAATCCTTATTTGCCAAATGCTCACCGTTATCTTCTTTGCAATGTTTCTTGCAGGTGTCAAGCTGTGGTGAGCTTAGCAGACACCTCTGATTTTCTTGGACAGGCTAATACCTTTCCTGAGGGACGTCTTTACTCAAGACACAGCTGGAAACAAGCGTGTCCTGTGTCTTCACTGTCATAATTCATCCTTCCAGGAAGGCTCATGGAAGAACTTCATGCTATGACTGTTTTCTTGTTGAAGGCAGGAGTAAGCACCAACCACCACTAAGGTCTTTCAGCTTCTCCAAGACCCTGGCTTTGCAGCATGCAGGAGTCTTCTGAGGGGCTATTTCCCTCTTCATCCCAAACTCAGGCAGTCTCTCCTTCTCTCCAGCTGCCTGTTGGCTGTGCCTTGGTGCTAAAGGGGACTTGTTGCTTATTTCAGAAGGACCACAGTCAGACCTTTGCCCTGTCTTCTGCAATATGTGACTACCACAAGCATCAGACTTTGTTCACTTGTGCTAGATTGAGAAGGTTGGTTATAGGCAGCTGGGGTTCTGCAGGTAAAGAGCAGCTTCCATCAGTACCTATTTTTGCATTCATAGCTGAGTGTCTTTTGATATCACATCCTTCTACACGTGGCTGAACTGGCTCCTGGTTACTTTGCCTCTCTTTTCTCCTAGTCTGGGCTTTTTTTACCCAAGTTTTCTGCTCTGGGATGGGCTGACTGGCATAGTTACCTGGCTTACACATCCCCTCTGTTCTGCTGCATTATGTTCACCAGCAGAGACTGCTGATGCAAGCAATTTCTGAGTGGGACCCTCTACAGGAAGAAATCTTGCACTTAAAAGTCCCCTGTTAACAACATTCAAATTATGATCTACTAATGAAAAGCATATTGCTAAAAATACTCCCAGTGCTTCTTGTGTTAATTCCAATAAAGAATAAACTTTCATGGCAATCTGGAAGTTGAGTGAGTTTTCAGTAAAAATATACACAAAGAAAAGAAAATCTATAACTCTTAAGTAATTTAATCGAAAGGATACATTTACAACTTGCCAAGTATATTTTGGGAATGTCGTTAAACTAATGAATTCTGAGGAATGATACCATTTAGATTCAACATTATAATAAGCACAGAGACATCCCTTGTTGATCTCGATTTCTTCCCACTGGGAGCCTTATTAAGCCTGGTTGTGAGTCTTAGAAAGTTTTTGCTAGGAATGGGCTGTTAAGACCAAAGGAATACTATGCCATTAGAGGTGGAAACAGGCAAAATATTGGTGATAAGCAAGAACATTTTGAGCAAGTTGGAAAATCTTGAAAAGACAAAGTTCCTTTTGAAGGGCAAATCAGAGGAATTCTTAGCATTAAAGTAGTCTTTGTTTCATGTTTTGTTCAGCCAGTCTAATAAATAGAGAAATTGTATAACTTTAGTGACCAATCACACAGTTCAGTGGAGAGCTCTTGATCAGAGTCTTGCTGTGATCATGTCACAACCAACTGTGCATAATTTTTTTGCACCATATCCTTACTGCAGAAATACTCAAAAAAGTAGAAATTGTTAAAAAAAAAAATAATCATGATATGTTCATGTAAAATCTGTGTGTAGGGAAAAAAAAGTAGATTTCTCCATAAGAAAAAGTTCATAATGAATAATTCAACTTGCTATACTAGTTACTGCAAGTCTTGCCCTAGTTAGCTAGGCTGCAGAATGCTGAGTTAATGAAGGCTACTGCTCTGACAGAGGAGGAGAAAGAGTATGATTTCAGTAGGCTTACAGATATCTCTATCTATATTTTAAACTTCACTAAGTGCAGTTAATAAAACTGAAACATCACATCCTTAGTGTGCAGTACATGAGTGCTCCCATTATTTCAACTGTTGTTTCTTATGTTTGGAGTTAAGCAAATGCTTTTAACAATTTGTTAAATCTAGTCTTTGCTCTTTGGACTGGAAGTTACCTTTGCACACATACTGCCCAAACAGTCAAAAAATGATAAAAGAAGACCCCCTGAAATTAGTAAGTGCTTGACCTGATTGTCTGCATAGTACTCATAATAATAACCCTTTCGTCATCAAAGAGATTCTCGCTGAAGCCTGGGAGGGTGTAATTTTCTCAGGGGCCATTGTGCATGTGCTCCACAACACTGTCTCATCAAATAATCAAGCGCTGTGCTGCCGCTGGGATGTGTCAAGTTACACAAAGAAAATTATGCTTTTTGTGTGTCCATAAAATGAGAGTTCAGGGTGGTTTTTTTTAGCATGGGAAGCATCTGGGGGGGGAGAGGGGAGAAGAAAAAATATTTTCCATCTCTGAATGTACCGCTAAAGAAGAAAAAAAATCCTCTTCCTTTCTCCTTAAATAACAATGCTCACAAGCAGAAGGAGACTGTTGTGAAAAGAGCAGAAAAGAGAACTGAAATGACAACTCCAAAACAGACAAAGGGTAATTACAAGTTAGACATGACATAGGTGAAATGGCTTCTGCTTTTAAGGAAAACAAGACTGAGAAAAGCAGTATGGTCATTCCTTTCACCCACTCAATCTCATCATAAGTCGAGGCAAGGAGCGGTACAGAGGCATCACGGTCTGGCACAGTGACCCCGGCTGAGCAAATTGCCAGAGACGTGCTCGTGTCCCATTAGCATGGTGTGGTAAATGGTCAATGTGAGCTTTGAGTGCTTTGCTGGCACTTGAGGATTTGGACTATTTTAAGCAGTGCTTGTTTAGAGCTGGATATTTTTAATACTGTTAGTTATTTACAGTTAGAAAGAGGTTTGTGCCAGTAAAATGTGGCCATAGCTGTACGCATGCTAACCTGGTCCTTAGTACTGTCACTCTCAATTTATTCTGCTTTTCACTTCAGTATGAACAGTATTTCATTTGTTGCTTTTATCTTCAGTTAGACTTTAAACTCCTGGGTGAGGGAACTTGTATGTCTTATCTGCAGTTATTTGTATGTTATAAGTGTTTAGGTGGAATTCAAGAAGTGCTCAGCTCCAGAGCAGTTTACTCTGCTGGAGCCGATGAGAGTTTTACCACTGACCGTGTGGGTGGGAGAAGTAGGGTAGATCTTGGTGCTTCAGAGGATCTCCTCCACCAGTTTAAATAACTCAGCGACTCACCCTGGCAATGGCCAAGTAGGTTTTACTTTTGCCCTTCTTAAGTTAATGGGAGTTTTGCTGTTGACTGAATCCAGGATTAAACATTTGTACTTTTAGGGATCTCAGATTCGGCTTTTGTTCTCGGTGCACTGGGAGAGTCTCTTCACTGAAAAATCTGTAATTTCGGTGTGTGCCAGGTCATCTTAATCTGCTGAGAAGCAGTTTGCTGCAGCCTGTGGCTTGAGAATCTGTCTCTTAAGGTCAAATCAGAGGTCACTTTTCCAACTGCTAGTTGAAAAATCACTACAGCTGGGCAAATATTGCAAAAAGCATTTATCTAAGAGAGGCCATGTGTTTGCTTCTGTGATACTTGCTTTCTGCAAACATTCGGGTAAGCAACCTTTTGTTTGTGCAGTATAAAAAGTATTGCAAAGCCCATACGCGATGTTCACTCGGCTGTTTTGAAGGGTCCTTCAAAGGTCTGGACTGTGAAGCTTACATATGGACTAACAGAATTAAAATATTTTATTATCATGGAACTTCCTTGACCATCAGAAATGGAAAAGAAAATCTCAAAGTACTGCAGGATTTGTGACAGAATTATGACAGCTGATAATGAGATTTAATATCTTTATGCTTTTTGTAAAATGGAGATAATACGTCCTTAATGCAGAAGGGCTGAATACAAGGATGAAATAACCTAAATCTTGGAGGCCCTGAGCTTTTGAACTGGCAAGGGCTATGTAATAGGTAGACAGATTAAAATGTTGATCGGTTAATGGATACATCAATGAATGGATAAGTTGTTCACAGAAGAAAAGAAAGTTTGAATGAAATTGGGTTTGCCCCTAACAGACTGCAGTGCTAGTGTCTGGAAGGGCAGCCAAGCCCACTCACTGTACAACACCCCCACCCCCCGCACCCCCCC
>JAVJGJ010000002.1:4756560-4775916 GCA_035590215.1 Microhierax caerulescens
GGACTTCACCAGCACAACCATGACTCAGTGAGGTGAAGCCACAAGAGGGTTCCACCAGAGACCAGCAGGAGTTAGTGAGAACAGGGGGAACCAGCACACTGAGCACCAGCAGGCAGGCAAAGAGCCCCTTCTGCGTGGTCAGAAGCCATGGGGCTCTCAGGAGCAGGCAGGGCTCCTTTCTCCTGCAAGACTGGTCTTCCACAGCCACTCCTCACACATCCCTGCTTTACCACCTGGCTGTGCTGTGGGAAGGTTGCTGGGAGGTGCAAATACCGCTTGTTCAGCAGCACCCACTGGTACAGTTCCTGAGCAAGATGGGGCAGGCAGGCACCCGGCCGCCTGAAGGGACAAAGCCAAGTTCAGCCATGTGCCATTTGCGGTTCCTCAGAGGCTCGTGAGCTTCAGGGAGCAGAGGCAGCAGCCACAGCCAGCTCCTGGCCACCAACCTTTCCATGAGGCCCTCTCCTAAGGAAAGGGCAGGTCGCCAGTAAAGTCAGCACAATTGGTCTGGCATGCCCGGGAGATGCTGCACGTACCATGCATGAGCAGACAGACCGCATGTCCGTGATGCACTCAACTAGCATAGCAGAGAGAGATGTGCAGAAAAGCCAGGCTGGCGGGGAAGCAAGGTCAGTGTCACCTAACTCAGACTTTGCCACCGAAGTGGCTACCACAACAGGGGAATAGGTTTGTTCTACCAGTGCCCAGAAGCTGTCCTGTACACACTGACTGACATCTGTCAGCGCCTTAGTTCTATTGGGAGAGAGCACCCAGGTGACAGTTGTCACTCCCCACTCATAGATAGGGACACTTCATGACTTGACTCCATCTTTCCAGATTGTCTTAATTTATGGGGGAAAAAAGGCACTCCACTTTCAAGCATTTTTGACAGGAAAAGAGAAAGACCAGAATAGGTTACCCTCCAAGACTGTAAGACACCCCCAAAAATATCCTAAGTAAAAAGTAACTTCAAATGGCAAAGTTTTGGCTTGCGTTCTGTTTTTTTAGGAGAGAGAAAGGGCATATATATGTCCATCAACCTATATATATATATATATATGTCCATGGATATATAGATAGATATAGATATATTTTGTGAGTGTAACAAAGGCTTAACTAAACGACTGTTGCTGAATGTGCAGGCTGAAGGAGACACATAGGCTGCGGTAATGTTGCCCAGTTCAGACCCACCACACTGCCCTGCTGGGATGAGCAAACCGAAGGAGAAAGTCAGAGCTGCAGGCAAACACTGGCAGGGGAAGGGGCAGCTAGGGGGTGGGCTGTGATCCTGCAGCCATCGTCTTAGCCCTGTGTTCTTCCTGGGGAAACTCAGCTGCACGTCATCCCACTGCCAAATTCCAAGGCACAACCGATCCTGAAGACTGTCCACATCTCAAGGCTGTACCCTGCTCATTGTCTGCCTTCAAAATACTAAGTCCTGCTGCCACAAAAGTGTGCACATTAATGACAAAGAAAAGCAAAGCCACAGAGCTGTTTGACCCCACCGCGTTATCAATGTGGGTGCATCCTTCCTGCCTGCACGCTGCCAGGCATCCTCCCTGCCAGCTGGCAGAGCTCCATCCACCAGGGATGGCCTTGCAGTTATGCAATAGGTGTATCTGCCTGCTGGCCCAGCTGAAAGCTCCTAAGACTAAGAGTAGGTGGCCAAGACAGGAATAGCAAAACTGTGTCTCTCAGGTAGAGCCCTGGGTGAAATTCCCATTGATTTTGTGCAAACTGTTTCAAGTTTTCAATATCTTATAAACATATGAAGCATGGATGGGTGGATGGAAATCCAATATGCCAAATGCCCTGTCAACATTTTAAATGCTACCTAATATAACCCGGCTATTCATGTGTAGGGGTAAAAAAGGTGGCAAATGTACATGTAATGATAGCTGCAATATAGGGATGGTGACCAACACTGTCTTCATGACATTGGAAGCCTAAAACGTATCCAGAGCAATCCCAGCTCAGACCAGCTGGAAGTGGAAAATGGTTTGCTCTTTTCACCCTTTTCTAAGACCGCTTGTCTTCTGAAATCAAGTCATTGCAAGATACACTTCTGAAAGCCATAGAAACATTTATTCCCTTGAGAATGCATCTTGAAATTTGACTTTGGATTCAGTCTGACCCAGTTCACTGCTGTAACTGCCTAGCTTGCTCCCCTGGGGAAGTAAGTTGCTTGGCTCCCGTTGCCTTGACCAGCTAGAGGTGTGGAGGGCCTTCTACCTAAGATCCATGCTTTGGTCCTTCTAGCTTACCCTGGTAGTGCAGGATGAATTACATCCCGCTGCGGGTGGATACAAACCTTTCTGCCTGCAGATGAGTGCTTGGTGCTGGATCTTAGGCAAGTTGTTGATGTTTCTCTACAGTTCAAATTGAGCAGGCCCCTATATCAACTGGTAGCATTAGAGGCTTCCAAACAGAGAACTTCTTGGAGGCTAGTGGTGAGGCATGCTGTGGTCAGAGGAGAAGGTCTTTCCATCATTTGCCTGTTGAGCAAATACTGTATTTCATTGTCCAAGGTTTGAATCTTGCACTCAGAGGCTGATCTTTCTGCTCTGAAGTCAGTAGCAGTTTTGTCATGGTCTTGAACAACACCTGCGTCAGGATCAGAATTAATTTTAAATTAAGGGTCAGGTAATGTTATAAGAGACAAGGAACATGGACAGGAAAAAGAAAAATTGGTGCGTTGGCTGGCCGTTTCCTAAACAGGTTTGTTTCATGCTTCTGAAATTGCACAATTTTTACTTTGAGTAAACCACTAGGAATTGCCCATTTGGATGTATAGAATTTATTAGACAGTCTTTGAAAAATAGATTCAAAATTGACCATAGAGGTCTCCCTCCATTCATAATAAATCCATCTTTATTAAAAGTAAAGTGGTGGGGAAGGCAATCTTCCAGCGTCCATTTTCAGTTGTTTAGTTACTAGCCTAATCAGTGACAACTTGAGAGTTTAGGATTTATGACATAACAAAAGTTATGTCTTTTTTCTCAGAAGATTGTTCTGGAGAGGGTAATTACACAAATACAGTCTAAGCTTATTATCTTTCTCTTTCTTTTTCTTGTGCTATCTTCCCTCCTCTTCTTCCTTTTTACACTACTACATTTCCTACATGTGTTCAGTGAAGCTGAAAATGATATTTTGATAACGGGCACACAATGAACACTTAAGAGGGCTGGTTGACAATGTGAGACTTTGTTAAGGAAAAGAGGATACAATGAATAGCTATAATGGGAGTCATTAATGAAGGGACTGCTGCTTTTTTTTTTTTTTTTTCCTGAGGAAGGCTACATCTTAATGCTTCTCAGGTTTCCTTCTCTATTTATACAACACTGTGGAGGTCAAACCTAAAGTTAGGTCTTTCCTGGTGATGTGTAATGAAACTTAGGTCGCTCAAGAATTCGTTGAGCATTTTTTAGCTTACATGTATTCTGCCTGCAAGAGATCCCACCTTCCTTTTTGTGGGTGTTCTACTCCATTTTGACTCTTAAAATAATTTGCAAATGAAAAATTAAATGAAGCTATCAAAAATGTCTGCATATCCCATCTAATTTGTTGTCCAGTAATATCTAGAAGTCTTGATCTGGGACAGCACTGTGCAAGAGCTGTATAAATGCATAAACACAGCTAATTCCCATCTGCAGAAGTTTGCAACTATTTTTTATAAAGCCTGTTTTTTGTTTGTTTTTTTTTTTTTTAAAAAATGGCAACAAGCCTGTTTAGCCTCATGATGTCAAGAAAGCTGTTCTCATGAAAAATCATCTGGAAATTTAGAGTGCCATTTCAGTTAAGAGAAAATCTAGGGGGTTTGATTGCAATAGCTTGTCAGAGCTGGCTGCTCCCAGCGGTGGCACATCTGTTGCTTTCCCCTTTGTTATCACAGGTTTTCCCAATGGCTACAGGAGCAGCAAACCCAGCTTTTCATTGCTCCCTGTTCTGCTCAGCCCCTCCTGTGGCAGGGACAACCTGGGACAAGCTTGGCTTAGGGACTTTCACTACTAGGGTGGCAAAATCCAGCCCCAGCCACATTTCTTGAGAAACCTTGAAGTTGATGGGAAGGCTGGTACCTAGATTTGCTTTACTCTCTGTTTCCATGTTTAGTAGTTGTATTAAACTATTGCCCAAGCAGCCATGCAGTAGATACAGTGTGTTTCTGTGTCTGTGATAAAGAAGCATACCATGAGGTAAATAAGTATTACTTTTCCTGCTGAGTGCTGGCAGATCGCGACCCTGATGAGCAGGTGCAGGGCAGGGGGGGGAAGAGAGGGAAAGTTTGCTCCTGCAGCAGCAGCAAAGTAGTAGTAGAATTTTGCCTTATTGCTGAATTGCTTTTCACTAGAATAGCATGTAAAGGAAACCCACGCTTCAATACCTCCATTTCCTTAATGACGGAGAAATCCTGAGATGAGTTATTCGCTGTCCACATCCTTCCTGTTGCATGCATCCTGTCCACAGCAAAGGAGGCTCCTTAGCGAAATAAGTCATTTTTCTTTCTTTTTTTTTTTTTTCCTGGTCCCCTTTTCCCCTCTACACTGCATGTTGTAACTCACCTCTTCTCTCTGCCCAGACAGGAAGATGAGGGGGTACACCTTGCTCCACAGCCCATTATGCTCAGAAATGCCATTCCTGAGGACCAGCACCCTATATGCCTTAGAGATTTAGCATCTGGATTGCCAGTGACAGATGAACCTGATATGCTCTTCAGGTCAGGGTCACTGAAGCTGACATTATTTCTTTACTACCATTGCTGTTGAGAAGAATGAACTAAATTCCAGCCTCAGTTTCCCCTGGATAAGTCAAGACTCAAATCCATTGACTCCAGAGGAGAAGGTCTGTTGCTTCAGCAAAGTGCTGTGCCATTTGTTCTCTTCTAGTAGTGTTTTGTTACCAGTTTCTCTTTCCATATTGTGACAGAAACTGTCCCTGTTGGCACAATAGGAGTAAGGCCAGCATATAAACTACAGAGAGGGGAAAAGGATATATATATTTTTAAAGATGTTAGATTTGGGATGGTTTTCACACTCAGACTTAAGGTCATGGCTACCTAAAACGCAGAGCGGTCAAGACTTTTTAATAAATCCACCCATTGCATCTAATTAAACAGCTTCAAAAGACGAGAACAGTTGCAAGAACCAATAACCACATGAACAGAGAAGGGATGCTGAAAAGAAAAAGTTGCTGATCTTCAATAAGCAGGCGCTTTTTTTATTTTTAATGTAATGCTATATTACCACATATGGTTACACATGCGATGTTGGGGAGCTAGCTCTGAAAACAGTTATTTTACTAGCTTTTAATAACACCAGATGTCTATGTGGCGAGAGGGAGGAAAGGACTGCAATCGAACTGGGAATTGGACCCTGTGGACTACTTGAGCCCCAAAGCTGTAGCAAAGTCTTTTCCCCTCAAACAGCACCACCTGTATTATCAACTGGCATCTAGAAATGGAAGATGCTCTGGGTTTTCAGATATCATAATTCCCTAGCCATCTGTCTGATGTGAGGCTAACATAGCGATACTGCCGCTTATGCCACCCTGAGTGTTAAGCCATTACACAAATAACGTAACAAAACCACTCTGCTTTCTGTTGTTGTTGGTCTTTTTCTCTGAAATAGCCAAACACAAGTATTTTGTTGTTCTGTCTCAGCAAAAGACGCCAGATGGGCTTGAGAGCCAGAGCGCAGACTTATTCTCATGATCTCACCAGACTGAGGGCAGAAACCACGTTAAAGTGATTGTCCACCGGTACGGATATTGTTGCACAAATCAGTGATGGGATATAGGAGATTTCTCTGCCTCAGTGTGGTAGAAATTCATCCATATGTCTTCATAATAATATAACATTATGTACTTATAGTATAATTATGTCTTCATAGTATAATTCCACTCCAAAGTGAAATTACACTGTGAATAACCCTGGCTTCCTACCTGCTCTGGAAGTTGATGCTGATGAATGCCATAGTCAGAAACAGCATGATTACAAAATAGCTGTCAGCCACATCACTCTCCTCGTTCATTGTGTCTCTTCCAGGAGATTTGGTAACAACCAAACGTGCCTATGCTGGGACTTCCACTCTATCAGAAGCCCATCTTTCCCTTGCCACACACGGCAGCTGGGAGGTGACCTGTTGCAGAGAAATGGCTTACCAGGAGATCCTTAGCTTGACAATGCTGCTGAGCTTGGTATCCCCAACTGAGGAAAAGGAGCATGCTGGCCTGAAGGATCTGCCACTGGAGAACCATATTTCCACAAAAAATTGAGTAAAACTTGCAGATTTAACAGCTTTTGATGTGGGGTTTTTAAAGACATCTTTGAGGATTATACCTCCTACATCGCATGGCTGTTGAAGGGAACTCAGGGCCAAACTCTTTTTAGATGTATTCTAAAATCTCGCTCTCTGCATTCAACAACAGGTACCAAACCCAACCATTTACTCGTTCACTCACTGCTACGGCTTTTATATGACAGAAACAAGGCTCTGGACAACCCTAACAGGGTGTTCTGGCCATGTAAAGCCAATGACACTAAAGGCTTTCTAAATGCATCCTGAAGGCCAGGGCGAGGATGGATCCCTGCCATACCACCACAGCAGCTGAGCTGGGATCTTAGGGAAGCAAAATGAGTGTGACTCAGAGCATCTGACCCCTAATCATCCCATCTCCCTCCATCCACTCTGTTGGGAGCCCTCAACACTCATAACTGAGGCACCTTGGTGAGATGTATGGAGCTAGACATAAATCTCCAAACACCTACACCCTTCCCCAGTGGCAACTGGCTGGTGGTAAGTGTTCAACAGCAGGAAAAAGTGCCTTCCAGACTGGGAGTGCTGTGGAGCAGCTCAGGTCTGTCAGAGCTCTTCTCTGTCCAGAAAGATATTGGCACTGATCAGTAAGGTGATTCTAGTGCCTAAAGACTGTGAGAGTGGCTGAATTCCCTTTATGCTTTCCTTTGCTTTGTACTGAAGGGTGTCTTCCTGACAATCTGGTGCTCATGAGAGGGAAAGACATGGGTGGACACAGCTGCGGTCAGAAGGGTGGGACAGGCTGTGACTGCACCATGTGGGGCACCACAGCAAAGTCACTCTGCTCCCCTCTCCCAGTAAAACCAATCTGCGTGAGGAAGAGCAGTTTCTGTGCACCTCACACTTTTCCCTCTCATTCTCTGGAGAAGGATGCAGCCTAGAAACCTCTGGTACACACCATGGGTGAAAGGGCATGCACCAGCGTCACAGTGTGAGTCATGGGATAAAATATTGTCAGCAGCGGTGCACAACAGATGTTGCGCTGCTTAGCTGTGGTCCATCAGAGGGTGAAAGGTGGACAAGTACCAAAAACCCTTATGTGCACTCAGCTCCCATCAAGCTGGTTTTTATGTGCTCCCAGTGGGCTGCCACAGCCCACCAGGCCATCTGTTTGTCACACATCCTCTCCCTCCGGCACTGCCAGCATCCAGGATCACCCACCTAAACCATCAGCCGGGTTGGTTTGCTTCTTCAGAAAGGTGTTAAGGTCCACAAAATAAAGAATCACTGACAAACACTAAACTGGAAACATTTTTCAAAATCTACTTGGAAACCAGCACTCACCCTGTCAGGGACTTTTTGGGTGAAGGACAAAGCACAACATCAGAGCTGCTCCAGGATGTGGATGGAAATAGGCTGGTGCAAGCCATGTGTAAAGTACACACACAAAGCTTTAAATATGGGGACAGGCGGGACTGAGTTAGAGTGAAAGTGTATAGAAATGCTGCTGGATGCACGCTGCCTCCTTCACTGCTTCGTGACTTGCTGCCGGCTCCCACAACCAGCCTGTTTGTTCCTTCTCCCTGAACTGACGTTACAAGGAGAACAAATGAATGCAGAGCAGTAGAAGCACATGGGGGCAGAAAATAGAACGTCCTCAACCCCTTCATATGCCCACCACATGCCTTTTGGAGCCAGAGGCTTTTTGGCCTAGGTTCCAAACAGCTATCCACCAGACACTGACATTTTTGCTCTTGTGCTCTGCTTTGCTGTTAAGGTCTAAAAAGCAGATGCCTTTAGGAGCCACTGTTTAGGGGTGGGGGGAAGGGTGATGACCACACTTTTTCAGATTGTGCACTCTTTATCCCCCCACAGAATTCGTAAACAGGCTATAAAATAGAGAAGAGCAGGCCTCAGATGTAATAAATAGAATATGGATTCGATCCAGTGTTTTAAGAAAAGATAGTTCCACTTACTGCAATGGAGAACAACAGTGCCAGGATGAGATTCAAATAGCTGTAATAATTTTTGTGTTTTTAAGACTTTAGCAGAGAATAATCATAAATCAGTGTGTCGAAAACTCGGTGCTTTTACCCACAGAAAACTATTCCACAGCAGCAAGTAGACCTGCAGGGAGATCTCACAGCCAGGGTTTCATTTATAGAGCGACTGTCAAATTTGAGTCTACATCCTCTTACACATACCATCTGCAGGCACATCTTCTCCAGTCTGTCTCTGCGCTCTGTGTTTAAGGCAGCAACCACACAGAAATATTGTGACTTATCCCTGTTGTGTGGAGTGGCTACACCTGTCATTTTATCTTGTTCACTTTGATCCTTTCTGCTTATCACTGGCTTGGGATGAAGGGTCATCCTCAGCCGCGTGTGCTTAGAGCTGCTGCTTAGATTGGCATCTCACAGAGGAGGCAGAGCTCTGGTTCTCCAGTGCTCTGCATCTGGTTTAGCCATTTCCACCAATGCAAAATGGATGTGAACTGCCACTCAGGCAGAGCAGTGAATGGTTATACAAGGTACATTGGCAGTGGAGAATGAGACACTGGGAGCATTGATTTAGCAGACCATGAGTGAGTTTTCATTGTTGATTTTAGAAATGTTCACAAAGTTTGGTGCCAAGAGCAAAGATAAACAAATTTATCATCCAAGGGTGGAAAGGAAAAAAAAAATCACCACTCTGGAAATTTAGTTCTACAAGCTTTTGTAATACTAAACATAAAGGGATAAAGGAAGCAATATTCATTTTATTCCTCGCTATGGTGCTGGACATATATTAGCTACTGGAAGCCTCAAAGCACTACTTAAGGGATTACAAAGTCTGTACATGCAGCTCAGTAGTCACTAAACTATTGCCACCTCTAGGCTGCAGTAAGGCAGTTATTAACATGGCCTTGAATACTGATTGGGATTTTTCTGGCAATTATTTTAAATTGAAAAATGTCAGTTGATGGAAATCACAGGCGGTGATCTGAATGTCTTCCTTTGGGGGTGGGCGTGGGGAGTGAATGAAAGGGGAATATTTTTGCTTTCGAATTTACTGTGATTTATATTTAAAACCTAAACATTTTGAAATAAAATCATTTAAAATTTACACACAAGATATATTTAAAGGAAATTTCAGAAAAAATATGTGGTTAATATGATCTGAATCCTTTTAAATTTTGGATTTCTGCCTTTCACTTAGCATTAGGATGGGAAAAATCTGAACTGAAAATTGCTTGTGGATTGGAAAAATTGTTTCCTGCCCACCTCTCTTGGCAAACCGCTATGTTTCTGTTTTGCTGCTGAAGCTTCAAAAAGCAACAGGCAGTGGCTGGATCAGAGTTGATCTTCCAGCAAATGAAAAATCCTCCCAGGATATATGTTTGTTAGTAGCATGTTCATGGCCATGGGAATGTTTTGAAAGGTGAGGTTTCTGTAATAACTCCTGTGGCTTCTTCACCATGGGAAGGTAAGTGAGCAATAAACATGCCCTCTTAGTCCCTTTCCACATTTGTGTTTGCTCTTCTGCAGGAGGAAAACATTTGTCTGACTGATTTTCAATAAGGGAAATGGCTATATCGTTGCAGGCATATGGTGTGGCTGGAGGGACTTGCAGCACGCTGTGGCTTTAGGTGCTCTATACCTTACATAATGTCTTGGGTCTATCTTTACCTTCTTCCCCTATGAGGAAGGATAACTAAAAAAAATCAAATCCAAAACACCTTTTCTGGCAAAATCTAGAGAATGCATGGAAAAATGTGTTCGAAGGAGGTGACCTCAGATCAGAACTGTCTCTACTATCCGCAAGACAAAGCTGAACTTGCATGTCTGGATTGGTGCTGAGATGACCTCAGTAAAGTTATTGTTTCTAACCCCAGAGCTTCTTTAGAACCAAAAGCAAACATCTCTGTTCCTTGCTCTGAAAGGGTTGAATAAGGATCATCTTTGCACTTACCTAGTCACCTTGCTGCGATGGAGATGGCCCTCACTAGTGCAGTATCAAAATGCTTCACAGCTGCCATTAGGAAAAGGTGAACAAAGCCTTGGCACCTGCCTTGATTTTTGTTGCAGCATCTGCCTTCACAGTAAGCAAAGGCAATGGCTGCAGTCATCCTGGGAAAGGTGCAAACACCTAAACGTAACAAAACCAATAATTAGTTCATTTTGGAGAGGAACTGCCTGACACTGGGGACAGAGTAGAAAAGGAAAGCTCAGCATGGGCCTTCAAGCTCTCTAGTCACCCTACAGAGGCTGGAGAGACAAGACTTGTTCTCCTGGTGGGGGAAGGTCTCCTCTTCTTGGGGAGCCATTTGACCTAACGTTAAATACCTCCAGAACCCAATGTGTAGGTTTCTAGATTTCTGATTCTAGGCTTGACCCTCAGCTTTTAAGTAGTTTACACAAGGCACAGTCTCGATATGTTTATTTGTAGGCCAGGCCTGGAAATGCACATTTTTTCTGACAAGGGTGTTCTAAGTTAGCTTGTGTTTGCAAGACACTTGGGAGAGGGGGATCTGCACAGTGCAGAGAAACCCTGGTGAGGAAGGGCTTCCTTCACATGGAGCATGACACCCGCACACCGACCTGGCTGGCTCAGAAATCAGGGCTCTTTAGCCAGTTTGCTCCTCTGACAGCTGGTCATACCAGGGGAGAGCTGGACTGGGAGATGAAAGCAAGCAGCGCTTGATCAGGTGGTTTCTCATTCCCCAGAACCAGTTCACATGTGCGTCTTTGTTCTACCTCTGCCCCTACCAGTCCAGAAAGGATACATCCCAGAAATATTTAGAATTAAGAAGGGACTTATATTTTTCTCTCTCACACCATCCCAGGCTTTCAGGCTGGGGGGAAAGGAAGGGGGGTGTCAGGGTGTCAACAACAATAAGCAGGAGGGGAAAAGATGCCTGGCACTCAGAGAGTTCAGGCTGGGACAGTTTGATCTCTCCCAGAGCACTCTCAGTGCTTGAAGATCACTGCTTTTGACACGTTTCTCCGGCTGCTGAATGAGAGGATTTACTTGGGTGAAATTTAGGCCCGAGGGGGACATGAAAATCATATTCATAATTTGAAGTGACATGTGATTCAGGATTAAAAAGCTGGCTGGCAGAGAAAAGAGCTGAGGTTATCCTTTTGAGCTGTGCTAATGCAGAAAACTGTGTTTTTAATCCTGTTCTAAAAAGGCCTAGAAGGTTTCCAGCTGGGGCAGTTAGAATATAAAGGAGCAGTAAAGATGAGGAATCCCTTTTTCAAAAGGAGGAGAAAAAAAAAAACCCACCCAAAACAACAACAAAAGATCAAGTTCTGCTTTTGTTTTTCTCTGATAGCAAGTGGCTGAAAGCCAGGAGAGGAGTTTTTTTTAACCACCCTTCCTTTGTCTGACTCCTTAGAGCAGGGCATGCAGGCAGCGGTCAGTGGGACAAGGCAGAGGTGGCTGCTAAAGGAGGCCGCGGTGCTGAGGAGGGTCTCCTGGGGGCTGGCATTGCAGGTGGCCTCAGCTTGTGCATTTCTCTGGGGGACTGGGGGCCTAACAAGTAGCTTCTCCCTTTCCACCGCTGCCCTGGAGCTTGGGTCCCTCGTACCAAGCCCAGAGCAGGAAGGTGCCCCCCATCCCACTGAGTGGAGGGGTCTGTAATTAATCTCTGCTCCTTTTCACGTCACTTTTCCCGAGGGGCTCTGAATTGTAGCAAGAAGGTGTGCTGACATCACTGTTTATTGTGCTTATTATACTAATTTTTAAGTTTTAGTTGATCTTCCTCTGGATATTTCTTTCTTTTTTTTTTTTTTCCTACCATTTTAGCTCTCCTTCCTGCTTTTCTGATACTATTTGACTTTTTTCATTAGAGCAATTTTCAGTACTATGGGACAAGAACTCATTTTTCAGTATAGCTGCTTAAAACATTGCACATGATGATCCATATTCCAACGGGTGTTTTAAAGCACAATACACTGGAAGTTAGTAAAATGCATCTCAAAGTAATGTGCAGAATGAACAGCAAATTGCACAGTCTCTAACTAACATGGTAAAAATGTGTTTTTCCATATTTACCTCAACAGTTTCTGAAATACTTAGGTTATTTCTTCTGTAATTTTGCAAAACTGCATTTCACAAAAGAACCTTTAGGGTTAGTTGAAGCATTCTGTTTTGATATACTTGATTCTACCTTTACTATTTCACATAAAGTCCCTTTCAAATATAAATCTGAATGAAATGAAAAAGTAAAATCATTGTGTTCTGAAAAATGTCACAGTATTCCTGTTTTTCAGAGTGGACTTTCATTCTTTCCTCTCCTCCAAAAAGCACTTTTTAATTGAAATAGAATTTTCTAATAAAAATCACCACTGACAAAAATGAAGCAAACTTCTGCCCAGCTCTGTTCAAAGTCTGTCACTGGAACAAATCATGAGACCAAGGTTTCAACTTCCCTGTCCCTCAAGGTACAATTATTTCCTACTGTTCTTTTCCCCGCTCCTCAGCTAAGACAAAAAGAAATGATCCAAAACAAGAGGAAGTCAATGAGAGCTCTTCCATATATTGACTTTGGGTTTGGGGAAAGCTCTGGATCAATAAGGTGCTATTATTAATCTAATAGCCTATACATAGAATTTAAGTGTGCCATCATATGAAGTTTTTAAATCCCCCTACAGAATTCAGTAGAAGTTTATTCCATTACGTTTTCATGACTCACAATGAATACTTACTATTTTTATCTCTTGCTCACCCTGTTGTGGAGATACGGCTAAGGCAGGCACGCAGCCTTTCTCTCTCCAGCACCATCACTGAATGCCTAACTCCCATCATGTAGACTTGTTCAACCTTCTGATAAATATGAAACTGAGAGAGAAACAAAGAGATTAATGACTGCAGGGACTTAACCTGAGGATATGAAATGGCCTATAAAAACTTTTACTGAAAGCAACACCACATGAAAGAGTGATCCTTGCTGGATAATTCCATTGCCACTTCTAGCTCGGAGGATTAGCAGGCAGGGCAGAGAGAAACTACACCAAAACCTAAACCTCTGTCCTGGCACCGTTTTCACTTGTAAGCTGAACATGAAGCCAAATGAAGCTATTTTTCACCCAGACACTTTTCAGGGTAGAAGAACACTTTCAGTGTGACAGATCTGGCTGCAGGCCAGCGGACGACACAGCCCTCTGGGGATTTTTGTTACCATTGCTGGGTAGACTAAGAGTGCGTAGTGCATATTACATGTAGTCAGGGAAGCAGCTTCTCCCGTGGGTTCTTAATAGAGTTTCCTGCCTTAACAGCTTCATTGGTAATTTTGGTTTGTTTTCTTGCTTCAAGTGTTGGCACATCACAAACTAGACATGTTTGCCAATTGCTATCTGCATCGCTGTCTCCAAAAGATATCATTTGGGGGGACTGAAGGGAAATGACTGATTAGGTTGTATAATCTAATTCTCTGCCAGAGAAAGGCAAGTGTGTACTGTGCAATGGTGCATTGACTAAGGAGAGCTTAGTGTAGGTGCTCAGCCAGCAAGGTGCAGCCGAAAATGCTGTTTGGAGCACAGCAGAGGATGTGCCATCTTCCAGCCTGGATGTCTAATTGATTGTTTGCATGTACGATTACCACAACTGTGGTCACAATTACAGCAATTATATGGGCAAATGAAACATGCAATTGCATGTGCCCAGTTCTAAAAATCTGGGCACAGGTAATTGCCAAAGACCACAGGGATACTCTGCTCAGAAAAGGAGATGCAGCAGCATCCCTGGGCTGGGCTGGAGGACGTGCTTGCCTCCTGCCTAGTGCCTCATGTTTTCCATCTCCTCATCATCTATCTTGGAGCTGAATCCTCTCCTGAGCACCTCCTCTTGGACTTGCATACCTAGCCTAAGTTTCTGAATTACTTTTGAAATCCAAAACAAAAATGAGGCCAGCTTCTTTGGATATCATTGTATGGCTCTGCACAGGGAAGACACTATAAATAGTATCATCAGACATTATTAACTGCATTCTCTGAGAAACCCAAAACCAACTGAGATCATCTTTATTCATAGAAAAAGTCCTAGCCATATCTGCAGAGCATTTCTCTAGGTTAAGCTGGCCAGTATTACTTAAGAGTTGTCATCTCCCTGTGTGTACAAGAGTTTACTTTCTATCTGACAGCTTCAAAAATGAGATTGAAAGGTTAATTCTAAGATATAGGAATTATCCAAAATTATCTCAAAATAGAAAAAAACCCTGTAAGTTTCATAAAAGACAAATATAAGAAATGTAAGAATAAAATTTTGTGACTTATACCAACATTTCCATTGTTAAAAATAAATTCAACATTGTTATCTTATTTTGTGATTAACCTTATGCAAGTTTATAAAAATTGCATTAAATGCGATTTAAAAATCGTTCCTATATTATGTTGCCATTTCAGATCAAAGTATAATCATGGAATCACTGCAAAAAAAATTTCACACAGACACACACACACAATTACAGATGTATTCAAAACCAACCATGAATCTGTTTGTCTGTAGATCAAGTGTCCACGGTGATCAGAGTACGATAAAGCATAATAAAAGACCATTGAAAAATGATGAAATAAAATCCACTCTGCTTTTATAACTACAGTGTTATGAAAAAGACAGACCATTTTCTCTGAATATGTAATTTTTATTCTGTCTCTTTAATTTACATGAATAATTAAAATAGATTCAAGCAATCCTATGCTTCTATGGTTTTTCAGGATTAGAAGAAAATGTACTAGAAGAAAAGACCAATGAATTAAATGCTGCAAATCATAATAGGGAGCCTGACATGGGAGAAACGACTAGACTGATTTTCAAACAAATATTGAATTAAATACTTGAATGTCGATTTATTTTTCATCCCAAACTTTGAGTTGTACAAATATCTAACTTAAATCTGCAGTGAGGAGAAAGAATATGAGGGATAAATGTCCCAGAAATTCAGATTTAAATCCTAATAATTAAGCTCAGCTTTCAAAGCCAATAATGGTTTCAAAGTGAATGTTTTTAAACAAGATTAGATATTTCCTGTATGCTTCATGAAATATCTTGCACAGATATTTAAAAATGTAGCAATATGTGTTATGTGCATACATATAAAATTTAATTAGACTAATGAATTGATATGCATGTGATCATAAGCCATGAGGTATTGTAGTCTAATGGGAACTTCCAGGAAAGTATTTTTCTCCGTATTGCTTGTTTCTCCATCCACCTGTGGCACATCTGACATATGGCCAGCAGCATGAGGAAAGAAACTTTGTGCATCCCCTTCTGGGCTCGAGGAGCAGCCTACAGACAACTTTTGCAGAGAAGCGTAATGTAAAATAACTGGAAAGCAGCTGTTTTGTGTAGGTGCTGCTTGGGCACCTGGGCATGCCCAGCGGTCCCACCAGTGCTGCCTCAAGGTAGACAGCCTGGGCTCTGTCCCACAGGGCCTGGGGTGACGTACCCCTGGGTGTCTCCATCTCACCCCATTTAAAGCTCCTTCTCCGAGCTTCAGGAATCCTAGACTTTCTCTAGAGAGGTATTGTCCAAAGTGGATCTTTCCCATCTATTTCAGGATAGGATGAATCATGTTTTGGAAATGCCCACCCTTCTCCTTTGAGTTTGCACAGGTGAATAACCCTAACTTCAAATAACCTGCAGCAGTGAAGTTGGAGGGGGGTGACTCCCAGCCCAGGGACACTCCTGTCCCCCTCCTTGCCACCTGCTGAGCAGCGGTCAGGGTCCCCAGCAGAGACCCGGGCATGGGGCCGTATCCACCCCCAGCCCTCCAGTGCTGTCTGCGAAGGAAAAGCACCGTATGAAGGCTGCAGCAAGTCACTTTATTCGATGTTAGAGCCTGGCCTGGTTTTCTGGCACAGCCCTCCCTCCAGCCGGAGCCATGAGTCACAAGCTAAGCCCTGAAGTTACTAAAACCGCTCCACATACAATCAAGTTGCATATTTTGCAGCATTGTTATCCTTTTTGGGTTTGGCAAAGCGAAGCGTCTCTGTCGCAGGCAGAGTAGGAATTATGATGAGCTTTTCCCAGCTGGACTTCTTGTAATCGTCCCAGGGATAAAGAGTTCCTGGAGACTCCAGATCTATCCCTGTCAGGCCCTAAGCCTGTCTCCAGCTCTGTTGAGCTTGTCAGGGTTTTTATTTACAAGATTCAGCTAAAAACCTGTCCTGCTAGACTAAGCCAGGCTGTTTCTGCTTGTTCCTTAATCTGCAGGCAGCCTCCCTCCACATGTTAAGGGACACTTAGTTTGTTTAAGGCCTGAGGCAGGCGTAATTACAAAATTTAGGCAGAATCCTGAAGTGACCCCAAAGGTCTTCCTGCTCAGACAGAAATCATTTGTCATAATGAGCCTACTCATAACCTGCTGACCCTTGGAGCTCAATTAATTTCACGCAGAAAAAATGTTCGCAGCCTCTGGACCCTGCTGCAGGAGGGATTTGCACGGTGGTGTCTCCCGCTCACACAAGCCCACGTGAGCAAATGGGCTTAGAAATTTCTCCAGAGAGCATGAACAGTGGCAGGGCAGGGTTTTTAAAGCAGGGTGGTAAAATAAGGTATTTCTGGGTTTGGTTGCAGAGTAAATGTGCGCTCCTTAGGATAATAAGTTAAATATGCAGAAAGGCATATTAACAGCTAGTGGGCACATGTTTTAATTTTGTGTCCCTTAAAACGAAAAGACAGTCATCTCTATTGAAGGAACAAGTGATGCATCAAAAGGGCCTGGTCTGCCAGCCTGCTGCAGCAGTGCTGCGCCAGCACATGCAGCACTGGCAGCTCTGCCAGGGTACATCTGTGGGACAGGGGATGGGAGCTCCCCTGGGGCTATGGGAGACAATATGAATGATCTACAGTGGAAATAACTAGCTTGGGCAAAACGCTGCAGCAAAACGGACGCACTGCTTCCCATAGGCAGAGCTGGGACTTTTCTGCATTGCACTGCATGGAGTCAGGCAACCCCCAAATGCATTTTGGGGTCAGACCTTTACTTGCTGAAGATGAACTGCCAGGACTTGAGCTCTGGTTCTTTCTCAGCTGCTGGCATAACTCCTGGATTTTTGTGTTGTTTTGCCTAAGTAACACACAAATTACAGCAAGAATAGAGCTTTAATCTGAATATTTTTATGTATGCTTTCTGGTCTTTGTCGTCTCAAATACCTCAAAGGAATGTCTGTGCAGCTCAGCAAATGAAATTAAAATCTGTCTAAACTACCCAAAATTAGCTGTCTTTTGCAAGCTGGGTGTGGGGATGACAGGAAACAGACAAAAAGGGGGTTGAGAACACGTGGATCAGGGGATATACTGTCAGGTCCCATAGCAGGCTGTCTTTTGGGGTATATGAGAGGGTTGCACTGGACCCATTTGTGCTGGAATAAATGTTATTAGCCAGAATAATAAAAATCTGGCCTGCTCTATCTCTTGGCACAGTCCAGCCAGCCTATTTAATTAAGATTAAAAACACAGTCAAGAAGATCATTCAAGAGACATCAGTCACCTCAGACAATATGAGGCAGTGATTTTTTTGTATCAAGTCATTGAACCTGCTTATACATTTGCGGGAATGCATGCGGCTGGACTGGATAATCCAAGAGCATCTTTCCAACAACCATAACTATTTGCACTTACATAGCACCTTTTGGCCATGGATCCCAACGTCTATAAATCTGTAGGCTCGTAGGTGAGAGCTCAGTAATGAATTTGAGAACCATGTGATAAATTGTGTTTATTATGCACTTCCCTTGTACAATGCTTATAATAGATTTTCACTAAAAGCAACTCCTGGACTGTGCTAGCTCTGTTGCAAGCCTAGCTGCTTTCAGCTGAAGCAGCCAGAAAGCTGTCTTAAGGAAATCCCCAGATGGCACAAAATTGGCATTCCCTGTTCTTTACCACACAGCCTTTTGGCATAGGAGATAGGAAGGGGGTGAAGCACAGTGCACAGTGATTAAGCCACGGTAGTCACTAGCTGCAATCACTTTCTTTTGGAAATTCAAACTTCTTTAAGTTATGCAAGAATGGGTTTTGGATGCTACTGGGCTCAGACCTGAGAGCAGTAAGGTGGCAAATAATTGCCTCTTCCTCATTTTCTTCCCATCTTGCACAAAGAATAGGCTCACCATTCAGAACAGACCCCTTAGAGTTATACACACCATATTAAACAGTGCAAGCGAGTGACAGTTTCAACACAGACCACTCTCCTGGCTTTAGATTGTTTAACTGATGACACAATTTTTTGCCTGGTTTGTGCACAGTCTGACCACGTTCAGAAACTGCTTTCCCTCTAAACTGTTGTCTCAAGTGCTCTCACTCCTGAAAATCAAAGATAAAAATAATGCATGTTGAGAGTGTGTAAGTGTGTATATATATGATACATGATTGCTGAGCGTTTATGACATTAATCTTCACTCAAAAAGACAGAAGAGATAACTCATAAGTTATCCCTCTGCTCAACCATGAATATAAATGTCAGACTCCTAATGGAGATGTTGTCTAATGAAATATCGTGAATTATTGAATCTCCTGAGCCATGTGCAAATTTCATTTCTTCTTCACTTTTGGGTTCAGATTGGGTATTTTTGAGGTGATGCTATCAGCACTGTGAGGAGCAGATGGAAAGATTCTCAATGTAGCATTAAAGAGCTAATCTCTATAGTGTGGGATGCCTGGGGGGGATGCTGGTTGCCCAGTCCCATGGCATCCATAAGTAAATGCACTCCAAATTTACATTAAAAATGAATATTTTGGAGACCTCTTCCCTTATGAACCCAATTCAAAGGTGAAGCTGAGGAAAGCTAAGGCTATAAGAGACAACAACAAGGTCTATAAATTGCAGTGGTGTAATTAAATCAATGTAAAGTGGATCAAGCTACTTTGGTGCCAGCTCAACACACTTAAAATGGTTTAAGCCTTGTTTAAATGAGTTTAGCTTCATTTAGTAAATTAGTATAGACATGCCAAAAAATCTTTGTAATTTACCATTGCTTCTGGCCTCGTCAGCTTGTGTGTTGCTCTGGCTTATATCATCTTCAAGTCATACTTACCAATAGGTAACTTACATCCCTATTCTTGCTGTTTGTTTTGGCCTACAGGATGGGGGGGGGGGGGGGTGTTGACGGGCGGC
>JAVJGJ010000002.1:4778548-4824281 GCA_035590215.1 Microhierax caerulescens
TATATATGATACCTTTACCTGCTCTCTGTAGCCTAATATAAGTGGGGTACATTTCTACCCAATTTATATTAAAATTAGATGGAACACAAAGAAAAAGAAAGAAAGAAAATGCCTGGTCTAAATCTGGTCGAGTTCTGAATCCCAAATCAAAGGAGCAAGGCATCCTTCATGATAAATGTTTTATGAAGAGCACACACAGCATGGTAATGCCCACAGAAATCTGACAGTTTTCTCTGCTTTCCCTCTCACTGCTCTACTTTCCCATCCATGCCTCAGGTCACACAATTGAGCCTTGTTGCTCCTGTCCTTGCCTGTGGTCCCTGATTCATCACTTTTCAGACATCACTTTGCTGTGTCTGGAAGGAGCAAGCAGGAGAGACACAACTTTCACTGAATTTCCTCGTCTCTGTACTTCTGCTTCCAATTACTTGCTGCTCTTTTTTACTTCTTTCACCCTGTCTCTCCCATTGCAGCGTTTCTTTCCTCACTACCGTTTCATTGTTTAGTGTTACTTGGGTGGAAAATGACCTCCTGGTGCCTTGGGGAGAAGTCCCTGTACTGACCTTGGCTTCCCTGGGCAACCTCTGCCTGTGCCTGCAAACCCACACTTTTGCAAAGGTCCGTCATCCTTCCCTGGTAGTGGAAATTGTGGGTTTAAGGTGCCTTGAAATATCTTCAAGAGTCCGAATGGCTGTGAACACAGGGCCTGGAGCAATCCCCCACGTGCTTGTCACTGCTTACGGTGAGACTTTCAAGAGGGAACAGCTCGCTGGTTCCATGGAGCTCCGGTGTGTTACTATGCAGCAATTTCCTCACTCTGTTTAGGCATCTGGGGCAAGCCGTGGCTTTGTTGGCTTTTAACATGCTTTTCTAAGGCCCAGACTGCTGAGGTGTTTTTTGGGAAAATCACATACTGCTTGGTTTCTCGTTTTCAGTGTAGAGGATAGCTGGGGATGCAGAATGTCCCCATCCCTTGGTAGCTGGGTCCTGTGATGCACTGTCTTTCCTGTTGGAAATGTGCTCCTGTTTCCTGTTTGGAGCAGGCCTAGTCGTAGTCATTAGTTTTAATTTTAATCCAGCTTTATAGGAACCCTTTCATCACAGCGAATTCAAAAAGATGAGGACCCTTTTCCAAGTTTTTTTCCCTCGGCTGCCTACCACACAGCGCAGTGGTGGAGCAGAGGAGGGGGTTCTCCATTGCAGTTCTGCCCTTCCTTGAGTTTTGCTTTAACCCCCTTCCCTTTCAGCATCGGAGAAGGATGCAGATTGCACAGACCGAGTTGCATGCAAACTCCCTTACAATGGACCTATCTCTGCCACCAGGCCAGGAAACGCATCTTAAGCTGCAAACACACCTTCAGCGTGGCAGGGTCCTGTGCCACAGCCTGACCTCAGCTCCCTCCCCAGACCAGGCGGCATTTTCACCCAGCCCCCAGCCAGACTCATGTTGGTGCAACACTCAGCCAACGCAGCCTTCTGGACATACCTCTGCAAAGAAATAAAAATTGAAATTCAGTATATTTACTGCAAATGACAAATGAGAGTATAAAGCTCAGTAGAGAAATTACCCAGGAAAAAAATGTATCCCCCCAGGAATCAGATCATATTTGAGACTGTAACTGGATCAGACAAGCCGCAGCCAGCGAAACTACAGAAATCAGTTGTGCACTGAAGAGCTGAAAAATACAGACCTGTGGCTGCTCTACCCAGCCTCTCCTGCGACCTCGCTCCTTGCCCTCTGCAACACGCACTATGCTTTCCTTGGATTCGGAGCTAGACCAATTTTAAACAACAGGCAGCGTGAGTATGCTTGTCCCAAACATCGCTATGCTAGAAATGGCGTGTTACTATGAAAGCGTATTTTCAACACATGGGCAAGGTCTGGGGCAGCCTGTCCAAACAATTTATTGATGGGTCAACATTTCCACAGCCAGCACTGCAGAGTGGAGGCTTCTCGGGGTATTGAATATTTTATATTCACTTGATGAATTAGATTTTGCATGAATTATGCCAAAAGGATCAACCAAAACCAGTCTGTGCTAGGTTCTCAGCTCTGCCTTGAGATCTGCTCTGTGAGACATTTCATCTCTCAGCTTCTCAGCTCTATTTTCCCAAGATGATGCATTGATTTTTCCTTTACTCTGTACTTTGTCTTACCTGCTCGGCTTGGTCTGGACTTTGACAGTGTTTCACATAAGTATCAGCGAAGTGTTGTCCCATGTTCTGTTTCAACCTCCAAAGACCCTCACAACAAAATCACAATTATAACTGGGGAAGGCAGGGGAGTGGAGGGGAGATCTTAGGGGGTTTTTACCTTTTTTCACGTGTTACTTATTATTCTTCACAGAAAATCAGTTCCTTATCTAACAGAGAAGATACAAACATTTTCACTTCTAGTTTTGTTGTAATTAATAAAAATTATGCTTTTTATATGAGCAGTGCTCTTCAATGGTCTGGTCATGCGATTACAGCATGAATTCATGGGGCCACGGGCTGAAGAAGCCTATGAGCTGGGCTATGAGGATGGAGGAATCTGAAAAGCAGAAGTGGAAGATGTGATTCTGAGACAAGGGAAGAAAAATTTTTGTCCGTTCCTTGCACCAAGACCCATGTCAACCCTGGCTATTTATTTGCATGTCAGATGGGCTTAGCAGTTTGCAAGCAAAAAGATGAGAAGGTCCTTGCAGCCACAATGGACAGCAAACCCCCAAAAAAGGTTGGGACTGAACACTGAAAGCACACACGTGAGCCATGAGGTAACACTTATGGAGGTTTCTCTGAAAGAAGTGGTTTATAAAGGCATGTCTGTGAGAGAGAAAAGTGAGCGTTATGCAGGGTGAAGAAGTACAAGAACAAAGGTAGGAAGAGTGAGATATCAGGTACTCAGGAGATGGGAATGGAGGAGATACAGTCACTCAGGGAATGCAGATACAAGGGGTAAACCTTCAATTAATACAAAACACCGAAAGGAAACAAATAAGAAGAAACACAGAGAAGCTGGATTAAAAAAAAAAAAAAAGTGTAAATAGGTTTGAGTGTGTTTTGACCTAAATGGAAAGAGAAGTCTGAAGTGAAGCATGAACCATCTTAATTCTTCTCCCTGCTTTCGGGCTTGTACAAAAAGCTGCCTACAGATGGGTTCCTACAATGTGTGGGTATTGGTTGTATCTGGAATTTATGAGATTTTCGACTTACTGTCAGAGCACTATTTCCCTGTGTTTTTTATAATTTTTTTATTATTATTTTTTACTTTTTCTCAGAGCTGAATGGGTGCATGAAGGGCACATAAAGGTTTATTGAGTAAAAGCCCTAAATGCTTGCAAACTTTTACTATTCTTCCAGGGCCTATAAATATTTTTCTCAATCCTTCTCTTCAAGGCAATAAAAAATTCGTTTAGAGGTTAGCTGTGGGACACTTGACATGAGTCTGGTGCTAATCTCATTTTGAGGTTAAGGAAAGATGTAGAACTGAAACAGCCCAGACTACCAAAGTATTGAAATAGATAGTAACTTTATCTCCTAATGCTCCTGTCTACAGGTCATTCATATCCATGGCACAGAAACCTGTACGGATGGTGAAGAGACCAAGTCCATGTTCATTAGATAGCTGCTGCCCCCTCCCATAGGCATTGCTGAGGTCTGCATTTTCAGTGGAGTGGCCTCCTTTTTCAAGGGCATCATTTGTACCCCAAAATATGGTCACACTGAGCAAACCTCATAGATGCAACTCTCAGCAGTGCATGTTGCTGGGTGTCTGGGGCACAGCTGAGGAGTGAGAGGCTCTGACACTCAGCTTTAGAGGCAGGGATTATTTTCTGAGTGCAAAGTTACACAAAACCAAAGATTTATTTAAAAAAAAAGAAAAAAAAAAGAAAAAAAAAGAAAAAAAAAACATATTCCTGTATTCATTCCACTGACAAGCCAGGTCTTGCTCCTCCAAAAACTGAGAGTTTAAGGAAGTACCTTCACACCAAGACTGTCTGCGTCACGGTGCTCACAATAACCTCATTCCCAGATTTCCACCTCTGGCCCCTGGGTATCTGTACAGTTTCCTATGAGCCCTCAGTTAGGAGTTTGCCTAGCTGTGCTTCCTTGGGACAAATTTCAAAGCTTTTAAAAAGAAACTAAAAAAAAGCCAGTCTGTGCCCAAAGGTCCAGCGCCATTGCACAAGGCCCTTCACTTCATATGAGGGGTGTGATGGGTGTCAATGTGGCACTTTGTAACCACTCTGCATGTAGCTGTGCTAATTCCCTGTCGGGAGAAAGCAAATGAATTGATGGATGTTGACTTATGACTATTTAAAAGATGTTCCTGGTCCAACAGCAGATATCTACGTCTTCCCTCCCTTCCCCCTCCCTTCTGGGTCTCTCTCTTCTTGGTTTGCAGCCCTAACCTGGCAGAACAGGAATTGTCCTTTCTGGCTGGCAGGTGACATTAGAGATCTGGCAGGGGTAACGATAACGCCCGCAGGGCCAGGAGACTTCACTTGGTGCCTCCAAGAGCAAGGGCTGCACTCGGGACGGGGATGCGCTGGTTGCAAGCCAGCTCAGTTTTCCCCTGATGTGTAAGTCAGCAAGTCCAGCGCCCACGCAGGAAGCCGAGCTCTTCAGCCCAGCAGCCGTGTGAAACTCAGCAGTTTTGGTTTACGAGGGTACATATGAAAATATTTTTGGTGTCAGTTTTCCTGGATGATTCCAGCTTGTGAAAATTGAAGGCAAGCACTAACTTTCCTGTTCCGGAGCAGTTGTTGCTAGAATGTCTGCAGCTTCTCGTTTCATCAGTGTTTCATAAAAATACCCTGAAAACAGGAGAATTTCATGGGAACGCTCCTGAGGCCCCTCAGCCTGGAGGTCGTAGGAGGCTTGCAATAACACATTCGTTCATTTAAGATTGTTTTGGAGGTAAACCCATTTCCTATGTAGATGGCTACACCTGAGGCAGTAAGAGGAAAAAAGCGTCTACCTCACAGGGAGGGGGTTAATGTAAGAAAGCCCATTTTTACTGAAAAAAAACTCCAGTTATATTTGAGTACCAGGCACTCCTTCTGGAAAGCTGAGGTAAACATACATAGCTGTTAAAGATCTGATGAGATCCCACCAGTATGTGTTGGGCATTTATCTAATGAGATCACATAGGTTGTCCTCTCAGCACCTCCTCCTATACCGAAATCAGGAACCTTCTCCGCTCTAGCTAGGCCCCCAGATTAATATTGCCTTGACGTAATTGTTCATTCAACACGACTGCTAATTTGTCAGTGGAGATATTCCAGGGTCTTGCTCCAAGAGATATGAAAACAATAACTTTGTGACCAAGAGACAGGCCTAATGCTTTCAGTTGAAACTGTTGAAAGGGGGTTTTATGTAAAGGAGAAGGGAGTGAGTCATCAAGCAAGGGGGTAGAGGGTTAGGACTTCTGAAAAGAAAAAAAAAAAAAAAAAAAAGGAATAGAAACACACCCAAGTTACCCTTCCCTGATACAAATAAGAAAATTGATAGGGAAAAAACCACAATATACCAAAGTGCCCCAGAGGAATGCATCAATCTGAATCAAACAAATTCTGAGCATCATTATCAAAAGTTTGTGCATTCACAGACATACGTGGACACTTTGTCTTGCACACACATATGCATCACTAAAGCACTGATGTGCAGCTTCCAAATAATTACCTTCTAATAACAAATGGTGCCTTGTTCCAGTAATGACAACTGCAGCACAATCAAAACCAACTGCTGCTAAAAAACAAAAGTCATATTTCAAAGAAATACTGAAGATTAGCCTGTGGCTTTCACTAAACTGTGTCTCTCTGATTCCTGCTGGGTGACACAATGGGCTGGCTTAACGCAGCCTGGCCTCTGAACTCCGCCATACAAGCCTTGGTTCCTTGAAACAGCACCCTTGCTGTCTGTCAGATTTTCAAAGTTACACTTATTCTGCACAATATAAAATATCCTCTTCTTTCTCTGCCCTATTTGTCTGTGGCACATCTGTATGCCCCATCTCCCTATCTTTATAACAGTCCTCGGAGTCTTTTGTGCATGTATTCCTTCCAACATCTGCAAAAGAAATCATTTCTCTTAGAAACAGTGTAAGGGTCGGGGAGTACACACAATAGCTGGAAATACTGTTTAAGGCCCAGAGGGGAGAACTTTTTTTTTTCTGCTATGAAAATGCGCTTTTGCAATGCAATGCAATATTCAAACTCATCCCCCTTCCCTCCTGCCCCCTCCCCCAAGGAAAAAAAAATAAAAAATGAACAAGGTGGAACAGGCTCATCTGAAACAAAATATACTTAAGAGAACAGATGTGGCAAAACAAAACCCATGGCTCTCCATGAAGAGCTGCCAAAAATAACATTGGCTCGGCAGGCATGTGATCTTCAGAGGAGTTTGCTACTTGAATGAGTCAGAATGGTGATTCCATTTTTACCTTTTCAGTGAACGGGAAATACGTGCTCGTTGAGCACCAGATTCTCCTGCAGTGGCCCACTTACACTGGGTTGTAGCGGTAGGCTTGGCAGGTGCGCAGGCAAATGGAAAGTCTGCAATGGTTTCCTCTAGTTTGAGAAGCTGCACTTAAGAGAGGCAAAACCCAAAAGGTCATCTAGAAATATATGTAAAAGCAGATACCTCTGTATACATCTCTGAGATGAGGAGAGAGAAGAGGAAGGGGGAACTAATCTAAAATATCCTTTTCCATAAAGAAAGAATTGGGCTCTGCCCAGAAAATGTGCTTTATTCTAGGATGCAGAGCTTGCAGGCTTTATGAAAAGAAGTCTGTGATATGGCTGATCTCACCAATCCAGGACAAGTCCTTTGTTTGCCTCATAGTTCTTGAATGAAAATGCTTTAGTTTAGTTTAGTTGTTTTTTTTTACAGAGAAATGGAGTGCCAATGGCCTCAGAGAGTTTCAGGTTTTGGTATCTGACTGTCAGAGGCTGGGACTCTTGAAATCTCCAAATCCAACTATCTCCAAATATATTCTGGTTGCTAAAGGTTTATTGTGAAGAAGTGTAATATATTTTTATTTCCACATCTCAGGAGGAGTTTGCAGAACTTTTGTTTGAGTATACTATCCTTTTGCCTGTGAAATTAGAAAATGTGTAGCTGGCGTTGATAAGAATGTTAAAGAAAGTCACACAACGGAACCTTTCCAGTCTCTTTTTCTTCAAGAACTACATTTAAATGAAGAAAAAAAAAAAATAGAAGTTTTCCTCAAAAACCTATTACATTCTTAAGTGCCTTCCATATCTCTAGGAGGAATCATTTACATTTTGCAATAACGGAGCATATGATGTCCCAGTTCCCCTGAGGGAACCACAGTGATCTTATTTGCCCGTTGTACAAGAACCACAATGACCTTATTTGCACCTTCCCATTCAAGTTTTTCCAGGTTTCCTGTGACATATTTTGAAGACAGTTCCTGGTGTTCCTGAAATTGTCGCCTACATTGTCCAGTGCAATGCCAAAAAGAGTAGAAGGAAGTAAAATTGTAGAGCTGGTTGACTGCATGCCTGGTAGATGATTCTCCAAGAACAAAGACATAGTAGGAGTTGGGAAGTACTGGTCAGCTGGGTCCTAGGAAAACCACATCTCGTTAACAACAAAAAATTATTATTGAAATATCTGTGATGCAGGTACAGAAAACAGCAAAAGTAATAAATCATATGCCAACTCCAGACAAATGCATTCTCTCATCAGGCATCTGAAGTCACGCTGTTTCTGTTCGAAGTTTCAACCACTTGAGTTGAAGTCCATTGCCAAGACTTTGAAAATCAAATGTTGGGGAGAGGAGTTCAGAGGCTTTAGCAGAGCCTGATTTTCCTGGAGTTTGGGTATTCAGCAGTTTCTAAAAATCACACCAGGAGCTTTTCAAATTGAGAAAACACATCTGACAATTCATGACTGGAAAATGTGGTCAACATAGGGCTGTAGGTGCTCACGTCTTCAGAAAATCAATCCAAGGTTCCCTCAAGTTAGAAACCTGAAGTTTCCAGAACAAGAAGTCTCTTTGGAAAATGTTAGCCTCAAACTCTGTTTTAGTTTTTCTAGCTATTAACATGGGAATAAAAATATTGTATAATAACTAAATATTATTATTATGTAGTGGCTCATTGAGCTGAGAAAGTGGAATAATATGTGGGAAATAGTAGTGTCACGCTAGAGGTGAGGCATAGTTAATTTGTGAAAAGACAGTGACAAAGTTGTCTACCACTGGCTTTCTAATTTAAGCCAGCTTCTTGATACAAGAAATAGTAGCTGTTCTGTGACACAGTGACTTTGCATTTCCTTATTGCAAGATTTGTGGATTTGTGTTACTCTTTAATTATTTAAATCAGCACTTCGAGGAGATAAAAGAAATCAGGAAGCACCAAGGATTTCCAAACGGCTATCCTTCTTGTCGACAAAATTCTGTTTGAACTTAATTTCTTCTTTTTTTCTATTTTAGATTTCGGAACTGACTTCAGTTAAAAAAAAAAATAAAAAAATAAGGCCATTTAAGGCCATTTCTGTCAAAATCTAAGTGATAGGTATCTTCACTGCAAGATTTCATATCCAAACAACATAAATGAAACTTCCCTTCACTTTGATAAAGCACCTGGAAATTAGGTCTGTGCTTACTGAGCTGCTCATGTGTCACAAAACACCAATTCTTCCATAATTTCTACAGTCTTGCTCTTAAGTATTGATGCACCTTTCCCTTTCCATCCAGTGCCACCCAGACTTTCACTGCTCCGTCACTGTGTCGAAGCAAGCAATACATCTTGATACATTTTGATAGACCTTAATTCCCAAGAAAACAGAAGAGCCAAGATTGAAGACCATTCTTCTCTGGGGACAATACACTATGATTTGTGGGCTTCTTTCTTAGAAAATTTGTGGCTCAACATCTTCCTCCTGATCAGTGGGAGCTGCTTACAGGAAAAAATATAGTTGGAACACATGATTCGGTAACAGGATCATTCATTATATCTCTGATTTCTTCCCCTTTGGTTTAAACTTAAAACAAACCAGAAAGTTGCTCTGTCTCCTAGTTTTTCAAATGCAAATGGGTGTTGTAACTAAATCCTGCACATTATGTGGCTGCTGAGTTATTTTTACACATTAAAATTATTACGTAATGTTCTGACACATAATGACTGATTCTTCACTGGTGCCTAAGTAAATCACTGAACACTTGGGTGGCATCAGCTGATTGCTGATATACTCAAACTCTTAATTACTTTTTTTCTTTTTAAGGTAGATCCCTTTGTTCTGTTCCAGGGCTTTGGTTCTCTTCTCAGCTTTAGAGGGAACCTAGTTCTTTTATAAGTTGATTCTTCTTTGTTCTCCCCTGTAAAAGAGAAATCTTCTAAAAAATCATTTTCTATTAAATTTTATAGCCCCACATCCTGGCAACTTCAAGGCCATATTTTGCCACAGAAATGAATCAAAAGAGGACTGAAAGATGACCCAGAAGAACAGACTCCTGAAGAGCTGCTCTCATGACAGAGCGTTAGTAAGACCTATTTTCTCAGCTCTGGTGTAAGGCTCTGCCTCCAGTCAAAGGTTTGACTGAGTTTTATTATTGTTGGTCTCTGCAGTTCTTTGAAAGCTCTGATCCTCCTGCCCCTATATTTCATTCTCAGAAAACCCTGTTGGTAATTTTTTCAGAAATTATCACTATGAGGTCCGTATATCTGAAGATGTCTATATCATGTACTCAAATACACTATTTTTACATCATCAGGCTGTTGAAGAACCCTATTTCTCACCTCTTCTCCTAACTACATGCTCAGTTGCAGCCCACACGGCAGCTGGATGGTAGATGAACCCCTGGGTAACCAGGAGGAGCTGCATTCCTAGAAAATGATGAAACCAAGGATTCATTTTTCATTCCCACCACTCCCATTAGCAAATAGCAGCCACTTTTATCACTCCAAATACATTAGTCAGAAGGCTCTCATCACATTGGGGCTTCACAGGGCTGGATGCTGTACAAACATTCAATGTGTGCATTCCTTCCATGCAAAGGACAAGAAAATCATTACATCCCTGCCTCAAGCACCTCACCTTTCCTAAGGCACCCTCTCCACTCCCTGTGTGCACCTCCTGTTCATCATGCCGTAGATCTCAGCGACTGGTGGAAATTCAATAAACAGAGGTCTGATGCACATTGATAAGAGAAACTCACAAACCAAAACAAGCAGAGAGAAGAAAAACTCTTTTCCTCTTTAACCACCCCACCCCCCGGCCCTCCTCAAAGGGACTCTCATATGCTTGATGACGCAATTGCTTTACAAGTCCCAACAAGCAGCTTTTCTGCCCCAGCGTGAAATGAAAAGACCCCAGCGCTGTTCACCCCAAAAATACAACCAGCATGAGTCAAGAAAATTAAAAGATGTATTACTACTGCTTAAAAAAAATAACCAACCATGAAATATTTTATTCTTTTCTTTGAGGCCAAAGCGACATTAGAAGCTCAACTGTAGAGCTGGAGAATTGAGAGGAAGGATTGTTTTTTTACAGGAAAGCTGAAGTTTCCTTGTCATCAATTAATTAGATCTCTGGGAGCCAGGGTTAAGGCCAATCTGCAGGTTACTGCAAGGCATATCCTCAAGCTGAGGGGGCTGCAATATGGAAGCTCTCTTGCAAGGCAAACCTCCCTTCTGCTCATTGCAAATCTGCCTTTTTTAACCCCAGAAGGTCTGATTTGCACGTGTTGCCTGCTAAAAATCAGCCACCTACTGCAGCTGCCCTTTTATATCCCTGCTCCGGGAGGAGACAGACTCAGACATGTTCTGGAGGAACAGGCTGCTAGTCTGTCTCTGACACCTCCCTGAAATATAGTGCTTCAATAAGCACCTCGGCCGCAGGGCATGGCTGGTTTTCCCAATTGAACCAGCACGTTCTAGGAACGCCACACCCCACCCACGGGCTCAAACTCCTCCAGCACCCACTGGTGCCACCCAGGTAATTGCCATCAGAGATAAGCTGTGCCTTATCTGCCACTCAGGCTCCTCCCGCAGTCTGTGTGGCAGGGTGATGCCTGTTCAATGGCTTATCCATACCGGGAAAGGAGTTTCTTGTGCATTTTGCCAGTGTCTCATTATTAAAAACATGTTTTAACTTGTATTTCCAGAGCGGAAGGACCGTAGTGCGGGAGCTGAGGAAGCCAAGGTTTGGTTTGTCATTCTACGAAAGTCTTCTTGGGTGACCCTGAAATGACACAGTATCTCTGTACCCCAATTTCCTACCTCTAAAACAAGAATAGTAGCTGCCTTGACTGAGGTGTGCCGGAAGGAGTAACATTTATGAAGTGTTTGAACACCACAGTCAGGAAGGAAGGGGAACATGGGAGCACATTCGATGACAGGTTTACGTTTCCTTTACAGTTACACGTCTGAGCTGTTTTTTGTTCCATGCTTCAGCTATTGACCCCAAAATAAAAAAAAATTCAATGGCTGCATCAAAGAAACTAGTTTCTTTCCTCAAATGAACAAGATGGCATAGAAATCCCTTAATAGTCTGGCTCAGGGTGGTATTTTGCTTCTTGATGGACAGGGCAAAAAAGCAAGTGGAACAAGTTTGGATGACACCAAGCTATGATATGAGTGATAATGGCATGTGTGACAGGGTCATTAAACAAAACTGTACTTCCAGAAGCTCCACCTGGGATAGTTATACTATGGGGAAAAAAAAAAAAAAAAGAAGAAATAAGTTAAAGGTACCTAAACCTGCAACTGCTGCATCTCCTGGGAACATTCAAGCTGCTGGGTTATAGATTGATCAGTTATGTGTCTTTTTTTTTTTTTTTTTTTCCAGAGAGGTGTTGAAAACATCTCAATTTCATTCCATCAAAAAACAAAAGAAAAAATAGACATGAAATGAAACTCTTGGAGTTTTGCCAGTCCAGATTTTAGGGGTCTGGGGAAGAATTTAAGTTCTCACAGGGAAGCCAGCAGGCACAGATCAGCTGTAAGTGATAGAATCAGATGTTACATACATAAAGTCATGCTTTGAAAAACAGAAACGTCCCATTCCCTGTACAGCTTTGCTGTGATGCATCCTGACAGAGGCCCAGAAGCATCCTCAGCGCAAGGCATGGCAGCGTCCGACAGAAGTGCACTTGGCCAGGAGGACAGAATAATTATTCCTTGATTTCAGTGGGAGCTGCATCCACTTGCAGCCCCATCAATCTGGTCCTGAGTAATGCAGCGTGTACGGCTGGGTATGCCTCTCTTGTTCTCTCACACACACCTATGTACACAAACACAGACATTCGCCCGCTGACTCACCGGCTTCCCAGCAATCGGTGCTCCTTTACTAGTTAAAACATGTGGCTGATACTCTCTCAAGCCTGTGGATTAACCCCTGTCTCCTTTATACACCATCACCTATCGCTCGGCAACAGAAAATAGACTCTGATTTGGGCCTGATGGGCACTCTTAGTGGTGATGCATGAAGACAGACAGATTTTTTTATGAGCTCACTTGACCCTTCAGGGTAAGAAGTAGAAATACTTGTTGTGTAGTAAATTGAGCAAACATGACATGGATGGTAAGAGAGAGAGACAAGGGGAGAAGGCACAAATAACTGTGAGGGCTCTGCTTATTCCCATGTAGCAGAAGGCTGGGATGGCACTAACAAAGGGAAAGTCTCTCTTGAGTCACCCAGAGCTGACTTCATACCTGCAAAGGCAACCCAGAGATATGAACAAAGGCAGCTGGAGCTCTGAAATAAAACCACCTCCAATTCAGTTGGTTTCCTAACATTCAGTTGTTAAAACCCCCAGGCTTTTACCCCTCTGAAAGACACCTGTGAATGTTTTCATTATTTTGGTTTCTCTACTTTGGGGTTGAAAGGAGGAGAAACATGCTTTTATTGTTGTTTTCCAGGTGAATAAAGTTGCAGGATCCCCCAAAACCCATTTTCCTAGTACAAGAGAACCTGCAAAGTATGTTTGCAACACTTGCCAAGGCACATGAATGGCACAACAGTTTGCTATTATTGCACAAAAGCAAAAGCATGTTACTGAAATGAATTACAGATATAGGATTAGAACTTATAAAATCCCTTCAATTGTAACATAATCAAACTCGGTATCCTATTTCACAGGCATAATGTTAGGTTGTGCTGCTTCATTCTACGCTGAACCTTGCTCTTGCATATAAGGCAGGCGTCTCTGCCTCTGACTTTGCATCAGAAAGAAGTGCCCAGAGCCCTTCAGTCTGCAGAAATGGGGTCTGGCCATGTTCTGGATACAGACTTCTCTGTCCTCTCTTCCTTTAGGGCTATGTAGAATTTTATCCCAATAAATTCAGTTTCCAAAATGGGTGTTATTTCACCTTGATGCCTCACCAAAAAGCAGTAGGTGGGACCGATTTGAAGATGCTATATTCAAATCTCCCATTACCGCACAGCTGCTGCATTTTGAACTTCCCCTGTTTAAGAACTGGTTTAACACAAAGGGAAGATGGTGCCGTCTAGATCTATCAACCTGTCAGTAGTCTATGGCACTTCAAACATCTAGGTACGAGCAGCCCAAAGTTTTATTAGTAACCTTGGTGGTTTGACAGGGGAGAGAAGCTGCTGCCTTGGAAATGTCTCTGTGAAAAGTTGATTCCAGGGTTTAATGCTCCTGTGAGCATCTTGCTTCGACACAGAGGGGAGACCTGCAATTTTGCAGGGCTGAAGAGTTGTGATGGGAGAGGTTCCATCTCACAGCCTGCCAGCTCTGAGTTTTCCATCTCCGGGTAAGCTGCAGACCTTCTTGCTCTTTCTGGAGCACTGGGTGTTTACACGTCTGGGAGACACATTCAGCAGATGAAGGTTGCAATCCCACGTTGTGCAACGAGGTAAAGCTTGGCCTGACAAGCAGGGAGCAGGTTCACTGATGCAGACGGTTTGATCAAAGCATTTCTGTCTTCACCTGAAACTTCCCTTCATCACTATCACTGCAACCACACAGGCATCCCTGCCCTATTGCTCTAGCAACTTAAACTGAGACTACCAATTAATCTAAACCAGTGGCTATTATAAAATAATCCACTCGACCTGGAAGGTTAGGTCTACTTCAAAGGGAATTGTTTGTCCAGGCTTGTAGACATAGTTTCTGCTCTGATTTTTGCTGTTCCAATTTATGACAGTTTCCTAGAAGGTACACATTTTATTAGGAAAGGTACTTTTGGGGGAGTTTCTGGTGATATACTTGATTTACCCTGGACTGTTGTGGTATGAAAACACCACATACAGTGTGTTTTCACTGAAGAATCACACCTCAAACCAGCCTGGCTGTATTATCAATAAACTGCAGACAAGACCCGGCCCAAAGGGGAACCGCCAAATTTGCCAAGGCTTAAACATATTTTTGAACCCAAGACTGCAAAAGGAGAGAAGTTAGTGATTTAATCCACCAGCACCACATCAGTCAGACAGATGAAAGGCCTGGAAAGAGCTGCACAAAGTAATCTGGCTATTTGATTCCCACTGAACACCAATTTCCAACAGCCAGAGACAAAAGACATGGAAAAATACCCTAATGTAAACTGGCACAGGGGCCAGAGCACAAGCAGTTAACATTAATTATGTATTACCCAAGCACTATAGATAGCACCAAACAGGAAGGGGGAAAACTCATAAACCTATTAATAATGAACATAAAATTTGTAAACTCTCTATGAGGAATAATTTGCATAGCAATATAAACATAGTCTCTAATGCTAAAAAGCTGGAAACAGTACTCTGGTAAAAAAAAAAAAATATCACTATTTTATGTTTAAAACTATAGTTCTATTTATTTATTTATAAGCACGTACTATGGTCTCTAGTTCACAGGTTCCTGACTGTGTGGAACACAACCACGTTGTACTGCAGACATTCCCCTTTGCTGGGCACACGGAATAACGAATACAGAGCGTGTGCTCTGCAGTGGTCTGGGGTGGACAATGATTACTAGTGATACCTGCGACTGCTTGAAGACATAGACGGGTCAAGAATAATCTAGAAGACTTGCTTTCTCACTCTGACTTTGTGCTTTAATTTGCTTTATGAGAAGTCATTGCATTGGGTTGTATCCTATCCCAGGAGTCAGATCTCTGTTACAGTCAGCTGTTAGCTTCTCAGGGAAATAAGGAAATGCTAGCAGTGACTTTCACTTAACCCATCTCCTTGAAGAGTTCACATGGTGGCTTTGATGGCCATGTCATCCTGAAGTTTGCTGGAATGACTCTAACCTTCAACACTTTGGTGGGGAGAAAGATTCGTTCATTATGTGTGGAGCCCACTTTATAGAATGTTTCAGAGGCCACAGTGTCTAAACACAGGGTATGAATTTAAAACATGTCACCAGTTACTGGGGGCCAGCGATGTCCAGACCTCACTGGAGGTCTTTACCATGAGCAAGACAGTGGCTCTTTCATTACCCTTATGGCTAACCTCAGGCTGCCATGTTTTGTCGTGGGAAAAAAGGATGCCAACTTGCATTTACTTTAATCAGAACAGTTCCAAAATATCCAGAATTACTTAAAACGCGTGAAAACACATGCAATTGTGATATAATCCTCAGGGTTCACCAGGCTTGTCTGGAACAGCTTAGGCTAACTCAGGAGACTGAAGGAGCTGTACCAAGCATGATGACATTTGTCAGACCTAGGAAACCACAGGGTTAATTTATGTCCAGCGACGTTAGTGGAGAAACCTCTTCCTTGCTTTCCACTGAGCCTGAGTAGCAAAGTGCTGGTAACCTGCCCCTCAAGATGTGATAGAAATTCCCCTACGTTGCAGCAGGGCAGCACAGTGAGCAGGTTAGCACCCAGGGCTGGGCTGGGGTCCCCTGTCACCTTGCCTGGAATCGGTACACAGCAGCCTGGCTCTGCTTCTGCACCTCCCCGGGGAGCACAGCTCCCGGTCTTGGCTCTGCCAGCTCGACTTCGGCTGGCTGGGGAAGCTTCCCGCAGGCCCTGCTAAGCTCCTCACAGCTGGAACTTGCTTTTGCATATATCACAGACACCTCTTGGTGGGTTGGGATTTGATTTTCCAGAGAGGCCTCCTGGGAGCACGTCTCAGGAACAGGGTGTGGGGGAGGATGGGGAAGGATGTGGTCGCATGCTTGATCAGAAAAGCAATAATGAAAAGTGGAGAGAGCAGTGGGAGTTTTCTCATCAATCCTGGGTCCTGTTGGGCCAGCAGCCCCTCTGGTATGTTTAGGGATGCTGTGTGCCTTAACAGCCTCCATTTACTAATGCAGTAATGACCTGCTGGAGGAGGATTTGGCCACTGCGCTAATTGCATTCCTCCGCTGCACAATAACTTAACACGTTATTAAGATTCCACAGAAGAGGGTCAGGGAATTCATCTCTCTCCAGTGCTCTCCTGACCCCTGCACCATCACACATGCACACACACACACAGTCCTTTGCTCTTTCTCCCAAATCCAAATGGAAGCTTTCAAAAGCTGGAGAGAAAATACTCCATCATTGGTAACACTGGTATCATCACAATTTTTTCTTCATATTCAACTTTTCACACCTAATTGTGAATAGCTGCAAGTTCCAGCTATCCTGCTTTATGCTGCTCTTGCAGAGCAAAAAAGCTCAGAGATGGACTCCATGGAGTAAGATGGCCACAAGTTCAGGTGATGCAAGTCATAGGTGTTGAAGATAAGACCTCCTTTACCACAGCTCAGGTTTTCACAAGCTCACCCAGCTCTGGTGGATGGACCAAAGCACAGCAGAGAGATCTTTTCCCTGGGAGTTTTGTCTCAGTTTGTTTTATGGTTGGCTGTTGCACAATCTGACCCAATATTTTTCCTCCATTGGATAAAAAGCTGTCAGAAAAGAATGTTAGGAGGCAATGATCCATCCCAGTGTGTACACCTACTGTATTGTGCATCTTGGCTAGTTGGCCAAGACAGTACAAGCTTTGACTCAAAGCAAAGTGGAGAATTAAAACCTTTGAGAATTGCCCAAACCAGGCAGGGGTGGTTGGGAGGGTGGGAATACAAGGGTGCCTGAATCGATTTGGATTGTATGGCAAGTAAGAGTGTGGTGGAGTTGAGCACTGTCCACAGAGTCCCAGGGACAGCTCTCACCCTGATTTGCTGGTGCAAGGTGGGGACCTGAGCGACCTTCTCACTGCGCTCCTCATATGCCACCACAGTCATGGCAGGCAAGCGGCTCATCTTGCAGCCTGGCATCGATGGTGCTGTGGATTGCCCATTACCAATTTGCTCCTCTTCCTCTTCATTTTTAGGTCCTCTCTCTTTTTCTCCTTACAAAGAATTGTACTTTCCTCAGAGGTGATGTCTGTTTTGTACAGCAGTCTTGGCGAGCGGGCTGGATCCCCCACACTGGATTGCCAGTGAATCCACCTGCTTGGCTCCAAGCATGAGTCTGAAGGCTGGGGCATTGCCCTGACTCACCAGCAAGGCAGGGACCAGCTCTTCTCCCACTGCCTGCCCTCAACCCTGCCCTGCCCTCTCTCCCCTGCTCGCTCCAGACTGCTCATCTTCAGCCCACTCATATGCCTGCAGCAGCTTTCCTATTAATGTATGTTAGCATCCGTCAGCGTCTTCCTTAGAAATCTTCTTAAAAGTCTCCTCTGTACTACACCATGTTCATGCTGTAATGATTTGATCAGGTTGTGCTAGATCTAGTTAGTATCCTGCCACTTTTAGACTATTGGATTTGGAGAGGGAAGAGATTGTTTCATTGACTCCTGTCAAAATAACATGGACACTCAGGTCACTAAATAAATTAATGGTAGTAATCGTCATCAACTAGAATTACCAATGAAAGTGTATGCAAGATTAAAACTCATTTGATAGAAGCTTTCTCCTGGCTCCGACTGGCTTGAACTACAATTTGTTTTACAATGTAGCCTTTTCTGCTTTTTCTTTATTTGTATGGACCCTCACGTATCCATGTAAAAGAGCAGGTGAGGGTTATTTTTACTGCAAAGTACCACAAAGAAGCTTCACCAAAGCATTCACCTGGGATGAACCGAGCACAGTGAGCTAACCTGCCAGCCAAGAGCACCCCTGTGACCACCCTCGGAAGGCCCCCCCTTGTAGTGGGCTGCAGGGAGGCTGGGAGCCCCCAGCGAGCAGGGGCACTGGTCCCAGCTCACCCCCACCCCTCCCAGCAAGGTCACAGCAAGCACCGTGCCCGAGTCACCTGTGGGCTGCATCCAGCCCGGTGCACAGCAGCTCTCAGGAAGGGTTACTGCTGCTATAAACAAAAGGCTGTTGGATCATCAAAGTGAAGTCAAACTTCTTTTTTATTATTATTTATTAAAAAATCTCAACAAGTGTAGGGTTGGTTTTTTTTTTTCTTCTTGGCTGGTAGGAATGGGCTGGTTTGAATGCTGTGAGTTCTCTAATATGCTCATAGAATCATAGAACCATAGAACCATGTAGGTTGGAAAAAGACCTTTAATGTCATTGACTCTGACCTTTAACCCAGCACTGCCAAGTCCGCCACTAAACCATGTCCCTAAGTGCCACATCTACACATCAGTTAAGTACCTCCAGGGATGGTGATTCCACCACCTCCCTGGGCAGCCTGACCACCCTTTCTGTGTTGTTCCAATGCCTGACCACCCTTTCCACGAAGACATTTTTGCTAATATCCAGACTAACCCTCCTCTGGCACAACTTGAGGCTGTGTCCTCTCGTCCTGTCACTTGTTCCCTGGGAGCAGAGACTGACCCCCATCTGCCCACAGCCCCTTTCAGGTGGTTGCAGGGAGCAATAAGGTCCCCCCGGGCCCCCTTCTCTCCAGGCTGAGCACCCCCAGCTCCCCCAGCCACCCCCCATCAGCCTTGTGCCCCAGCCCCTGCCCCAGCCCTGCTGCCCAGCCCTGGGCAGGTGCCCTTCATGCTCAGGTGCAGAACACGTTGGGTTTGGATTTCCCCCAAATAAGTTCATTAATGTATTAGTCACAAACAGACTTCAAGGACACTTGACCTCAGTGTCTCTGCTTTCCTCTCTGATCATCTTCCTGCTTCTGCTTCAGCAACAGAAAACTACAAAGAAAAGAAATGGCAGAGTCAACGAAACGAGGGAAAGCCAAAGATGAGGGCTGTGGCTGGCTCAGCAAAGTCCAGCCTGTGTGCCATGCTCCCCATAACTATTTCCAGGTTACTCCCATGATGTAAATCCAGGTAGTTACATCAGGAAGGATTTTGACCCTTCAGCTGTGTAATTCTTTACTCCATCTCTCTTTGTGCAGAGTTTTAAAAAGTTATTTAAAAGTAAAGCACAGGCATCTTCAACAATTAGGATTTTAGTGAATGATAATTAATACAACTGGGGAAAGTCTGAGAAGCAGATGGGATAAACAGCAAAGGACTTACAGAAAGAAACAGAAAAGAGAGGCAAACGATACGGGAGAAAATAGAGTGACTTCTGAGCTGAAATTTTTTAACAAAGAGCTTTTCTTCTGACTTCCCAGCTCTGCCATTCCCCAATTGCATTAAAGTGGTTGGCAAGATGAATAATATTTTTAGATGAAATATACTGGCAGAACAACAGGAACTGCAGCCCCTTTACTGTTCTGCTGGAAATTTCTGCTGCTGTTTCTGGTAAATATGGCTGGTGGCAGGACCTGGCTTGTAGCTTTAACCACATGTGGGAAGTTCATGGGGCAAAGATGCCAAGTCTAAAATTAACCCCCTTGAAAAAAAAAAGATTTAGAAAAAAGTGCCTACGGCAGGGTAAGAGTGTTTAGGTCATTATTTTTAGTCTTTCATTATATTAAGACATGTAGAGATTTGGATTAATTAAGGAGAAAAAAAATATAAGATCTCAACATTTTCTGGACTGAAATGAATAAAGCATTTGCATGAAACACTGTAGCTTTAAATACTTAGATAAGAACCAAGAGACAAGCACTAAGGGCAAAAGCTCTCTGAAGCTCCCAGTGTTGCTGTGGAGAGTGGATCTAAAGTGTCACCAGCTTCTACTATGAGCAGCACATTTCTCTGAGCAAAGTTACAGGACCCCACTGATTTTTGCAAAGGCCCCAGAAAAAAATGAGTGTGTGTCACCCTTGGGCTTGTGGAGAAGAATTCAAGAATGTAACATGAGAGGATCAGGATCTGTAAAGTAGATAAAAGGTGCAGAGCCAAAACACATTGTTGTTTCCTTATTTTTATGTATTTATTTTTGTTTCCTTCTGAACTCCTTGAGCACACCTCCTGATTTCATGGGCAATTTAACCCCTGAATTTTGAACTTAAAAGTATGATGCTGGACACAGTGGTAAACATTTTTAAATAACTTTATTAATATCACCAGCAGGTGAAGGCTAGTCTCAAATAACCACTGCTCCATCTTTCACCCCATGCAAAGTCTTGGGATTCATTCCTTCTGTGGATATAAAATGTTTTGATCTAGACTTCACACTTGGCTGAGATTTCTATTCCTTGCTTTGGGAGACAGTCCGTTGTCTCGGCACCTAAAAGTTTTGTTGGTTTTCCTACTCTGTCCTTTGAAAAGAAAAAATCTTATGAAACAGCTGTTGTAAAGCAGAGGTCTGTGAATAAGGGAATGGTATGGAGCTAGTTAAGTACATTGTATTGCAAGGAAATGTTAACACGGAGCTACTGAGAAATCAGTATTTATCTGCTCCTTCATGAATTTCCACCTCTAGAAATGATCAAAAATAGATGTTTAATTATGCATCTCTTTATATATTCTAGCATTCTCTTCATGTCTCAGTCCTCCACGCTACTCACCTGGTGGCTTTTCAAGTTTTATTCAAAATAATGGTGCCAATTTGCAACTATTGTTTTTCTTTTTTTAATTAACAAGCCCCTGCTAAATCTTTTCTTCTGCCAGCAGATATGGACACTACTGTATGAAGTATATATATAAATCTTATTAGAAACAGTCGCTGCTCCAAACAATTTATGGGCCATATTAATAACAGAAGAATATCATTATTTTTGCCAATTCACTGAGATGCCGGTTCAGGCACAAGTATTTCCCAAAAGCTACGTAAAAATCTCATACAGCTCAGAGTCTGAGTGCAGGTCTCTGAAATCCTTGCTCAGACTTCAGCCTCTCTTGGTAGGTGGTGGACTTGGGTGAGGGAGGATGGAATAAAAAAAAAAAAAAAAAATCCACCTCATCTAGGACAGAAATACGGGCATCCGGTGTGGAGCGTGTTGTGACTGAGAGGAATAATTCCCTTCCTGGGTTGGGGGTTCGTGTTGTCATTCAGTAAGAAAAATCATCATCTCAGTGGAGAATTCCTGGAATAAGACAATGGTGATCAATAACAAATTCCCAGTTGTTGCTGGAAAAGGTTTCTAAGCTATTGCAGACAGGACAAAAGTGTTCTCAGTGCCATTACTGACAGTGAAGTTTTAGACCTGAAAGCTAAAATGAAACAAAGCGAGCTTTCAATTAACTTCTCAAAGTGCTCACAGTTCCCAGGTCAGGGCAGATGAAAAAGATAAATATTGAACAAAGAGGGTTGTTCTGTATCTGAAGCATCTTAATGAATACAAAAAGTTATACAACGTATCTGAGGAGTGCTTTTGCCTCATACCAACCGCTCCTTCCTCCCAGCCAGTGATGAGATCACAGCCTCTCACGGGTGATCAATTCTTAAGAGTGATATTGGATGATTTATTGCATGCCCAGAGGCAAGTTGGAGTTTCCCCTTGAACTCTTGAAAATCAACATTGTCACTGATATGAGAGGAAAAATTTCTCATTAGAAAATCTGTAGTTGCCTGAGAAAAGAGAAGAAAAATATCCATTACTAGATGTTTTTACGACTTTTGCTACTGACTTGCGTGACATGAGCAAATCACACAAGCCCTCCCGGTTGCTCTCCTCCTCCTGTCTAGTGATGGGCAAACCCCCTCGTAACCATTGAGAAAGGCAGAGGCACTGCAAGTGCTAACTTTGGCAATACACTGGTCACAGCAGCACTCAGCGGTGTTGCTGCTTGTTAATTGTCGGTACTGTCATCACCTGTGGTCCCATCCTGACCACTTAGGCAAAAAACCAAACCCAGACCTGATTGCTGAGAAAGTGGCTGTTGCCAAACAGAACAACCAAGAATTTTCAGAGTTTGGATAAGACAGCTGCAGCTTCCCTCAGGATTATTCTCTTTATCTCTGTATCTGGCAGTGCAACAAACTCAAGAAGGATGTATGGGGGGTGGAGGGTGGGTGGGTGGGTGGAAATTAAGTGCTTATAAATAGTATTTGAGGCCGTCTTTCTAAGGCCAGAGAGGGATTACTGTAAGCAGCCCGTTACTGCAGGTCCTGGGGGTTTAAGGAATCCCTTAGGTTTTGCTTTAGTAAATTATTTGGGAGGGGAAAAAAAAAAAAAAAAAAAAAAAAAAAAGGTTTAATCCTCTTCTATTACATGGATTAAATAAGCTTGTTTGCAATTCATCTATGGTGTATTCTGATCTAGTGTTACAAACACTTAAATATTGCATAATGGAGTCATACCAGTTCAAATAGGAGAATCAGATTTTTGTGGCTCTGAGCCAAAAGCTCATTGACAACAACGGGGCAGCTTTCTACTGATTCCAGTGAGCCGCAACTAAGTCTCCATAAATACAGGAAAGCTTTTTTATGGCTAGTCCTGCAAAACCAATGAAACTTAGGAGAAATCTGGTTTGTGTCTCATGCATCATTAGCACACACATGAACTAAATTGTGACTACTGCTAGCCAGAAGGTGCATGGCTCAATTTCTAGATCCCCGACTGTTTGCAGGGCAGTCACAAAAAACTTTTAAAAACTGATTTGGGCTTGAGATCTGCAGAGACAAAAGAAATACCTGTATTTCTGTATACTGTAACTCTGTATAACTTTTTAAACTTGCAGCCATTGTTTGTTCCTTCCTAATGACCGAACACACAGAACCAATATTTTCCCTTAACTACACTTAAGCTTCAAGAGACATCCAGACTGCAAATAATCTGTGGCAGTAAGATGCCATGAGCTGAAACCTTGAAGCTGTAGGATTTTTGTTATTGACTTCAATGGGCTAGAATTTCACACAAAGATGATTAATTACCACAACTTTCAATCTCCATAAATGCTATTTTCTAATGTTGAATTGTCTAAGCCAGGTCTTTCAAATGAGGTATGTGGAATGAACGTTAGAGGAACTGGGAACAGAAGTGGTGGCAGAAAAGAAAAATGTAACACTTTCACAGTTATGTTTTTAGGGGCGACCTTCTAATTACATGACAGTCCTGCATGCAATGACAGTACAATTTTACCAACAGTACTCAAACTAATCAGATTTTCTTCATTTTCTTTCTGCAGCAGTGTCCCAAGCACAGCTACAACCAAGGTATGACACACTGGCCACAAGAAGAGAAAGAATGACTCTGCACTTTCGTCTCACATCTACCCATTCCTTTTCTCTCTCAGGGTAACTATTTCATTCTGTAAGAACTGAAAATGAAATCTCACATTGTGTTCATAGTTAAGTCCCTGCCACGTGCATGAGCAAGACACTTCTCTGTGAGGGGACGCATGGAGAGGTAAATCAGGAAATGCCAACTTCTCTTCCTTTTACTTGTCTTTTACTCTTTTTATTTTCTTCTTTTAGTTTAATGCTATGCATGTGCATCTTTCCTGTTTTGCTCCAATGAGTGAGATGAAAAAAAGAAAAAGGGAAGGACATCCACATCACTTTTAAAATACCTCAAGATGAGCAACTAATAAAATCCTTAATGAACAAAAAAAAAAAAAAAAAAAAAGAAAACAACACAAACTGACAGCTTCATATGCTGCATAAGGCCGCAAACTGGACCTCTGGTGTCTGCTTCTGGGTTCACTTTCCAATCTCACACCAGAACGATAATCTTCTTTACAATGACCAAACCCAGCCTGGGTGTTTAAACCTAAGCCAGCATTGTTGGGCTACCCAAATCCCATTGAAGTCAACAGACAGGACCCTTTGTCTAAAGTAACCTTCTCACGTGCTTTCCAAGCCATGCACTTGCTGTGGTAAGCTCATTTCACATGCCTCCTTTTCGCTCAGTCTCATCTAGATTTGGGTTGCATGCTAGAGTTGCCTGCATGGGGAGCCCAGGTTCTCCTTTTCCTTTTTTCTCTGCAGTAGGAGCTTGCTCTTGCAGATCCCCTGCTCTTTAACCTTCTTATTTTATAAAGAAAAATTAACTCTTATTTCTACATGTTGACCACGGCCCAGCATGATGCCATGGCAAAAAAAGCAGCCCAGGCAGACACAGTTGGATACAAACAGAACCCAAATGACTTAATATATTTTGGCACCATGAGGAGCCTAAGTAATGACCAAGACCATGACTCTTTTCAAAGGGCTCCACTAGCACAAAGAAAAAGACAGTCTTTGCCTTGAAGGGCTCATGGACACAGCAAGCAACAATATCTGTGTGTATATTTTAAAGCAGCGGTATTGCCTCCACTGGGCCACTCCAAGCAGCTTCACATGAAATGAGCGGTGATGAACCTTCCGAAAAGACCGAGGACAAAAGTTCTGTATCAGAGATCACCTACGAGGAGAGCATCCCAAAGCATATCCCAGGACTTGGTGGCAATGATCCTCTTTCAGACCTGGAACAAGTCAGTATGCAGAATATAGGGGAAGGGGGCTGACAACAATAATTGGTCAGAAATGAGACAATCAGTTGACTGGAGTGGCTATGTGATTAATTGTCAGGGTGCAAAAATGTCATTAAAAGCTGCAAATGATGTGAAAATTTGAAGTGAATTTTAAACAAGTATACATTTCCTGACTCAAAGGCACTTTAGCCCTATAGCCTGCAGCTTAGAGACATCTATCTGGCTTTCTTCCGTCAATCGATACCATTAAAGCCCTAAAAAAAATCCTTTCTCTATATAGTTATAAAATATCAATTACATACATTTTCATTAGCTGAATGCAGTGATCAGGGCTGATACATTGGTTGTTTGTTTCTCAGTGAGACATTGTTGGCACTCTCCCAGTCACAATCTTTTCCAGTGGGAGCGTCCTCTAATCACGCTGACGAGGACCCGTACTTGGCACCATGCTTACCTGCCAGGCGCCTGCCTACCACGGACGGCGAACGGGCACAGAACAGGGGCGCTGGGCTTTGGTTTCTCCTGCCCGTCCCCCCTGCAGTGCATTAACCACCGGTGCCTGCAGAGAATATTCTGCTGCAGGATTTAAAAGCTCCAAGCAGCCATTAATGAGCTCTGCTAAACTCACTGACACTCTTGAGGAAAGTACTTTCGCCGCAGTTTCACTGATGTAGACGTTTAGATAGAGGAAAGATAAGTCTCTTGCCTGAGGCCATGTGCTGATTGAGTATCAGAGACCAAATTAAACTGACATTTCTTGGCCCTTAGCTCCATGTGGTGGAAGTTCTGCCTCCTGAAGAAACTGTTGAAAGAGAAACTAAAACACATCGTCCCCACATTAAATATCCCACCTGCTCTGTGCTCTCCCATTCTTTTGCTTTTAAATGCCACCCTGTCAGCAGCAGCATGCAGACATCTCTCTGTCCATGGCAGCATATCTTCCTCCTCCTTTTCAGCTCAGCTCTTCCACGTGCCCGCTAGTGTGCATTGCCATCCAGCTCACCTTTTTGTGGGCCAACACTCAACTGGAGATCTTTTCTCAGAAAGGCAGGAGCTGAACGTGTCCAGAAGCGTAGAGATATTTTTAAACCAAGCAGAAACGTGCACAGCCTCACTGAATGTGGTTTTGGAAAATGCAGCTTTCTGTTTTCATTCAGCACTTCTTCTTCTCCGAAACAACACGAGAAAGGGAAGGCCGTGAAGGAAGAATAGGTTTGTTCTTCAGAAGGAACATGTTAAATGACAGCATTAATTATTACTGGGTTTTATCCTCAGGGGAAAAAAAACACATAAACAAACAAAAAAGATGACACACCTCTCACACAACCTGCTGGAATTTATGGCTTTGCATCTCAGACGTCCTCTGAAACAAACCATCAGCCATGTCCTGGGTATTTTTGAACAAAAGAAAAGGGACACACGTACCTTCCTGAAGAACTTGAATGGGACTAGAAAACACAAGGCTTCGTATACATTCAATAAACTCTAAGTCACCCGGTCTCATCTTCTTGTCTCCTTTCATGCCACTTCAGGTTGGCAGGCTCGTGGGGTCAATCTCCCCGTTTGGTAATGCTGGGCTTTGAAGGGCTACCAGGTTCTCTCAGTTTATCAGAGCAAGCAGACTAAGAGCTTCTTGCCCTGCATTTCTTGCCCTCAGCCACCCTCTCTGCACTGGGGGGGGGGGCAGATTCTGACACCAGCACTGCAAGGGCAGGTGGTACAAAACAGCATCACCCAGCAAACCTGCTGCCAGGGAGCTGTGCCTTACCTCGCACGTAACGGAAACTTCTCGTGCTTGCACCGGGTAGCACACATCAAAGCACAAGAAGACCTGATTTTCAGTGATAACCCTCTCGCTGGCGTGCTTACGGGCAACCTGCTAAGGAATAAAAAGGTCTCTAGTCCCCAGGTCTGTACTACATGGGTTCAGAATTGGGAATTGAAGCTGAAATCCTAATAGGAAAGGAGAGGAGCATAAGCAAAACACTGAGAGGGAAATAGAAAGCCTGTATTTTCCTGTTGTAGTGCTGGACACAGAAAGGGTCAAGAAAATATTCTCCCGCTGCAAAACTGTTGAGTGTGCACAAAATAAAAATATTTCTTATTGCAAGGAGAGAAATCCATTGATTTTTTTTTTTCTAGTTTTCAGCGACTGAAGAAGCTATCCAGTTGAATTTCAGGAAATATCTGCATGACAGACTGCAGACTTCCACTTTTTGGTTATTAAAGAAATGTTTCCCTTGTTGGTTACTGTGAACACTTTCAATTACTAGGGTTTTATTTCTTGGGAAGTAATTAAAAACCTGACATTTTTCCTTGAGGTTTCCTTCCATTTTAATGGTGAAAAAATATACCTAACAGTAAATGTCAGCTAGCTCTTCTTCAGAGCTCTGCATCTTCCCATGATCACCAGACCTGCAGGCAAAACACGTCTCAAGCGGACCCAAGAACTGCTTCCCCATGCAGTTATACATGAGGTTACATAGGCTGCGTCATGATGGGCATGTGAGCTTGAGATTTGGAGATTTGACTTTGGGAGGACCAAAGCCCAAAATAAAATGGACCATCTGACTCTACCTCAGCACGACCTTGGTGCACAGCTGCCCAGCAGTGCTGGGAAATGCTGCATGGACAGCGTGCGTGGCGCTTCCATGACCCACGCGGTCACTCAAGGTCTTTCCACAGCAAATCCATCACTTCCAGTAGTTAAGTCGCAGGACAGCATCTGGCTCTGTGCCTGCCCAAACCAGACCTGTCCTCACCACTGCTCAAGCACCACTGAAGTCTGCACTTCTGTCCAACTTCACTATTCCAGGAGAGAGCGTGGTTTAAATCCGCTCTGTCTCTTGGCTTCTGCTCCGCATCTGCCAGGAACCGCGCATGCTGGGGTTACATCCACACAAGGCTAAGCCTTTATAGGCGAGCCCACTGCCCAGAGCCGTAAAGGAACTGAGTCAGCCTGGTCCGCTGGATCTGGCCCTCCAAGGCTTGCAAGTTCTTCCAAGCCCATGTTTCACTGAAATGTCTTTGGCCAGATGGGAAGTGAGAAGTTTAGTGGTAAAAATGACACCGCTTTTGATTAAGGAAAATGGTGAAGTTTCTCTCGAGGGCAAAAAAATTATATATTCCCATGAAAATATATCTTCCCTCTGAGAAACTCCTAACTAAAAGAAAGCAGAGTTTTACAGGGTGTTTGTTTGCCAAGGAGCTGTGCAGATGTGACTCATTTGCTCTCCCCAGGCCAAGTGTTGGTTGGTGCCTAGAAAGAAGCTTCAGCCTCCCGACAGGCACACGGAGACGGTCCGCTAGAAACAGCACCATGGGCCAGGCTCCAGCTGAGAGGAGCCCTCTTCACAGCTTCCTTGGGCTGCCCAGCTGACACCAGAGACAGCATGGGCAGAAGACAACCCGCCAAGCTCATTGCACATCCAACAGAGGTACAACCGTTCCGAACACCTTTCTCTCTTCTGGTCTGTGTCTTGTGGAAAACCAGTTTATGCCTTTCTGGAAGGAAGTCTTCTGTGGGGGCTGCGAGACTGAGTGCTTGTGGCCAGCTACTGCACTTTATCCTCTCTGCTTTTGAGCCGGTGTGCAGCCAGATTTGATAGAGGGGAATTGGCCTTGAAGATATTACATTTCTCCAGGGTTTGCAAAAAGGCTCCCCTGCGCTCTTCCCCCATTCTGCTTTTGCACAGAGGAAAGAGGAAAAGTTTCCCTTGCAGGGGGTTGCCTCCTCCCACGGTCACCCTGGGGTGGGAGGTTGCAGGAACCCCGGGTTCCCTGCTCACATGTTACACCCAGGTGAGGGCTGTAAGAGTTAGGGAGCAGAAGGCTCCCAAAAGATACCCAGGCACACTCATTGAAATCAGCGCATCATGATCACTTTTACAAGCAAATCATCTCTGGACTAGATATATATATATATATATATTTTAACACCTAACATTCTAATGATGGATATTATTTTATGGTCAGGAAGAAATGCTTCATCAACAGGCAGTCTGTTGTAGCCCACCTAAAAGAGATCTTTCACTTTATGTAGTTTAGAGATGCTTCTTAGTATAGTCCCATTAAACATTATTTTAATTAAGATTATTACTATTAATATAAAGCCCTGGTACTTTTAGCATGCTCTTTTTTTATTATTTCCTGAGATGTTTTCTGTGCTTTGCCATGTACTTCAAAACATTTCCGGTCAGGTTTAGACAGCAGAATCCACCTTCTTCTCTAGCACGGCTGTAAGTTTGTTAGAAAGCAACTTTTTCCCATACAGAGAAACCTGCAGTCCTGTCACCTAGGCCATTAGCACATATATTTAATTCCTATCAGAGGTGTCAGCAACAAAACTCTTGTTGAAAATGCATTATGCAATTTGATACATCTGAGCTTTGCTGGTTCCCCTTCTAAGACAAGGGCTTCTTTACTTATTGTCCTCAAACAGCGATGAGGACCATAGTACAAATCTTGTGCCACAACAAGCCTGACATCATTCTTGTTGCCACTGATGATGATTTCATTTTTCTAGAGCCTTATTACTGTTGGAAGTATTTAATGTTTTGGACATGAAAGCAGATGTGATGAGACATTTGAGTCTGAGGGCTTCAGCTCACCACCAGCTCTCCAGGCAGGTCAGACGTCTGTCAGCGCGGCTCTTCCAGTGTGAGGAGGCTCAGGCATGTGTCCTGGTGCTCCTGCTCCTGCTCTGGGCGGCCACAATGAATCAGGAGAAGATCTCAAATCTGTAATTCACCATGGCCTTTCTAGTCAAGAGGAAGGGACAGATAGGTAATACATGTTGTATTTGACCCAAGCGCTTAGGTGGGTTCAGTAGACTCTAGAACACAAAGCACCATTGCAGTGATCCTCTGAATAGCGTAAAACTGTGTTTGATCTCCCCTTTGCTTCCAAGGAGGGTTTTGCAGCCTGAATGTCTTGAGATGAAGATTTCTGCCAGCTGTGACTCAGGAAAAGAATTTAAATGTGATGGCCTCAGTGTAGTCCTTGGTGGAATATTTGTCCACATCATAAAACCACTGGACACAATATGGAAATGCAATTGACATTAAACCAAATGATATAATCCCATCTAATGGTATTATAATGAATCCCAAGTGAACTAAACATGATTGGGCAAGTATTTCAAAGTGTTACTGAAACAGTTTTTATAGCGTAAAGGTCTGCATTTGCCAACCAGTGGCCAGACACACAGAACAGACTCTAATAAGTTAGCCAATTCCCACCCTGTAAACCTGTGGCTGTTCCTTAAAGAAACATCTTTTTTTAATTAGTGCTTTTACTTTTTGAAGGATTCTAAGGAGTTTCATTTTTTTAAATACGTTGCTCTGAGTACCAGTTAGCTATTTTTGGTCTGTAGTGAAATCCCCTGATGAGAAGAAAGGGATTCAATTTCTGTAAATCTACCATTTATGAACTTGTGAGTTGCTAAATGATGTTGGCCTTTCACCTAATGGCTGGTTGTGCCTTACGTGTTTGTACGGTTTGCTGTGCTATTCCTCTGCTCTGGTGTTATTGTTTTTACTAACTTTGCATAAGGTATGTTCTGGCATGGTTCTAAAAACCTGATCCAAACGGTATGTGAGCACAGCTGACCGTCTGTTTGATTGAATGTCTTCCAACTGCAATTTTCAAATCTTCTTTCCTCTGGAGAAATGGGGAGGGAAGAGAGAAAGCTTTCCCTCCAGTCTGGGATAGCATCTTCTTTCTTGACCAGATTGAGAAATTCATCCTTACAAAAGAGAAATGTAATTTCCTAGCTCAGTGTTACTCAAGTCTGGATGTTCTTGAATGGGTGAGCTGCCCCTCAAGTCCCTCCAGATCACATGAAATACTGAACAGCACTCACAAAATTCTGAGATTGCATCTGGTATCTTGTAACGTGTTTCACACACAGACCTCAAATACTGCAGTTTTCTTTGGATTCAGCAGCATTTGCAAAAAGCATGTGTTTTGCATTTTCTCTTTATCAATCTAAATAGCTGTACAACGTTCCAGTTGATAGAAATCAGAGCTCTGTATAGCTGGCTGTAGTGCAGCTTCCATTCTACTTCCTAATAATTACTAAATATCTTTCATTAAAGTTTGTCTGGAGACACTGATTGTCCAGAATAAGAGGCTTATTGACAGCATAGTAGTTTCTCTGGCTGTACGATACTCACTTACAAGCTTCTACTCCTGACCCTATCAGCCGTAGGCGAGCTAAGAGCCAAGGTCCCAGTGACTTTCAAACACAGCCGGGGTGCTTCATCCCTTCAGGCTCTAGGGCAGACAGTCTTTCCTCAGAGGATTACAGATGTGCTTGATTCCCACTCAGAGCTTTCCTCTGCTTGTGCCAATGCTATTTAATGTGAGGTATGAAGGCAGTGGCTTGATTGACATTGATAATATGCAGCTGTGGCCTTGCTTCCAAGGTGGTGGGTGGATTGACATGGACGATGTGCAGCTGTAGCCTGTTCCTGCAAAGTGGTTAAATAGCTCGGAAGAGGGTAGGAGTGAAAGGCTGGATGGAGGAGAAGCTTGGAGAAGGAAGGACCTGATTGAAGCAGAGACAAGGAGGAGTCTGGTCTGGTCTCCAGAGGATAGAAAACCAGCATGGACAGTAGGATCTGACCAACGTTAAAGCTTTTTTGCAGCTAGCCAGTTTGTTTGTGCTGTGATAATGTAAGACCACTATAGATAAGGCAGTTGTAGTGAGAGTCATGTATGACCTGACCTGACATGGGTAGGGTTGTGCAATGGTCAACATGTCCTTGAAATCTGCTTTTATGAGCTGAGCATCATGCTCTTTTCAAACACTCTGTTGTGGTGATTTTGCTGTCTGTTTCCCTCTAGTGAGACTGGTCCTTCTGGAAGGGGTGCTTCAGACACCCATGGTCTTCTCTGATCACTTGTCTTCTTCAGACAGAAACATAGCACAGGTGGTTCCCTGCAAATGCAGCCCTAGGTACAAGGGCAGGGCAAAGCCTCTATCCAGCCTGGACTGCAGCTCCCAGGGGCTTTTCTTCTTGCATCTGCTGGAGTTGGAGGAATGGTGTCCCTCCTCTCCAGGCCTTCTGCTCTGAGCTTACTCATGCTATTAGATCTCTATATGGCTCGCTGAACTCCCAGCCATCCTTCTGCTTGAGCTCCTGTGAGTTGCCTCAGGAGGAGGTTACAGCTCTTGCACCTTCATTGTGGGCCAGGATAGGTCTGCTGCTGCTTCCACTTACATGTGACAAAGCAGGAAAGACTCACCCAAAAAATGAAAGGCTGCCCTCTGTGAACTGTACAGAGTGGCACTATATACTGGAATAAACATGGTGGCAGAGCACTTTTAAAGCACCTTCCGACTTGATTAAGATAGAGTTTAAGAATTGCTTTCCAAATATTCTGGAGACTCTGAGCTGGTCTAGCTGGGGTTAGCTGACGCTAGGCAATTGTTGCTCCAGGCACTCTCAACCACGGTGTCCTGCTTTCAACAGGCTAACCTCTCAGGACCCTGGGCTTAAGAAGATTAAAATGCAAGAATCCAGAGTCAGTGATCAAAATGACCCCTGTCGGCCTTGAAACGCAATAATTCTTCCACAATCTCCAGCATCCTTGTAGCTAGCAATGGATGAGAAGTGTCTCTAGCAGGCATGGCAGCAGGCTGCTTGAAATAGTCTCAACAAAACTTGCATAACCAGTTAAGTTTCTGTACCAGAGTAATAGCTTCGCTAAAACTACTGGAAGTCATTTGAGCGCTGTAGTGATTTATATCCAGTGAGGGTTTCCCTGGAAAAGAGAACATCAAAGATGATCTTGTCCCAGGCTGCCTGAGCTCAATGGAAAATGAGCATTTTGTCTGGAAAACCAGGGGTTTGTAAATTTTGCAAGGAATTGGGGTGCCTTCATCATGTATTCAATAAATGCTTCTGGTCAGGCATTTTATAATGCTTTTGACTACTATGATGATGTAAATTGCAGAAGACAAAACCAGATTGATAAATGTATTAGCCTTGAAAGAAAAATTCATCTGTGATCACCCTACTTGCAAATTTCAAGAAGAAATTTAGCTATACTTGTTGATATTTAAACTGCTGTGACCAAGAACACAATGGAATGCAAAATCAAGCAAAATTTTAAGAACCAAGTCCTGACTCTGTGAAAGGGCAAATTCAAAGAACCTTACTTGGTTTTTTTCCCAATTTCAGTGATTCATTGGACTTCTGCTTTGTCCCTTAGAGTACAAATCCTGCATGTTTTAGTGGGAGAGTAAGCAATTTTCAAGGGCACTTTTCCACCCTAACTGAGGAGGCAAGTGTGTGATTACTCACAGATATATATCATGTTACCAAAACGTCTGCCATGGCCATAGGGTATTGACTACCCCATGATTTTCACCTGTCCCTTACGGGTTGCTGAGCCTGTATGGAGGGGATGGGAGCAGCTGACCATCACGCAGCAGCAGTCTCTTAAACTAACCACACACACACTCGCACAAAGAGGCATTCTGCCTGAGAGGAAAATAATAAACCAAGAGCGGGCAACAGTCAGTTTCAGCTTTTTCTTGGGTAAAGTGCTGTGGATACCGATTAACTTTGTTTGTTCAATATTTACTATATTTTCCTTTTACCTGCTCTGAAATGAGGACTGGAAGCACTTTGCTAAATGGATTGAAATTATCCTAGCTTCACAGCACGCCTTGTAAGTGCCCTGGTACTGTCTTTGGCAATGCTGTTTTGCAGCTACATAGAGCAATACCCTTTCAGGGGTTTCCATAGATTCCCCTGCTCCTGCTATGGCAACAGCACACTCTCAGCTCCGCTCCTCTCAGCGCTGGAGGTCTGTTTGCATCAGAAAGATGCTGCTCCTTGGGGAATCCGGCCATCCCGATGACTCTGAAAGTGCAGACCTGCCTGGGACAGGAGTCCCCTCAGAGTTCATGTGACCCCAAAACAAGCCCTACCTGCTGCCAGGTGTATGAGGCACCTGAGCGTTGGCATCTTATTCACGAGGCCAGGTTTGCCCTGGGAAAGGGAGCGGGGAGCCGGCCGCCTTGGGTCTCCTCAAGGGTCTTTGGCCATTTGTGCTGCTTTCCTCCACACAGCATGGTCTTCAGCTAGGGGTTTCCTTGTCCCAGGAAAGGCAGCGCTGGCACCGTGGAAGCTGGAGGAGATATTGCAGCTTCTCCATGCCACAAATTCCACTGTTTTCGGTGGCAGAGACAGAAGGACTCCCTGACCTCATGTGAATCAGCTACACCTCTATCCATTTATTGTCGCAGCTAATTGGTTTTAGGAGCTGGTGGAAAAAAAAAAATCTCAACTCCATCCATAGACATTTTGTCTGCAGTCCCATTTTCTAACATATTCAGAATTTTTGCTGTGTCTAAGACTTGTAATTATAAGCTAATTGCACAGCACCTGGGGGCTATTACCTCCTCCATCCCCCTAGGCTGGCAAATAATCCCTGTGACAGACTCTTCATGGGAATCACTGGCAAAGCATTGCTGATATTTTCTTGAACTTCGGAATATGGTAGATATCTAAGGGAACAACCTGCACACCTGTACACTAATGTCCACCCCAAATAAGTGGAGAAATTTCCCATCTAATCCAGGGGGGCAAGAGCAGATGGTGGGAGACCTCATTGACATTGCACCCCTGCCTTGTGCTCCTAGTGACTTCTGTACAGTTTAGGGCCCAGAGGTGCAACAACTTTTGTGTTCACTGAATTCTAAGACAGTGCCTATAAACGTGTTGATTTGATGTTTCTCTTTAACATTGCATGGAGGGAAGCTGCCTGAGGCAAACCCAGTACCTAGAGGTGTGGTGTTACAGGAGACCTGTGGCAAGCGGCCAGGCACAGACCCGGGACAGCAGCATCCTTGGCAAACAACTCTTACTTCTTTTTCCCCTCACTGCCTTGAGTTTGAGGGGAGCTCTCCTTGTTTATGTTATCAGCATCACTGATGAAGGTAAATGTTGGAAAGGGAAGCTGAGAGAGATGCAAAGGTAGCATTTGGCCGATCCTCTGAGAGCCTACACCTTCCCTCCGACCTTCACACGATATTGATGGTTTCATAATGGACATGCAGGAAGATGGGATCAAAGGGAATATCTGAGTGTTATTGGTTCTAACTACCCAAGCTTAGCCATGCTTTTAACTTTAAAAGCCTTGGAGAAACAGCTTCTGTTTTGTTTTACATTTCATCTGATACAGCTTTGCCTCCGTAACCAACTGGCCTTTTGTGATGGCGTGTGACAGCCCTGTGCGCTCCGTGCATCTCTGGATGCCACACGCCTGGCCGAGGTGTCGTGCTGGCAGCTGTGTTCCTGGCCCTGTCACCTTCAAAACGCAACATGTCAGGTCATCACCATTAAGTAACCCTTCTGGTGTTCGGTCCACTACAAGTTGCTGGGTTTGATTTCATTGGGTATTTTGAATTGCTATATTGAAAAAAAAAAAGTAGGATCTTTAGTCTATAGAGGTGATCTAGTAGAGGAGATACTGTGGGGTACAGTTCTTTTCAGACCAGAAGCTAAGATGCTTTTGTAGTCATGGATGGAAAAGGGAAGAGGAACAAGGTTATAGCTTTTTTATTAATCTATAGCTTGTAAGACTCCAGTTTGTGTGCCTATAGCAATAACATTTGAGGACATTTTACTGTCATTTCTCAGTATTGCAGATACTGATCACTAAACTCTCCAGAAATTAATACAGTTTGCTAACCACTTACAAAGTAGTTGTTGAAATGTGCAAGTGATAAATCAGCAAAAACATGCACCAAAGAGAAAAACAGTGGTTATTTCTGCTCATTTAGTTAATTCCTTTTCCCTGTTCCTCTTGCTACAGAAAATGGTGGTTGTGACAGATACCATCTGCACGCCAGGAGAAAGGAGCAAGTCCCCAAATCCCTGGCTGCAAAGTTTACACGCAGAAAGCGTCTCCCTCCCCTCTCATTCCGTGGAGCTGATTTGTAGCTGTCAGCCAGCCCGCAGGATGGCTTGTACCCCCCAGAGCTGGGAGCCTGTTTGCTCCCCAGCTGCTGCCTGCCCTCCAGCACCGCTCATGTGCCCCAGCAGCCGGGCTCCGAGCCACCAGGCTGTGGCCACACGGCTGCAGGGGGGCAGGCGGCACAGCTGGGGGGTCCCCAGGTAAAGGCAGGGAATTCAGGCAAGGATGGGAGCATAAACACAGGCTGGAGGGTAAACGCTGGCCCCGCCAGGCGGGAATCAGAGGGAAGAAGCTGTTTTGAATGGGGAATAAAAGAGCAACACTGAAGTGGTTGTGAAGGGGGTAATGACAGTTGTTGAGGGGGCAACTTTGCAGGTTCCACAAAGCAACTATTGCATGTTTTGCTCCCTGGCCTTTGGGATGCAGAACAGCTCTGTGTACGGTGCCTTTTTTTTTTAATCTCCAGGTCTGAACCCATTTCGGTTCAGCCAGTGGCATGTCCCTGCTGGCGGGGCAGCTCTGGTGGAGGGCTATAAACTCTGCTGGAGTTTCCAGGGAGCAAGACGCTTGGCTCCCTCCAGACCTGTGTAGGGGTGCAAACTTTCACAGCAGCAAGGTAAAGAGCTGAAGGGTTTGGGGAGCTGTTTTGGAGCATGCACCTGACCCCTGAGCTAATGCAACAGCAGCAAAGTCCCCAGGGACCCTTGTAGGACCAGATGTCAGTCCGTGGAAATCAGTTTTATACTTATTTTCAAACATCTGCAGCGTGTCTGGCTAATTGCAAGCGGATGTATTTTATGTTTTCCAGGCTACCTGTTGTCACAGCTTCTTTATTTGGCTGTACCAGGACAGAGATGGCTATGGCACAAACACAGACCTCTTTGTGGACAACCTGCCTAAGGGTGGAAAGGTTACTTCAGTTGAACCCCTGGCTTGCAATAAATAATTCAGCCATCCATATCCATATCTGTGTTTAAACATGGTTACCACCCTTACCACCACCTTCTGCCAGTGTTCAGCTATTAAAAATAGCAACAGCATATCGTAGTTGGAGCCAACTTTATATTTACCTGTGTGCGGTTTATAAGAGATATTTATTGAACGGTTTCTGACAGTCACCAACCACTGTAAATAAATATCAAGGTCTGTCTCATTCATGAACAATCATTAAAAATCATTGGTTGACTTGGTCTGAATCATGAATGAAAGAGATTTGCTTTGTGACGTCCTGAGTGCCGCTGTGCAGCACAGCACACTGGCTCTTCTGGGTGCTGGTGCTGGAACATGTGGCTCCTGGCTCTCACAGCTCTGTGGGAATGTGTTCCCTGCACACGTGGGATGATGCACCGAGATGTCTCCACGTTAAAATGTGACGTATGCCAATGCCCTTGGCCACCAAGCCAAAGCCTGCTGCAACAGCTGGTGCTGTGCAGAACACGGACCGTTTACGAGTGGTGCTGTGCTGTTACAGAGAGGGCATTCAGGAACAGGACCTCGGGTATTTACAGAAAACCTGGGAAAAGCCAGGACTGCCTGTCCATCATGCATGGATCTACCAGTTCCTTTCCTTGAGCTGTCTGAGTGCTGGCAAGTCTAGTGCTGTTTTTGGGGGGGCGTTGGTGTGGAAATAGTGGGTATTCCCAGGCTAGTACCTGGAAAGTCACTGGATAAGAAGATCTCGTAGGATCCTCTCAGGGTTTCTCTTAGGATAAAAAGGAACTGTACAGACAGTGTGTCCTTCCGCTTAAGCACATCCCATAGTGTTCCCCAAGAGCAAGGAGCTGAGGTGAGATCTATATTTTACGTTGCTTCTAGCTTACTGTGCTCCTTGACCAAATCATTTAACTTCCTCATATTTCAGCTCAGCTATCTAAGGAAATGCATAGTTACCAGAAATGTGCAAGAGCTGAGCTACGATGTCCATTTAATTGAAGTGCTGCTGCTGAGTATGATATATAATTTTACACCTTATACACATACAGGTTTAAGCGAACTGCAAACCAATTTTTGGACGAGTGCTTTAGGAAACCCTGCTCTGGGAACCACTTTAGGTCACTGTCTGGTACCCAATTTCCTCATACCTTTTCCAGAAAACAGCATCATGGAAGTCACTAGTTTCTGTAGGTAAAGATTGACAGAAATAAGTCTCAAATGCCTGCTGCCAGTAGAAATAGTAGTAGTAGATGTGGGGGTTTTATATTTATAAATACATTTATAAAATGTTTTTCTATTTTACCACTAATCAAACTAAACAAATTGGCAAGATGCTAATTTCAAAATCTGTACAGAGAGTTCTCCCGCTAAACCAAGTTCCATCTATGAGAGATGTAGAACTCATTTCTGCATCTGCAGTTTATTCTGTGTTTCTGCTCTTAGATGCAAACCCCTCTCACCGAGCTGATAGCTGGGTCCCTGTGCCTCCTACAAAAAAATGGGAAAGCATCCTTTGCCATCCTCTTCTTAGCTTTTACAACAGCTAAAACATGTAGTAAGCAATTTCTTCAGCTTAATCAAAGGCCAGTTTCTCCATTAATACTTTCTCAAGACACTGAATGAAGTGGAAGAGTTTTGAAGGCTTCTGAGGTATACATCAGGAACAAACGCAAAGCTGCAGAAGGTGCCTTGCTCCTTGCAATATCGATCGTGTAGCCTTTCAGAGGGAACATTTCCAATTTTTTTTTTTCAAATAATTAAAGTATAATATTTTACAGCCTGATAAAATTTACAGGGACCCTTGGCAAGTAATTATAGTGCTTCTTTAAAAGAGACCCCATAAAAGATGCATGATTAGAAAGTTAAGGATCTGGATAGAATTACAACGATGTGACAAATAATTTACAAGCGATAAACCATCCCAAGGAGAGGGGGAGGGTGATTATAAGAAAAAAGGGGGAAAGACACATTTAACTGGTGATGAACTCTCACAAATAAAATAATAAATCCCCCACCCCCACCACCACCGCACCCCGTACTTAGTGTTAAGTTTTTGTAACTACAAGTTGCTGTGCTTTGGCTAGAGAAAAGCTTCTCCCTGGCTAGAAACGCTCTAGCTTAATGTTGACGTGAGGCATTCTTTTCATCAGAGGTTGCTCTGAATTTGGCGCAGTAGCTTTCATTTTATCACATGCTTAAGACAAATATTCTGTATAGACTTTCTGCAGTACTAATGATCCCTAAGATAGTGGAACAGTAGCTTGGAGGATTTTTATCTGCCTCCAGATGTTGGCTGAAGTCATTTTTTACACAGCACACTTATTATGTTTCAGCTGAAAAAAAAAAAAAAAAAAAAAAAGATTCCAGCTCGAAACAGCCCCAGATTTGGGAAAATGCAGGTTTGGATGTGTATTTGAATTTTGATGGCGGGTTTTTTTAATGATTTTTTTTAAATTTTGATGATTTACAGGAGATTCTGCTGTAAGAGAATGAATAAGAGTGGGGCAGAAATCTTCCTCAGTTTTATCTTGCCTTAATCATTCCCTCTTATAAAAATATCAATGTGGAGGAGTATATTTGTGTCAGTGTTAACCATCGGTACTGGCACCGGACCTACAACAGGCGACTGCTGCAGCCATGGTAGGTGACCATCAGCCGTGCTGAACTGGGCAGGCTGGGGTGGTCCCAGCTCCCAGCCCACCGGGAGATGGAGAGCACAGGTACGAAATGGGCTTCCCTCCCAGGGGAAACAAAGTGATGCAGAATGTGACATCTGCCCGTGTGACAGCCTTTTCACAACACAGGGTAATGCAAATAGCACCTTGTACCAGGCTTAGGTGAGCAGCAGAGTGTCCGTGTGGATCTTCCCACTCACCTTTTCCCTCACATGGACAGCAAAATCAGTCATAGCCCAATCTGTAAATTAAATCATTTATTTCAATTCTTACGTTTCCTCTGTCTCCTGGAGCAGCAGGACCTTCAAACAAGATAGCAACGTGTTGTTCTGGGATTTCCAGCAGATTTACACAGCACGGAGACTGATTCTCCACCAGATAATCAGCTGCATCCCTCATTGCTTTAACAAAGGTGTGTCTCCTTTTATTCAGTCTATATTTTTATATTAGCTATAAAATATATTTCTATTTTTATATTTTATATGCATTTATATTTTGCTTTGACAACCCCAATTAATAGCTAAGAAGCTAGAGTAAGTTTGTGAGAAATGGATCTTTCTGCCCTGTTAACACATGAGCTAGCCTGCAGCCTGTTTAAGGGTATTGCATTTTTTCTTTGCAGCCCCAAATGGACACTTTCAGTTAGTGATAATTCCGCATCAGATCATCTGAAATGCTCCACATCCTGGCACGGGGGATTTTATTCTGGCTCTTTTGTATCTAAAGAAGTTCCACAAAGCAAAAATCCAATTCAAGTCAGGCTGAACATTGAAGGTGTAGGAGCATAAATTTGACACCAGGTTGATTTTAGTGCGCTGCTGATTTATCCTGCAGTAATTGCAGAATGAAGCACATTAATCAGATTGATTTGTGCACATCTGTTTTTCAAAAAAACAGATGTTGATCAGATGAAAAAGAAATGCAATTCTCCTTACACCAACTGACGTAAATCAGGAGTCAAATAACTGAAGGGACCTGCGATAGGTGCCCTTGGCAATGAGAGAACAATACCTGAGGTCTCATGTTCCTTCAGAAGCCCATTTTGGGGCTCGCTTTATTTTATTAAGTCACTTGTGCAAGTGGCCCCAACTTTTGTACTTTATTGGTAGCAAAAAGGCATTCAGTGATTTTGTGAGACTCCTGGCAAGCCCAAGCCACCTCCTCTCGTATCCTACAATGGCAAAAGTGGAATGAATTTTATAAACTCTTTCCCTTCTGAGCATATCTGACAATTCCTCTTTAAACCCTTTTACTGGGGCAGGCTCTAATTTATTCATAAGTACCAGTGGATTAACAGGAATCGGAATAAAGTGGATTTTTACAAATAGAAGTCAAAACGACTCTACCTCTCTAGCACCAGCAAAACGCTGTGGGCTTAACACCTCCCGAAGATGAACTGAGGAAATGATTTCAAGGCCTTAGTTGTCACTTACAATATCAATCAGACTTTACCTTCCCCATGGCCTGAGCGTAGCACAGTCAGTGAATAAAATCGGAATGAGAGAAACTACAGGAGAAATTACAGAGATTTCCCAGAGAAACACCTTTCCTGCTTCTCTCATTCTAGCCCTAGGATCCAAACGTTGTAACCCCGTTGCCGTATTCTTGCGGTTTGTTGAGTGGAAAATGCACATGTGTTCGAACAGCTGTATTGTTAGAGGCTCCATCCGAAATGTAGCGCAACATCTGTAGGACAAGGGAGAGGTGTCAACTGCAGTGTGTAAACCTCGAGCTAATGACACGGCGCGGTGGTGACAAAGCCTTCTGCTGGAGCTGAGATTTTCCTCAGCACAGGGTGGCAGGCGGTTCGACACTTCCCAGACGTTGGAGGGGACACCTTCTGTGGGATTTCTCGTGCTTCCCTGCCCGTGTTCGCACACCGAGATCCCTGGGACTTGAGAAGCGGCTTCTCAGCTGCTCCGCAGCGGCAGATTGCAAGATCTCGCCTTCTGGGGGCTGTTTGTTAGCACTGTGTCTTCTGAGCAGCTTGAAAGTGGAATTTTGTTACTCTTCACCCTTTTCCTTTCTTTTAAAGGATTCGTGCAGGGGTGAGCTGAGGGGGGGTGCGTGCCCGAGGAGCTCTCCCTGCAGTCACGGTGCCACAGTCGCAACTCCTGCGCTGAAAGGCCAGGGAACTGTGTCCAGAATTTTTGAATGAGACACAACTGTCGTGCCCTGAAGCCAAAAAGCATCTTGTGTATCCAATAGGGAAATTCACAAGAAGATGCTTTTCCAGTTGAAATATACATGCACACACACTTTTTTTTTACTTTTTTTTTCTTTCTTTCTTGTTTATTCTCATTTGCAAGAACTGGAAAGGTACAATTGCAGAGCTAAAAATGCACTTGTTAAACACCAGCTATAGAAGAAAACAGAGTAAGCTGACATAAGGACAGTATTTAATCCTTGGAAACCGATGCTTGAGATGATCCCAGCATCAAAGATGAGCTCTGAGCTTCCCCATATTCTGGGAATGTTCTGATCTAGGGTTTGGCTCCAATCTTTGTATGAGAGCCATGAGCTAAGCTGAGATCCAGGCTGGAGCCTTCCCAAAATCTGAGGAAGTTCAGATCCAGGGTTTTGGCTCTAGCCCATGTCTAATTCAAACCAAACTGTCATCTAGATTCCAAGTGGAAATGAATCAGAAGGCCTCATTTTAGCAGCTGATGAGATGTCCACACTGCATAATCACCACATACAGTTTGGCAGCCAGCAAGCACCCTGACTGAGGAGGCTGCACCTGTGGCTCGCAAAGCTCTCGCAGCCCTCAGGACCCCTGCACGTGCTCAGCACCCACAGCACGAGGGGGGCACCTTGGAGGAGGGGACAGCCTGGCCCTCTACAGCACCTGGACCTCATTCAGGTTATGAACGACAAGCCTTAACGTGTTTTAAAGGAGGATGCTCTGTGACACATGGCATCCTCCGTTATGTGGCTGGGACACTTTCCTCTGAGCGCCGTGCACTGTATGTTCCTGTTTTCGCTGGCTCTGCTTTCTTTCTCGCTGCTGGGAGTCCCCTGTCTGAAGCTGTCATCCCTCGGAAAACATCTATATTCCAGCACACTGGAAGGACTTGATTAAATGAACAAGATTCCCCATTTTGTTATGCTGTTTTCTCTGTCGGATTTGAGAGGAGTGCCTGCCCTGTCCTGTGGCATTTACTCACGGCATCCCTCCCCGCTGGGGACTTGCAGTGGGACCATGTCCCTTAATATAAAGGAGATTTTATACCAAACCTGGAATGAACGCGTTAAGGATTGCTTCCACACATCCTCGTTTAGATTTTGGAAGCAACCTTTTCTGAACACCACGCTGTGCACACAAAGAATTTCTCATCCCAGTCTCCGTATACCTGCAAACAGCAACAGCCAATTTTGCCATCTCACGCAGCACTCCAGTAACGATTTCTTCCTACTTTCATTATTACCAATATTTATTATCAGCCCTGTAGTAATACAATCAGACCCTTGCTGTGCTAAGTGCTTTGCAAACATGCAGAAAGACAGTTTTACAAGCCATTCACCCCAGTGTCCGGAGCCTGCAGTGGTGGCAAACTTTGCCTGGGCTGCTCTCTCCCAGTAGCACAGAGGGCTCAGGGAGGGAGGGGACAACTTCTGCTCTAACTGCCCCTGCCCCCAGTATCTCTATTCAAGGAACAAATGATGAGAAAAAGCAGTGCTGTGAGAAGAAAACATACGCTTGATAGAGAAGTTTAAAGAGGACAACACTTCTCCATTTTATGCCCCCCTCCAGTATTTCAACTTTTTGGAGAGAAAAATCTGCTTAACTCAAAACTCTGTTGCATCCTTCATGTACTCCTGCCATATATAGGACTAAGAAGATGCCCATCATACGGTTCTAGGTGAGTCCGAGTGTTCTGGGCTGGCAAACAGGCACCATGAGGTCAGTGGTGGGCTTTGCTTGTGCAGGGCACCTTCTCCTGGAGGGCAGGGGCAGGTTTCTTTAGTGCCTCTGACAAAAAGCAGCAGCGCTCCCTCGCACACCTCCGACCCGCCGCGCGGGCAGGTGCTGCTCTCCAAGGCTGCAGCCCTCTCGGGGCAGAGAAACTCGGCCCTGGAGCGCTTGTGATGGGGGCAAATGCCTGGAACTGCCCAGCATGGGATCCACAGAGAAGGGGTCACAGGCCTGTGTTTTGTCAGTGTTTTGCCTCCCAGGAAAGAGTTAATGAAAAGTAGCTGGGCATGGAGTGATGCTTCTTATGGGATCACGTGTGGTGAGAATAATGCAAGCAAACTACTTTCGCAACGATGCTGAGGTCACTCGACCACAAGCCTCCAGCTCTATTATATGTGAGAGAGAGATTGGAACAGAATGGTGGGCAAAAGTTCTCATTCGTGGGAATCCTGTCAAACCTCCACAGGCCTTGTAGGCACCTGGAAGAAGATAAGCATAACAGTTATTTTCTTAAAATAAGGGTCACTTTTGTTCTTTCCCTCCACCCGCCCCTACCCCATAGCAAGTCAGCAGCCTGTTGTGGTTTTGTTCCATGTGATTCCTTGAAGAGACACAAAGAAATGCAACATCCTATTGGAGTGAATCACATAACTTGGAAATGACCTGATTCACACGTTTTTTCCATTCTCTGTCACTGATGTGAGTTTTAAAACAAAAGAAGAAATCACAGGTTCTGGTGTTTAGTCTGTGAGTTGTTGGAGCCTGCACTCCATTTTCCAGCTCAAGTCAAGACACAGGAAAAACACGCAGCTTTTGTGAAGAGTCTTCTTTCCAGACATGGCTGAATGCCTGCACAGGGCAGATGCTCAAAGACATTTCAGGGGTCAGCAAAGCAAAAAAGCGACACTTGGGCCAGTGTGACTCCAAGATGTGCTCAAGCAGCTCTGGGCCACAGTTCCCCTCGGAACAAATGGAGGAAATGTGGTAACAGGGTGCAACCAGGGAGCTTATCACAGGTTGTGCTCCTGTCTGGGTGATGCTAGCAACCTGCCTTGCTGCCTCACGCTCCAGCACTCACGACCCAGAGGAGCCCTTTGGTCCCTGAAGGGATCTCATCACTACACACCCGGTTCAGAGACCCCCTTCTTTGCAGACCTGACTGCTGCTTTGAAAAGTTAACAAGTGTCACACCAGGCATTTCCCTGGGGCAGGGGCTGTCTTTTTTTTCCCTTTACATGAAGCATCAAGTGTGGCCTCAGTAAAGAGATATTCCACAAAATAAATAATAGATGCAAATAAGAAAACAGCATATTTCTGTGTCCAATTGCATAGAGAAATCTAATTGATTTCTTATTACACAGGGAAATCTCCCGGATTGTGACACTGAAAGCCAAATGCTGTAGCTTCTTATGCCTGACAAATTCATGGCAAAATACTGGTCTTCATACTCAGCTGAAAACTTCCTACTCACTGATGGGAGGACGACTCAGGCTCCCTGTAACTAAAATAAAGTTGCATAAGATCCTCATTAGAGGATTTAGCCTGACATAGTAACTGGACACGATGTGGAGAACAAGCAGGGTGCATGCCAGTTGCTGCCTTTGCTTATCTTGGTTTCAGTGGCTCGTTTAGCCATTCAGAGTGACACTATAGATTTCATATATATAAAAAAAAAGCAACTTTCAAAACCAGTGGGAACTCAGCAGCTGGCATCTGCCCAGGTCCAGCATGCCAGCAGCTGCCAAGTTGCTCTTTTCGTGGTTTACTGGAGTCAGTTACACACGGGTGGGCCAGGAAAAGGGGAGGAGGGGAGGTGGGAAGAGGGGGAGCGGCATTTCCCCCCACTCCCGTTTTTTTCAGTTTGTTTGATAATTGTTGTTACTATATAACTTTGGTTTGGTCTTCCAAAGCTGTTGGCACTGAGTGTGGTAGCAGTCCTGCCTTCCTTCCGTGGAAAAGCCAGAGAGTTTGTTCTGTTTGTTGAGTTTTTATTATTATTATTATTATTATTATTTTATTTTAAAAGACTTTCTTTTAGGACATGTACCACATGTTTGGAGCAGTAATTGTTCCAGATGTGCTTAAGCTAAAATCCTGGGCCTAAATTAGTTGGAAACTTAGAGAATTTGAGACGTGCCTTTGCAACCCGTCTCCAAAGAGTTTTCTCTCCCCAAATGGAAATGCCATCTCCGAGATTCTGTGTCTAATTGACCTTTTCATTTTAGAGATCGCCCAGGTCAATATGGTTAATAAAATCACCAGATGCCTGCTACAGCCAAGCTGTGCCCAGGCTAGCTGAAGAGACAAGAGCTGGATGGAGAGACAAGGAGGTAAAAGGGCTTGTCTTATGTTAAGGGGAAATGGACACAATCAAAAATCAAATTATCTTGGGTATTGTGACCTACAGCCTCGTGGTCGAGGCATGCTGTTTCCTACCCAAATAGTCATTTTACATCACTGGCAGCCAGAAAGTTCAGCAGATCCCATCTGTCCCAGGGCACCACTGTAAATAGCTCTTGGTTTGTTCTGAAGCGTTGACATTGTATGGGTAAGACTGAGGTCAGACTTTTCAGTATTACCCTAAATTGGACACTTAATGGCTGAAATCTGCTATGCCACAGAGTACAAGCTCTCCATTCTGTAATGTTTGGATACGCTTTGCTTTAAAACTAGGAGTTCATGTGTCGATGGATTCTTGGATCCTTGCTGC
>JAVJGJ010000002.1:4824292-4841806 GCA_035590215.1 Microhierax caerulescens
ACATGTTCATGTCTGAAAGAAAGAAAACTAAAGAAAGATTCATTCATTTAAGAAAATAAAGCCTACAATGAAGTAATGAATGAAGCAGGCATAGCATCCCTTGCAGATGACTAAGAGTTTATAGTTAATATAGTTAAGAGCATATAGTTAATATAGTTAAAATAGGTGGTTTACATAGCCCCCAAAAATAATCCCTGCTGCCTCCACCATAAAGGAACAAGACACGTTGGTCTACACCATAATCAGCTCTGGGTGGGTTCCCACAGCATCTATTGAAAGACCCACTTCAGTCCAGGGGGAAGCAGGCACAATGGCTGTATCACCCCCGAGGTGGGGACACAAGGGTTCTATAAAATAGCCTTTCCTGCGTGGTCGTGCCCCCGGGGGTGGCAGCGCAGCTCCTGCAGCGAGGTGGGATGGGGTGAGAAAGGCAGTGGCAAGCAGTTGTGCTGGGAGCAGATGGGTTGTGTTAAGTTCAGGTGTAGCTGGTCACAGCGATGAGCCCCCTGTTTAAAGGGGAAGCACCGTTCATTCGGGGCAGCACAGGAGATACAGCTGAAGTTCATGCCGTGCCTCAGGCAAGCCTGGGGGAGCAGGGCACTGAGAGGGAAAATGCTGTGTCCAGCTCTGTAGCAAACAGTCACGGAGCTTCACTGATTTAGATGTCTGAGGTCTGGTTCAGTCTCTGCTAAGGTCCCAGGGAAGAAGAGGAGCAATAGGCAGCTGAGTACAACTGGTAAAAAGGAACAATACAAAGGAACAATACAACTTCTTCAACTTCCCCTCGAACGCAATGTTAAACGCTGACAAATTACCCAGAGGACGTTTTAGAGACATTAGATATTGCCAAGAGGGTTTGGGTTGTCAGTCCCTCATGTTCCACACAGGCTGTGGTGTTTGTGGCTCTGGGGACTTATATTTTCATTCCAGGTATTTGTGTTTACTTTTTTTCTTTCCCTTTTTCAAGCACTTTGAACCACTCAGGGAGCTATTTGTGGGGCTGAAATAACATCAGATAAGACCTTCTCACGGTTCTTCAGTTCCCTGGGAGTCAAAACTTGGTGGAAAGACCAGGTCTCACATTTTTTTTTTGGCCACACAGCTCGTATCCAGGGGATGGAAGGGTAGAAGTCCATTAAGAACCATAATCATAAATATAAACAATGAGATATTCAGGTTTTGGGGGGAGTTCCTGTGGAGTTTGAATACACAGGTTACAGATCAAAGGCTGGTTGCAATTACTTTCCTCGTTCCATGCATCTTACCTGCTGTTCCCCAAGTTTCATGCTGTGTGACGGAGGTGACCCTCCTTTTCAGTACCAAAGCCACTAACTCAAAGCCAGACCCCATTTGTAGGCAAACCCCTGTGGCAAGCTGCATGTCGCTGGGTCCGTGTTGCTCAGAAACACGTCTGTGCTGTCAAAGTGTACGCTCACACCTGATCCCAGGACTAGATCCTTCCATCCTTCACGTGTTCATACACAAACCACGCGCAGAAAAGCGCTCAGCCCAGCATCACCGTTGGTGGCCAAACCAGCCACGGTCCATGCTGGCCTCAGCTCGACCCTTCGTACGGAGCAGGAGTGAACCGTGTGTGCTGGCTGCACCTAGTGGGTGTCTCCGAAGGTCTGATGACCTTTCATTTCAGAGCTTTACACCCTGAGCGCAATATCTCTCTGTGTCCAAGTGTCCTCCTAAGTGTAGCTGAGGTGGAACTCATCCCATTATACTTCAGGTATCTGCTGCCGAGCTAATTACCCTGGCTCTGCGTATAATCAAGGGAGAGAGACAAGCATTTCTAGCGTTTCCAACTATCTCCTTCTAAGAGGGGCATCTAAAGGAGGTCAGAAGCGTCATGCTTTAGCAGTGCTCCTCTCTGCCCACTAATAGCAGTCACGCTAGCCAGCTAGCTCAGGCGTCATGTCTACACAGAGGCTTGCATAGGTTACTCAGACATACCAGACACAGGAGATTCTATAACGTTGTGGGAAATGTTTCCTGCACTATATGACTGAGCAGCGTGGGTGGAACATGTGCAGGGCTGGACACAACATGCCTAAATCTGTTGTTAACTGGTGGTGTAGACCTACCCCAAGCAGTTCAGTTCCTCTTCTGCTTCTTCCTCCTCCTGTGGAGATGGAGCATCCTGGCCACCCTGCAGGTGCACCTACCTTCCCCTGTCACCTTTGGGTGCCCCAGCGCTAACGGTGCTGCATGAACTATGGGAGAAGTACTGGCACAGAGGATTTCTGCTCTTCTACATCCCTGCCCGGGTGTATTCCAGTGGCAGCACTGACTTCTAAACAGAACTACCGTTTGGGAAAAGCCATGTGGCCTGAGAGACGGCTACTGCCACATCCAGCCTTCGCGCAGCATTCAGCAGCTGTGCAAACACTTTTCCTACATGCTGAATTTCCACTTGGAACGGTAATAATCTTAAAACACTCTCCTTGGCTTCACTTTCACTTGGGCAGACCCAGGGAAACTACCTGCAGCATCCTGTGTTTCCTTACTGTTGCTTACACCCCAAAAGCAGACTCACTGGAAAGCGCTAATTATGGATGGACTTCCACTAAAAGTACATGTGCAGAGAAGATGTGATGGACCACTGCACCTTACAGGACTGCTTGAGAGCAGCTTCAGTGTGGATTTCTAGGAGGACCCACTGTCTGCTCAGCTTAGCTTAAAAGGGGTGCTGCAGGGGTTTTTAACCCCTTTCAAAGGAAAAGAGCTTCAGTTTGTCTTGTTTCCAGTGCTCTCAGTGCTTTGCTACTGAATGAAGCGGTAGGTAAGGCACAGAGATGCTTTTGCATTTCAGGTGCAGCCTCAGTTGTGTGGACCCTAAGGAAAAGGACAAGAGAAGGGTTTTATGTAAGAGGCAGTGAAATGACTCAATGGTGACACTAATCTTTAAGGCCCATGTGCACAGATTGGTCACACTAGAGAGGAGGGTAAGAAAGCAGACTGAAACAGAACAAGCCACCTTGGGCAGTAATTCCCTGAAAAGCCTCCTGCACCAAGCACAGCTGGACCAGGCCGAGCAGCACCAAGCACAGCTGGACCAGGGTGAGCAGCACCAAGCACAGCTGGACCAGCCTCAACAGCACCAAGCACAGCTGGACCAGGGAGAACAGCACCAAGCACAGCTGGACCAGGCTGAGCAGCACCAAGCACAGCTGGACCAGGGTGAACAGCACCAAGCACAGCTGGACCAGGGAGAACAGCACCAAGCACAGCTGGATCAGGGTGAGCAGCACCAAGCACAGCTGGACCAGGGAGAACAGCACCAAGCACAGCTGGATCAGGGTGAGCAGCACCAGGCACAGCTGGACCAGGGAGAACAGCACCAAGCACAGCTGGATCAGGGTGAGCAGCACCAGGCACAGCTGGACCAAGGTGAGCAGCACCAGACGCAGCTCCACACAGCTGAGCGGGGGCCCCCTGCGGACACCTGGCACCATTTTGCGGTGCTGGAACAGCACAGAGAGGTGACATATGTGCGGAGCCACAGGGAAGGTAAACTTCCCAATGTAAAACAGCTCCAACAGTTTCAATAGTGTGATTTTGCAACGTAGATAGGACAAAGAAAGTAGAACAAACAAAAGCAGGAGTGCTAGAATTAGATGAGGGAAGGTGCAAATAGAGGAAAAAGGGAAAGACAAAAGAGGGTTATTGCAATATTGAAAAACTACAAGCATGAAGCTATTGGAAATAACAATGTTTGTGATTTAGGTCCTTTCACAGAAAGTGACTAGAAATATTTTAAAAGCATAAAGAAGGAAACATTATCAATGGCTGAGGAGCCATCTATTAATGGCTTTTGACCACGTGGCACAGCCATGCCGAGGACTAAGAGGTCTGGATAGCTGTTAGGTGATGCTGTGAAGCCATTAAATTCTCACTTCTCAGTGTTGTGACATTTCAAGCCACTAACATTTCACATCACTGATACAAGAAACAAAAAGCAAAAGCACTGCTCTGTTGTTACGCAGCAGTTAGAAAGAACTGAACTGAGAAGTTCGGGAAATAACTTCATGAGATCTGGTCTGAAGACACTTCTGCTGGAGTGCAAGGGCCCACTGTGCACTGCTCTGGTCTCCACAGCAAGCCGGCATGGGCACCAGGGCACACCGTGCTGGAGGGGGAATGCAATAGAGACAAATCTGTGGAGTGAAATTGCTGGTGAGGCAAACCCGACCTCCATATCGTACATGTTTGGGGGCATATTTTACATTAGATCTAGTCTGAAAGCTCATTAGCAGTTGGAACCCTTTGGATGCACATCCATTGCTTTAAATACCCCAAAATAATCTGATGTGTGCACTTCAAGACTATTGTGCACTTCAAACCTAAGCATAGTAAATTAAGACATTTGCCAGATTTCCTTCAAAAGGGAATTATGAAAGTGCTCACATAGATGTGTCTACTTAATTAATAGCTGCCTAAGAGCACAGCCCAACTGTACACAGATCAGAAAAGGAAGGGGTCCCATCAAAAGGTGCACCGAAATCTGACCTGGCTTCCACAGCTACAGAAAAAGAGCCTCTTTAAATGCCAAAGGTGTGTTTGTGAGGACGCAGCCTCATTTAACAAGATGAGGTTGTGAATATAAGTATGAATAATCACCAGAGTCATGCCAACAGTACCTTGATTATACACCTTACATGCAGAAATTATTGTTGCAGGCCTCATTCACACTGAATACACTCATGATGAATAACTGTTAATTTAATTGTTTCTCTAGCAAAATAGAAAGACAGCCTGGTTTCTTCCTTGTTTATTGAAACAAGTATTTCCATGAGCAAGAGAACTAATGAATTTTGGGTTCTCATGATGTGTATCACGTGGCTTCCTGACTTACTTGATATCTAGGAAATCTGCAGCATCAATGTTTTCCTCTTTAATCATGTATGTGAGAAGAAGAGAGTTTTAAAATTCTTTAAACATAGGAGGAAAGTCTTTCAGACGCCTGTAAGGCAGAGAAAAATTCGCTGAGGAGTGGAGTCTCTGTTGTCTGGGCTACAGCTGAGCCAAGACTGAGCCCCTTTGCTCTGTATAAGCACTAGCTGGGGTCTCTCCCCTTCCTTTATCCTCTCCCCCCATTTTTATAAAACCAGTATGAACCTAAAACCTTTGAGAGCTCTACTGTTTTATCAAATCTGGTTGCCACTATCCAATAAGTTCAGATGTTATTAGAGATGGCTGACAGATGGATACTGGTGCAGAGCAAAGATTGCATAAGCGTCGTATTGTTAGGGATAGACACAGAAAATAAGCCTGAAATTACCAAGTATGTGTGGGGGCTTGAAACTCCCTGTTTCTGCGGAAATAAGCACTTAATTCATTTTAGACTGCTCCAGAGATTCCAGTTTGAACAAAGTAACTGTCCTTTTGCACTGAAGCTACACAGATGCTCCTCCATCTGCCCATTGTCATGGCACCAAAAATGGAAATGCTCTGCTACAGCCTCTCGCGTGTTTACTCACCCTGTGCAGCAGCAGAGCGTTAGCAGCGCCTTTTCAGATACGTGGATCAAAGCAGGAGGTCACTGCGGTCAGCGAGCAGCCTTGGTTACCACCACACCCAGCCAAAGCATTCTTCCTTCTCTGCTGACAGTCAAGGCTGATTCCCTGCATGTGACTCCCCCACCATCCCCTCCCCATCACAGGTTTCTGGTCTTGCACAACTGAGACTACATATTGCATGGGCAAATTTGTCACGCTGCAGGCTGAGCGTCCCAGTAAACATTTCCCCTTTTCCCCATCCTCTCCCCTCAGCACACAAGTGCACCCGCCCAGCAGAAGCTCTGCTGTGATGCTGGAAGCTTTCCTCTGCCCTGCTTCCTCCAGAGAGCTACGCAGCAAACATGTTAAGAGAGATTTTGCAAAATCAGAAGGCTAAAGGTTGCCCCCCTCGATTTGTCATAGGCAAAGAAACGCGAATTCATTTTTCCAGGAGTTCTTGAAAACTAAGATGAGATTATATGTAATTTCAAGAAAAAAGAAAATTGGTGGGAAGCAAATAGCTCTTTGGAAAATCCTCAAAATGCAATGGATATCAACAGAATGTTTCTACCACTCTCGGGAAGTACTGCCAGCCCACATCTTTCTGCTAACTCCTAATGGGTCCATTAACTACTCCTAAATAATGATGGAAACCATATGGGTGCACAGGTGGTCTCTCAATAAATACCAAATGAATTCAGTATGATCACCATTAACACAATTAATACCCAGCCAATCTACAATGATGGAACTATTAAAATTAAGCGCTACTATATTTCCTCAGTCCCATGGCAATTTTACAATGGAAACAAACAAAAGGCTAGAATTAACTTTTTTTTTTTTTTTTTATTACAGTTATTTGATTTTATTTACTTACAGGCGGGTTTTAGGCTTCTGTGTAATCTGCAGTGTCTTTTCTCTGCTCTGTGCATCTTGAGGTAAGTTTTGACTCAGAGAAGAAATAATTTTTGGAGAAATAATTAAAAACATCTAACTAAAATAAATGTTTGTTTATTTGGGGGGGACGGATGGACTTACATGTACTTGGGTGTTGAAGCAAAGTGCTTCCCACTTTCTGCAGAAGGCTGTAAACACAAGCAATGAATATGAGATTGCCACAGCTGCTCTTTTTATCATCTATACTGTGAGTTCATCACTGTTCCCCAATGGGACTGTTAGTGTGGTCGGGATTTTAATTTTTTTTTTTAATACTGGTGCTATTTCAGCATATATGGTGGTCCACCCAATTGTCCAAGGAAGAGGAACACGTTAATAAGTGACCTTCTGTAATGAAACGCCTGATGTAGGCCCACTGTCGATATGTTATTTTGGCTTTCTAACAAGGAAGAATTAGGTTTTTATCTTTTAGAAGCAGACCAGTAACCTAGGTTAGCTCAAATTCAGGCTTCATTTTCATGTCTCCCTTGAAATCAATAGCTAAGCTCCCATGAGTTGAGCAAGTCAGCATCAGTTCCAAAGTCTGTGTGGTCGAGCACAGGTCAGATTGAATGCCCTGGCTTTTATCCATCTCGACAACTGATGGAAAAGGGGTGCTTTAAATTTTGCAAAAGTTTGACAGTTTATGTGAATTACTAAAGCCTGGTTTGTGGGAGAAGATTCAGAGGTAAAAATTTTGGATCTTCTAAACCCTAATAAAGTTGGCCCTGTTCTGCAGGGGGGTCAGAGAAATGTTGTTGATGACAGCAAAAACGGAATATGGCAAAAGGGTGACTTGAAATCGGTGCATTTCACCACTGTGGCTTTTGCTAGAAAACTAATGTCTCATCAGTTTCATAGGGCCGTTCAATGGGAGTTTCAAGCTTGCTGCAGCTCATGCCAAGTTAACGGAGAGATTTCTCAATGCATGGGTGCAAGTCCTGTTCTGAAAAACACAAAGGACTCCTCTTTGGTGCCCCAAAGAATGAGATGAATTCTTTATTCTGAGGCTGGAGAGATCCCAGGACATCTTGAGTTTCAGGATGGACTTTTTGATCTGCTCTGTTCAGCTGGACCCAGATTTCAGCCCTAAAACTCTCCCTGTGGTGTGCAATTTTTGCAACTTCTCTGTGCTCACTTTAAACCTATCTGGCAAAACCAGAAAGAGCTATGCAACCCCAAACTGGCTATAATTACATTTACGTTTACATTTAATATTCTTTGTATCCTTAAACAACACACCCTTATTTCTATTCATTACACCAGATTTACACCCAAGGAAGATGTTACTCAGAACAATCTGTGTGAGGTTTGAGTAAGTTGTGCGCCTGAAACTTCCCTAAACTGCAGTTCTATGAAATATGTTACATGTGGAGTGCAAAGCTCATTTCACAATTCCTTGCTAACTTTTCTTATAAACTGTCTTGCATATAGATTGCTCTGGAGCATTTCTGATTAACTCCAAGTATCGATGCTCTTGTTCTTGAATAGAGAAGTCTGTGTTTCTAATTTGAATAACATCATTTCAAAGTGTATTAAGGTAAATAGGGACAATGCACTCTTGTCCCAGAACTCAAATGCCCATGAAGTTATTCATCAATCTCTTTTTCATTTAAATTCACACTTTACCTTAATTTGTGTTTCAAATGCAGATGAGGCCTTAATTAAATAAAAATTCAGCAGATGGTTTCAAATTCTCTGTTCAATTTACATTTCTTGTACCTTTCTAAATGCTGGACTTTATCTTCGAAGCCAGAAGTATTACCATTAGACCTCTTCTTTTAAACAAATGCATAATTGGTAGGCTGGAGCTGTCTATACAGGAATAAATTAAATATTGATTACCAAACCTTAAAAGCCTCAGGTTTGTGTATGTGTTTTGATAAATACCCAAAACCTTGTATGAACCTTCAGAGATTAATCAAAACTCAAGTACGTACCAGAGGTTTGGTTCCTTTTCAATTAAAAAAAAAAAAAAAAAAAAAAAGAAAGAAAATCACAACAGTAGGCAGCCTTTACTGCTATGCTCTATGCTATATGACATCTTTGTTCATCCACAGGTCCAAGAACTTAATTTGACGAAAATGCCAAGTGACTAGGGGAAAAACTGATTAGACATTTTTGATCACTAGAAAAAGTTGCTGTGCAAACTCAGCACAGGAGCTGAGCGACTCCGAGTGGGTTTTGTTTCAACTGAAATTGTTCATTATTAAGAACTGTGAAAAAGTAAATGAGAGCAATAAGCAAAATTACAGGAAAAACCTCTTCTCTCTCTGAATCTGGACTCTGTCTATTGAATAAGGAACTACATCCCATCCTTCTTAGACTGGGTGTTAGGAGAAAATCATTTTGCTCTATAGCAGTTGCCTCCTTCAGAGAAAATCATGAAGGAAAGGAAAAAGCTGCTTGTCCATTTATGTTACAGTTGAGGTACAGGTATAAAATGCAAAAAAAAAGCAGCCTTTCTTCCCCTTTTCCCGTTATCCGATGCATCTGCTGTTGGCCATGACCTTACTGGATGCACACTGATAAAATTACGCAGCTTCTCTCCTCACGTTAGTTTCCCATTCAGCACTGATTTACAAGCCCACGTATATTCACTGTCATACAGGGTTTTCTACCTCTGCATTGCTAACCATATCACTGTATTACTCAGAGCTAACTCATAAATTGCTTCCTTTCAACTTCCTTCCTTTGCACGTTGTGCAAGGGGAGCAGCCCTGCGGCATGTCCATAGATGGGGATTCCAATTTTACACCCTGCAGCTGTAGATCTCCATCGCTACCCAGCCTGCGGGCTTCATTTATTTAGTTTTGAAATAGCCTCTGCAAATGTGACAATATTTGTGTATTTCAGCAGCCTGGGGAAAAAGGAATCCATCCAGCTTCTCCCTTTAAAGAGATAGCCCCTTCTGACCAATAAAACCTTTAATAAAAAGTCAGTTGATGTTTTGCAGATGTGCCCAAGAGCTGAGCGCTGGGTGGGCATAGTGGAAATAACAGGTACAGGGAGACAAAATTCAGGTTGGAGAAGCGATTTGATGGCTGCTGGAATTAAATGTGAGTGCGAAGGGTGTCGGCAGGGTCCAGATGGGTTTTGCGGTTAGGCAAGGATGCAGCGTTTCAGCTGTGTGGCTGAAGCAGGGATCTGCTTTATGTTTGCAGTTACTAAAATGTCCTTATTTGTTCTGACTGGAAAAGTAATCCTTCGGAACAGTGGAAATGTTATCAGCTCGGTTGTCCTCGTGAGATTTCTAGTATCTGCGGGTGCACGCAAGAAAACATTTCACAAAGCAAGTTCCTCTTTTGGGATCATGGGATTCGAGTCGCCTTTTGGGGCCCTTGATGTTCACAACATCTGTTGGTTGTATGTTTGAAGTTCCAGTTTGGACCTGCTCTGGGCTCAGATGAAAGAGGAAGAGCATGATGTTGTGCTAAAGGAGGGTGCCTGGCATGAAATCTTGAGCAGTCGCTTATAGCAGGGAGCTGTGCTTTGTCCCTCTCTTAAAGCAGAGGAAGAACACATATTTTGGGAGCTCCAGGACCCCAGGCTGCTCAGATACCCAGATTTCTACTAGTGTCAGAAGTCCCCAAAAGATTTGTCTCCTTCCTGAGCCAGGATGCTTATAACAGTATTGGCTTTGGTTTGGGGGGTGGGGGAGAGGGGGATTTAGCAAGTCTTGGTGGTACGTTCCCTGAATGCAACAAGCTGCACAGCTAAATGAGCGCCGGCTTTAATTCTGGCACTCCTCATCCCCCCGTCAGCGCAGGACAGGCACACTGAAAAAAATGCATGTTTTCCTCTTACAGTGACTCTATTAAAAGTACAAACCTGCGAGGCTGAGGGCAAACCCCCGGGCAGGTGCTGAGAACTGTGTCATAAGCTCTTAAAAGAGGATCAAGACCTGGCTGAAAAGAAGTGAGATCCTCTGCTGCTGTTCCTTGTCTTGTTGGGAGAACATCACTGCTCCGCGCGGCTACAGATCTTCCTCTCTCTAGCACATTTCTCCTTGGGTTTGTGTTGTTTTGTGGCTGAAACGGTTCTTTTCTCTGTTAAGGCTGTAAAATCCTTACTCGGGGACTAGTGCTTTGTTCCCTGGCCCATAACTGACTGCAGTGACAGGCCACATCACCTGGGTTTGCACCCATGCACATGCATTTTTCATTGGCATTTCTTTCTGTGTCTGATTTTTTCTTTCTACTTGCCAACATTTTATGCCTTTACAATAGTGTCAACTGTTTGGGGGTTTTGATTACATGAAAAGAAAGGAGGAACCGTGGGTACTTTCTTATTTCTAAAAATAAAAGAGGTCAGTTAATGATACCTTTTCCAATTTTCATTCAGCCCTTGCCAGCAAAAATTCTGAGTAATTATATTTGTTTGAAAAAGGAATGGAGAAAAGGCGAGTGTAAACTGCCTGATTTTGCTCAGTATGGGCCAGCTTAATTTTGGAAACAGAAGCATCAGAGCAATTGTGATGCCAAGAGAGACTTTGAGGTGAAAGTACATAATTTTTTTCCACGGAACTTTTTCCGTGATCTCTCCAACGATGAGAATGTCACTGTTTAAGAAATATGAGAGCAAGTCAGTTGTTTGACTCTTAAAGATGCCATCAGTGCAGACACAGATAAATTTGCAGGAAGCTCTGTTGCAGTAAGAGATTTTGGGAGAGCCATTGATCTATCGAAAAGGGGGAAGTCAGGATATTCACTGCTGGATAAAAATAAGCTAATTGAGCAAGCGACGGCACAGTCTGTTGTGGTTTGCTTTCACGTGATACCTTGAAGAGGAAATAGAGGAGATGACTTAGAAAAGGCAAGGTAGGGCAATGCCCCTCAGAATGATTCATGTAACTTCAAGGAGACCTTTTTTTTCTCGCGTGCAAATTTCCCATTCTGTACCATTGACACGAGCAGGGAGGAAGAAAGGGACAGTCCATCTTGTGCAATTCCCCTGCGTGTAGAGCCCGTGAATCAAAAAAATGGGCTTTGTTCTGACTTCACACAGCCACACTGAAGTATTAGCCTAGGCTGCTTCAAATGTTTTTAACCCACATTCCCTACAATAAATAAATACATACACGCACACACACACACAACCCTCAACTGCCTGCCTTTCCTTGGTTCTTCCAGAGGAGGGAAAAAAATCTGTAGTTTAGACACCTGAGAGGGAAAGTTCCCTTTGAGCATGAAGAACCGCTGCAAATTATCCTCAAATATGTAAGAGCAGCCCAGAAGCAATGAGGGGACACGCGCCGGTGGGGTTTTGCCTGTCCCCTTCCCACCCTGCCTGCGCGTTTGGATCACAGAGGAAGAAGGGAGATTCTGGATGTGGACTTCAAGGAGTAGAAAAGTAAAGCTTTCTCAACTGAGAGAAACGAGAAGAAAAAATTAGTCAGGAACTCAGAAGATAAAGCAGTGCTCACAGGGGCTCAGCTGAGTTCCCACCTGGAAGCCAATCCTCAGCAGCACTGCAGCACAGCCGGGCGCGAATCTGATCTAAGAGCATCTCGGGGAGGCTGCGGTATTCCTGGTCCTCTACCAGAGCATCACCAGCAGTATTTCAGAGTCCCGTTTTCGTTCTGATTTCAACCAAAGGGGAGGGGCTTATTCCCTTTGAAAGTCTTTTTTTTTTTAACCAGATTTAGTCCCGTGGGTTATTCGTCCACATGTCTGTGGTTTGTGTGTGCACGCACGTGTGTGTTCGTACACATGCAAGCAAATACACAGGAGGCAGAGAAGAAAAGAGGGCTGGAGAGAAAGTGGATCCAAAGTATGAGCTGTATCCTTATTAAAGACATACCAGAGACTGTGTGTAACTCCCAGTAAACCCTCAGATCACCACATGATCTATTTATCTCCTTTAGAAGCAAGGAGACACAAGCCCTTATCCTCACCCCACAAACTCAGAAGCTCATAACGCTTCGCAGTGAACTATTTGCCTTTAGAAGAAAAGGGTTTGAGCATCGCGGGGCTTTGCCTGGATGGGGCAGCCTCTTGCTCCGCCGTTCCCTTGAGTCAGCCTTCCCGCAGGGCTTTTGGCCTGGCATTAATTAGGAGGTTTGCAAATGACACTGCTGAAAAATCAAGGAAAATCCAAGATGGCAGCTTGGGTGGCTTTGCCAGGCAAACAATGCTCATCTGGAAGATACTGGCCAAACAGTTAAGCGTGGCCTGCTGTTTTCAATATCCCGTTCCTCTCTCGGAGCAGCCGTTCGCTGTGGATCTGCTTTTGCTCTCAGCTACACCCGTGCTGGCCCACTGGAGAAATGAGAACAGGATTTGGTGTTCTAGGGCTGATCTGTGTGCCTTTGCACTCACCCCTGTGCAAGGATTATCAGCCCCAGCCTTTCAAATACCACAAGATACTGAGACTGGTTTAAAAAAAAATAAAAAAAAATAAAAAAGGATAAGGATATTCTGCTTATTTGCTTATTGGTTTTGAAATCCACACAATGACTATTTTGAAGTCTTTGTAGCCAAAACACTCTTCTGACTTAATTACTGAAATAAATGAAGGCTGGGACTTCTGCATAGGTGCAGGAGCTGGGGACTACCTAAAAATGCATCAAAGCTCACAGCTGCCATCAGCCCCGCTCTACCTGCTCCCCAGCATCGCTCCTGCATCACACGGAGCCCGTGCAATGCTCACGCTGGGCTGCACAGCACCGCAGAGTCCGTCTCGCAGCCCTGCAGCCGGCAGGCAAGGAGGCTGCGATAGGAAAGGGCCGTCACTGGGAAAGCAAGGCTGCTCTCGGTGCCAGAAATGGGGCAGTCACCTCTGTGAATCAAACCCTGCAACTACCTCTGTGAATCAAACCCTGCAATATCAGCAGCACCAGCTCTCAGGTGCTGATCTGTACCCTGTGCCCTGCACCGCTGCTCCTCTCTCCCCCCTCTCCATCTGAAAAAAAGGCAAAACTCTTTGCTGTTTTTTCTTCTTCTTCTCCTTCTTCTTTTTTTCTCCCCCACAAAGAAAAACTTGCCAGGTCTGCATCTTTTTCCCTGAACTGTTTCCTCTTTCTAATGTTAAAAGCATATGCCGTACAGCTTAGTTTCATGCTGAGATGTTAACTCTTTTTCAATATTGGTTTTCGTGCGGCTGCGTTAAGGGGTGGCAGCAGCTCAAGGGGCACTACAGGACTTTGTGGGGTGGAAACTGTGTCTGCAAGGAGCAAACAGCTCTGCTTAGACCGGGTGAAACGAGGGGCTGCTCTGCCAAACTGCCACACACAGCCCAGCACAAACTCACCCACAGGAAAAGTCACAGCAAATCTTCCCCCTGGGTTTTGTGCATCTGTTAAAGGGTTTGTTGGCCTTTTGGTTCGGCACCAAGGGTTTGTTTGACCATGTCAGCAAAGCACCAAGTCTGAGCAGAGAGGTAGGTGCTGGAGCTGAGGCTCTGCACCTTGCTGACCTCCTCGCTCGGCTGCCAGGTGGGACCTGGGCCAAGTCCTTTTGGCTCAGAGCATGAGCAAAACACAGCCAGGCTGGTGCCCAGCACCTCTCACAGTGCTTCTGTCCGACGCAGGCACAGCAGCACCCCATCCCTCTGCTGGGGTGCCTCTGACCAGTGCTGGAGCTGGGCACCAAGCAGTAAAAGAGGAACAAAAATTGGTAGCAGCAGGAGTCCCCCGACCCAAGTGAAGTCAGCTCAACCCTTTCAGCACAGAGTGAATCAGCTCTAGATGAAGCCTTAGAGCTGTATTGGAAATAACTTTCATTTCCCAAATAGATGTCCGAACTTTTGTTTCGTCGTTTGTTTTTTTTTTTCCTTCTCTAAATCAGGTTGAAAGGAAAAATTTGAAATTTCTTTGCAGATCTGTGCTTTAAATATAAGGAGAAAGGCTGGGCCAATGGAATGATTCCTTTTTTATGTTGACCCTTTATTTTTAAATGACTATATACATTCCTGTGAATTTCAAACGCAAGACACATTTCAAACAGAAAATGGAAATTTTGCTTTTTGAAAATGTAGAAACCACACCTCTTGTTTTCTTCTAAATATCTTTTTAAGACAGGAATCAGAAACCAGCCCTTACCCACAAAAAGGTCTTCTTTTCACTGAATTTGCATTTTTGACTGAAAGCCTTGTTTCAAAGTCTTGAAACTAGATCACGGTGAAGCAACATTTATATCTAATTGGCCTCAAGGAAGAAGAAAACTCTGTGGGTGGGATTCATCTCACCTACTTGTAGGTGTTCAGTCTAAATTATTCGTCAATAGTCAGTGGCACCTCCAAAGGGTGATTCTTTCTACACTGGTCATAAAGAGCACCCAGAGAGGTAGATCGCACTTGATACCCACCTTTTCGGTGGTTAAAACTAGGTGAGAGAAATCCTGTCCTGGCGGTTCCCACTCTTGGCTGAGGAGAGAAGCCGAGCATCGCAGCTCCGACGATGTCAAGCTGAGGCATGTTGGGAGAAGAAAAGGAGCTGGGTTCTTCATCAGTTTTTCAGAAAGAGCCAGATATTTTTAAGTGACAGAAAATAGAACAGTTTTATGGAGAACAAATCAGCTGAAGGAGCACTGGTTATTTCCATGGTCAGGTAAAACTTGAAAAAATCTAAATTTTTAATAAGTCTCAGTAATGTTCCCGAGTATTTTTTTTCCAGCTCTTTTGCAATTTACCTCTAATTGTAGAAGGATTTATTTTGCTTTACTTTTCAGAGCAATGTTTGTTTTTCTGCTTAGCTGAGTTCCTTCCCCGTTTTTCCAGCAAAGTGTTTTAAATCCATTTGTAATGCCGCATGCAAGACAGGTAATATCACCTGTAAAATCCTCACGTGTGATTGAAGTAGCTTGGTATGGAAATCAAAAGCGAGCACAACAGTGCATGCATTTTCCTTTTTTTAAATTTTTACTAAAAGAAATGTGCTTTTTTATTTATTTATTTGTTGTGGTTATGCCTGTCACTCTTTGCAGAGGTATTTGGCTCCTGCAATGTTTGTGCTTGCAGAGCGATTTGCAAGGGGCAGAGCTGGAAAGCTCTTAGCCCTTTAACTTGAGATGCAAGTCCAATTTATAAACAAAAATCTGCAGATTTCATTGGCAGAGGGCTACGCTGGATGAAGCTGTGGCCTGTCACTGGAACGTTATGGAAAGCGTATGTGAAAAGTGAACGCAGCAGACTGTGTGAGGAGCAGGCATTTGTGTGCCCACCGTTCCTAACCACCGAGCACAAAAGAAAAAATGCAGAAAGAGCCCATTGACCAAATCCTGATCACTGGTGACCAGCTCCCTAGAAGTTTGTACGAATAAATACCCAGCTATGAGGGACAACGTCACGTGGCAGCTCAGTAAGGGCCTTTGCACACACCTGACCGAAGAAGTAGCTGGTGGAAATAAATCTGACACTGTGATGATTTCTATGCACTGAGTGTCTGATGCAAACAAGTTCGGAGCTTCCTTGGCTATAGTTGGAGTCTGACAGGGATATATTTTACTAAGAGTTCCCACAGGGTAAAAAAAAAAAAAAGCACAATTGGTAAACTACAGGAGGTGGAGAAGTTTCTGGTTTTGTTTTTGTTTGTTTCAAAGAAAAGAAAGGGAAAGAGAAAGAACATTCCTCTATGTGTTAATAAAAAAAAAAAAAAAATGTTTTCCCGTAAATGTATCTGTTGAAATGAGTGGGGTTTCTCATTGTATTTCTTTGGGCCGCTCTTGTTTCCATCTCGGCCACCCTGTTCACAAGTCTCACACTGCTCAGCTGTCGGCTACATTCCTGTATCAGCATCCGCAGCAGGCACTACTCAAAAGCAAGAAGATGTCAGCACCCTGAAGCAGCTGTGTGTCTGGCTGCGCTGTGCCTGCCGTCCCTACCAGGGTGTGCAGATGCAGAAAGGGTCGCCCAGAACAGGTCATCCACCCTCACATTTGGCCTCTGCCAGCAATTAGCATTGCAATTCCCACTTTGGTGTGGGGGAGGATTCCAAAAGCATTTTGATCCACTGCAGAAGTCTTTCTTATTCCACATACAAGCGTGTAACATTCCTTACGACAGCGCTTCTGGGTCTCTTTGAGCTGTGATGTGGTCAGTGGGGCAGTAGCTGAGCAGCCCCTCTTGCACACAGGAGCTGATGTGGGTGCAAAGAGATGTAAAATGAAGTTTCCCTTCACAGGCAAAGAGATCACAGCTCTGGGGGGACTTGGGACCCCTCTGATGGCGAGACTTACTGGTCCTGCCTTGCTGGGCTACCTGATGCCTGGTCCATGCCTAAGGGTGACCATTGCCAGGAGCTTGCGGAGTTTGAAAAACAGACTGGTTTTGTCTGCTGGTATTCCCCCAGGAAAGTCTATACTCGATGAACTGTTCATGAGCTTGGAGATAATGCATAGCAAAGAGCATGAGGCCTCCAAATTAAACTGAAAGGCTACCTTTATTAGTGTATTTTCTCAAGAGATTATTTTTGAGCGTGCCTCTCTGCAGCATGCATGCAAAGATTTCATTTCTTGGGAACGAGCCTAATGTCCATTCTATTTCCAGGGCAGACACATAATTCCTGTTCATGTTAGTGGGAAAGATTCTCCTGCCTCAAGGGCAGAACAGACCCACTAGAGATGTAGAATATTATTTTAGACCACCCGATCTCCTAGAGCAGTGGGAGCAGGTGGGTAGGCAGGGGCAGTGCCATAGCTGTTCCCTGCTGGTTTATTAGCTCCCTGACTCTACCCCACAGCACAAATCTTGCTGCGGCATGAGACTGCGGTGGGGTTTGACATTGCATCATATCAACCTCGAGAGGGCTTGTCTGGTTTTTTACCTTAAGGATGCCTAGGTGAGCTGCAAGAGGAGGGGTCGAACCTGCCAAACCCAGGACTGCCTCCTAGAGGAGAGCCCATCGGTGATAAAGGCAAAGTTACATGAGTCTGAGACCTGGCATGACCTACTTACTAGGCAGAGTTATGAGAATCCATGTTAGGACAGTTTGTTTTTCAGCCTGGTTTCTCATGGGAACAAGGCTTATGCAATCGTACTGTCTGTGCGTCTGTGTCTACATCCTCCTCCCCTCCCCAATAACTTTTGGACTCATTGCTCAATTTCAACCTACTTTGAGGGGGGGGGGGGGGGGGGG
>JAVJGJ010000002.1:4841906-4875969 GCA_035590215.1 Microhierax caerulescens
AAGAGGTTCCAGGGGTGCTGCTGGTCCTGCAAGCATTATAAAAATCAGTAAGCGAGTCTACAGGTATCCACTGTGCCAGGAGCTGCTGCAGCAAGAGTTTGTGTGGCTTCGGATATGACAGCACCAAAATAATAGTATGGTGGGGAGCAGCCTGTAGAAATGGCCTAACCTGTGTAAAAACATGGCTTAACTCCTCCCTTGGAAGCCAGGAGACAGAGTTCATGGCAAGCCAAGCTTTGGGAAATGCAGAAACCCCCGTGCCAGAGCACAGCTGGCTGCCAGCGCTGGTGGTGGGTCCAGGCAGTGCCAGGCTGTCCCACGTGTCCTGCTTCTCCCTTTCGGATACTGACTCACTCACAAGTGAGCCTCGCAAACCCCATCACCTACTTCGTTTCTCTTTCTGTGAAACAAGATGAAGTCCGGAGGTTTCGTTAACTAACAGCCTTTTCAAACTTGCCGAGTGATGATAGAGAAGGGTGCCTGTTGAGATCTGATGCACTAGAAGCAAGGTTAGAGGGGGTCTAGGATAAGGAGATCCACTGGGCTCAGGGGCATCTGACCTGAGCAGAAGTTTCCTCTGCCAGGGACACGAGCGATGTGGCACTGCTCACTCTCATCAGAGTAACACTCACAAACCCAGGACTGGGGTATCAGCGCAGATAAGGGGCTCGTTCAGATCCAGGGCGGATCCTTTTTACCCCCCTGCCCTCCAAAAGGTGCATTGCCGGTGCTGCCACGTGAACTCACCTAATTACGGGGGAGGAAATTATGGCCCCATAGACTTCACAGAGAATATTCAGTATAAGTAAAGCATTTAATGATAAGCAATTAGAATACTATATATCTAACTCGTAAGGAGTGGTGGGTTTAGAGAGGTACTATGTACAGTGAGCAGGTGATAATGAACTCCTTAGGCTGCAAAGGCATCATTTCAAAACTATAGTGTGAATTTATTAAACATGCTATGGAAGACAAATGTTATATGATTATACAGGGAGAGACACTAGATCAGGAAAACCCCTTGGATTTCTGGTTCCACATTAAAAACGTGACACTTTATTTTGGCTCATAAATAACAGAAGAACACACATTAATATTTTCACTGATTTGTGATCATCTCCCCATAAATTCTCTTTTTGGGGGGAAACTGTGTTGCATGACTGCTAAACAGATGAGAAGAGAGAATGTTTCCATTTATTTCATTAAAGTTTCCCAAAAGAGCGTGAGGAACCGGTATTTCAAACATTTCATAGTTAGATAAAAAAGGTGCAATTAATTAGGGAGTTCTTTGGAGTTAGTGCAGGGATAAAAAGACCCTTCTAGGACATAATCCAGGACTGTAATGCCTCTGGAGATAGGTGTCAGCAGGCTTTGGGACAGGATAATCTCAGACTGCTAATTTCTTTTAAAGCAGATATTGGAGAGTGAAGTGCTTACAGAAAAAGGCTGCTTGTATCTCTCAGAGTTCTCTCTTGTACCTGCCTGTGTCTTCCTAACTCAAGAAATTGCAGCTAAAGTTCCAGGCTGCATCCCCTTTGGGGCAGTGGGTGCTTCAGTCAAAGCTGGATCACCTGTAGATGCTTCTCCTCTTTACTTAAAATTCTTTTATAATAAAAACATTCCCTCCTCTCCTGAGTGATGAATTGCTCTATTAGGGGCTCTCTTCTCTTCCTGAGTTGTGCAGACTTCGTACGGTGCACTCCAGATTGTTTTCTCTACTTCCCAACCAGTGCATCCCCTTTGAAGTCAAAGGAGCTACTGTGATTTTAGCCCCATTGAGATACTCACTATGGAAGAAGTATATAAAAGACTACTGCTCACAGGGTGGGAGCTGCTGGTTTCCAGTTTCTCATTAATTTTTCACTTGTCTTTTATTTCAGTGGGTCTACACTATGCTCCACCTTTGGCACAGACACAAATGCTATTTTTTTATGTGGTTCAGTGGGAGGAATGGTTTTGATCATTAAAAGCAAAGCAAAAATTATTTCAAGCAAAATTCCAGAGCCTCTTCTGCATCCATTTATCTTTCCATGGCTTCCTTAAAGCATTGCCTACTTACTCTCTAGGGATATGTGCTCCAACTGCATTTCACCACATTTACAGGAGCAGTCACATATGACCAAGGCTAAAATTTAACCTTAATTGCCCACAGGCTGCTGCCATTGAACTCTGTTGGCATGTAAGGGTTTTAAAGTGTTGAAATGAGCCCAGTAAAAACAATAGGCAAGACAAAAACATATTTAGTTGTGAACCATCCTTTAAAATATTAATATGTTAAAATCTAAGTGATGAAGGCTCACATCTCTTGAAAGAATGTGTAATTTCCTGTAATCATCTCCTTAAAATATTCCTGATTGGGACTTTGAAGCAGTCAAAGAAGAGAGGGGTCTCTGGAGAACCCACCACTGCTCCTTGCTGAGACAGGGCTTTGGAAAGTGAATCACTGCTGTGTGACTGGATCCATGCCATATGCAAAGGATCAATAAAGTTTTATGTACCTTACTCGCAAGCCTCAGGTTTTTGATTCCAGGTGTTCACATTAATCTGGGACACAATGGAAGGAAGAAGTTGCTATGGTTGCATGGAGATGGCAGCGCAATCTGGACCGACTTTAGTCAGCAAGTGCAAGAAGTTTAATTATCTAAAATAATTGCGCTTCTTGAAGCCTTTTATGCTGTTTGCTTAAGTCCACTGAGCACTGATACCGTGGAATTACTCCAGATACCTGAGTGCCTGGGGTCTTCAGTGGTCAGTAACGTTATGTCCTATGAGGAAATCTTTGTGTTTGTGCCTTACCATCCCACCAGTGGCAGAAGTCAAAAAAATGAACAGCCTGGGTACAGAGTCAATGGAAATCCCAGGAGGATACTGTGCAAGTTCATTTAAGATCTGAATTTTAGCAGTGTGATCTCAGAGAGCAAACCCAGCCCTTAGCTCTTAAGAACAAATCCCTCCTAGGGACTGAAGAGTTTGCATGCTTTTGTAGGCTTAGGGCATCATTTTAACCCCCAGGCTTGCGGAAACTCTGTTTAATGGCACCTGCAACCATTAGAAATGATTACAGCCCTCAGACTGTAGTAATTGGGGGCCACAGTTTGTGCTGCAAGCATTGCTCTGTGGAACTCCACTTTCCCACTAGGACTCTTCAGTCGAAGGTTACTGAGAGCCACCTCCCCATCTCCGTGATAATTTCCCTCTCTATAATGTGTGCCTTTTTGTTTCATCTGACATTTCTATCACCTTTAAGAAGCCTCATAGAGAAGGGGCCATGAGGTTTGGATGTAATTGGCATATGGATGGAGCTTAGGTTTTTTAATACACAGTTTTTATAAGACTGCTTTTATGTTTGCCTTTGCTCTTTGATCTCCACTTGAAAAACGTTTTTCATGGAGTTTGTTTGAAAGCACAAATAATCGCTTACCACAACTAAGGGCTAGCAAATAGTTCTAGAAAAGAAAGAAAACCAAAGAGAATCCATGAGCTGACGGAGATGCCTTGAAAGATGTTTTAGAAACAGCTTGTAACGGCACATTTTGCAGGACTGTTCATCAAGTTAATTCTCCTGTTGCACTGGCATTCTTGGATATGGTAATAACAACAAGGAAGGTTGTAATGGAGTTCTAGAATGGGAGTGTTTTAATAGATTCTAGTAAATTACATTGTATTCCATACTCTAGTGTTGTGATATGACATACTACAATGAAAGATAAAGTCCCTTTTGGACATAATCTATGGTTCAAAAATAAATATGGTGATGCCCATGAAAGATGAATTTTAACTAATTATGGCCCTGGAAAGGGAGAAGCCCTGAAAACCATGAAACAAAGCCACTTTTGTCTAACATGACAGGAGCAGCCACAGTGGATGGGGATTTCTACTCCAGCTTTTTTCAGTACATGTATAGCAAAAGCCACTCTTGTCATGGTAGATGAGCTGTAAATTGAGATGCTCTAATGAAGGAAAGTCATCTCAGGGTGAATCAGCATGACTAAAGGTCCCAAAAGCCTTTGAGCAATCTACATGTGGGGAGAAGGCTGTCCTCACTATCTTGCTGATCTTGTGGATCTCCATAACAGTTATGTGGGGTGCAGGCATAGGGAAGAAAGCTAGGGCTGAGACAGGATTTCTTCTCTTTAAAATCTCTCAGGTCTCAGAGAAATCCCCCTGGCAAAGACAAACCAAAATGCAGAATATAAAAAAAAATGTTAAAAGTCAATTCTTTCTGTCACTAACATTAAACTACTGCAATGTAGACCGGTTAATGATGGTGCTTCATGAAGTAAGACATTAATCTCCACTTGTAATGCAAGAGCCATACAACTTGCTTCAGCCTTAATCTTTTATGAGTTATGGACTCTTCTGTGATTCATAAAACAAATAAATCACACCTCTAAGGCTATCATCTATTTATTACTGCTTTTTAAATGTTAGTATAAAAAGGGTATCTTTTGCTTGCCAAAGGTTGTCAGCTACTGAGTAACATTTGGATACCAGAGTCTGGATTCTGCATACAGCTGGACATAGGTTTTGTCTTTGTTCCTGAAGACAGCCAGCTCCACAGAAGTGCACTCATGGGGCTGGGTGTGCAGATTTCGTCCCATGCTTTCAGGCTGTGTTTACAGCAAGTGAGCCAGCTGACCTAAAGACGACAGAAAGTCCCTGGCCTTCCTTTTTAGAAAGAGAGAAAGGCTAACCAGTAAACAGAACTTGCCAAGTTATGAAACTGTGGGGAGAACAAGGGAAAATGATAATTTGGAACAGGAAAAATCAGAGTAGAACAAATATTCACATTACTGGGAGAGTTATTCAAGGCAGAAATCACAGTTTCGCCAGTCCTTTACCTTTAACATGTTCTGTGCTCGTTTCAGTGTTACTCTCTCTGCAGTAGGACATAACCCCGGAGTCTACGTAAGCAAGCTGTCGGTCTAGCAGACCTGGGAGGGTTTTGTACGCAGGCTGGCAGCAAACTTCGCATCCAGTGTTTACAGTGAGAGAAAAAAACAGTAAAAGCATCTGGTTTTGAGAACCTTCAGCACTTCCATTTTTGAGGGGAGTCCTCGTGACCAGTTCCCAACCAGGTTGGCAGTCTGGCTGGCTTGGCTGTTCCCAAATCCTACTAATGTTGGCAGGCAATGAAACTCACTCCTTCCACCTCCTGCCTACCAAGACCCCAACAGCCCACTTTGTAGCCACTGACCTTGGCCTTAGATTTCAAAATCTCAGGGACCCAGAGGAATTACTGAAGTAAATAAATAAAACAAAACACACGCTTCTAACTGCAGAAGGCATGAGGTATACTCCCTTGAAACCACCCATATATTTGTTCCTGCCCAAAAGGAGGTTTATGGACATAGGGATGCACTTTTGAGCTCTTCTTCATGTTGTCTTGTCTTTGATTTGTCTGGAGGAATTGGAAAAATACAGATCTCTCAGGCACTTCTTGTAAGTTATGGTGAAAGTGTGGCTCATTCTAGCTGTACTACAACTCCAGCACAGCACTCCAACAAACCTTGGTCTGTGGACTTGAAGAAAGACCACAGTAATTGCACATCCTTTCCAAAAGTACTAAAAAACATATGAATACTAACCAAGTGCAATCTGGCATCGTCTTTTGTCATATGCCGCATATTCCATTAGACAACACACAGGTCCCATGTCTTATTTGGGCAGTTTATTCCTGTGAAAGGCAGGTGGAACTGGAAATCTGGAGGTCAGTTAGCCAGGTGATGCAGACAGTATTTTCTGCTCTTTTTGGCAAAGAAACAAAAAGGTTTTTATGTATAAAAGAATACTATAATAAAAGACATTCAAAAGGCACACTAGTAAAACGCAGTCCTTCAAGAAGTAAGTGCTTTCCCAGCCAAAGAGGAAAAGAGGCAGAATTCAGCAAGGTAATAAACACCCCTAAATCTCAGGATGAGTAAGTGACTGCTGCTGATTTTTTCTCCTTTTGTTTTTTAAGAATTGAAGTTCTTTTTATGTCATGGTTAATGGTGATTGCAACTTCAGTTTCAGTTCACTTTTCCCTTTGGGATGTTTCCTTACTCCAAGCCCGTGGTGAAGCTATCTGGGGGAAACTTCCACTGTAGGTGCTACTCAGGTATATTTACAGAAAGAATAAGTTATGCAATGCTCATGTTAAAGCTTCTGTGTAGGCTCACATGCTTTAGCGTTAGAAAATGAATTCCAGTGCAGCTCCTTGTTTTCAAAGGAGCAAAATGAGCAAGTGGAAAAAATCTGGTCATTAATGACAGCAAAGCTTCCTATGAATGATCACTGTAGCATACCTCAGGTTTCTAAAGCAGCTGTTGATAAATGACACCAGAAGGTGTCTTTTGGCTAGGAAAGCTGCCCATTTTCATAATTCTGAAACCCCTGCAATTATATTATACTGCTCTTGCACCACTCTGTGGAATTTTGCTTTTTATTTCCTACAGCTTCATGCAGACTCAAGCAGTTTGGACTCTTTATTAAACATAAGCATCAATCTGTAAAAAGCTTCTTGATTGTCTAGACAACTAGTTGTGAAAGTCAGCTTTGTTTCGTTGACTCTGCGTCCCTGGGGATACGGACACTGCCCCTTCTGTTCTCTGTCAATACTCTTCAGCCAAAATTTTGGATTTTTTTTTCCCTGTATCTGCCAGTTATTCTTGTTTTGGAATCCAACTGAAAAATGTTTCAATGCTGTTTCTTAATACTTTTTTTTTTTTAATAAATAAATGCCAGCAGCCTGGAGCTTATGAGCAGCCCTACAGTAATAAAAGGATGTACACAGCAGGCAGTACTCAATTTGCAAAAGAAAAACAGATTAACATTTCAGGTTTCTGAGGGCCTTTTGTCAACAACAGTACATTTAAAAACATCAATCTAGAAGTAATTGCATTATCAGTGCATTCTCAGCTGATTCTTTGGCTGATTCCCTTAATATCATGGAATGGAGAAGTAGCTATGGGAAGTCTTTTTAAAATACATAAAAAGTGAAAGCCTGGTAACAGTCAGGTTGATTTGACTGTATATAACTCTGGGACTGGAACGAATTGAATACACAGGTAATGGTAGGAGGCTGAACACCCACAGCCAGGTCTTCAACAGCTACAAAAACTGGTACCAAGTCCTATTCCTGGGCACTTTTACAGAAAGTACATTGTCAGCTGACAATGAAAAAGAGCACTTACAAAAAAAAAAAGAAAAAAAAAAGCTTCAGCAGAGACGTTAAGAAAACACCATGGGAGTATCATTTCACCATTTCTTTAGCAAATGCTCACCAGTCACTCTTCAGGTATAATACCGCTGATTGCATCCATGCAACGAACAACATGGAACAAGACGTTGCTCTCCTCCTCCAAATTCTCGACAAGACTTCGAGAGCTGTCAGAAACCATTTAAGAAATACCCTGAATGTGGAAGATAATCAGCTCCTGGGAGCCTGCTGCTCCTGAATACCCTCCCTGAGCGCCTTCCCCACCAGGCTCCTGCTGTGCCAGAGGATGGCTGGGTGCAGCTCTTCCCTTGGAGAGGTTTCATTTTGTACAAATAATTACTGGGAATGACAAGGGAATACAGCGAGGCCGGTTCTGGACTGGGCAAAGCCTTGAGTACTTATTTATTCCTTCCTACACAGCTGCCCCAGATGCTGGGGTTTTCGTTATGCTAGTTGTCCCCTCTGGCTGTCTCTCACCTGTTGAAGAACAGACACTTCTTTTTAAAATTTTGTAATATGGAAAAATAATCTTGAGTCTGATTTTATGCTAATTCACATAGACACTTCTGATAATTTTGCCTTATGTATATTTATCAGGGTGGTTTTTTTCTTCTTCTAACATCATTAGATTTGTTTTGAACTCAAAGGTCAGTTCCTACACCAGTATAAATCAATGTAACTACATTGATTTCAAGGATCGCAGCATCTTTCATTAATTCTTATTGCCAGGGATACTGTAGTTGTCTCTGGAGAAGAAGATATATATATTTTTATGCATTTTGATTTAAATCACAAAGCAAAAAGAAACTTCTGTGAAGAATTTAATTCTGTAGCATGCCATTAACCATGCAATTAAGACCTAGTGATGTTAAATGATCAATACAACAGAATCTCAGCCTCCAAAGATTTCTTTAAATCCTTCCCCTATGCAGTTCCCACTCTATCTTCATAAAAAAAAAAAAAAAAAAAAGAACCCTTATTCTTGTACAGAATACCCTACCATCTTTTTTTTTATTATTACTAAGGAAAATGTGTTTTCTTTAACTGGATGTACTCCATTAGCATCCTAAAGGACACATTTCCAGGTAAAACCCAAGTTCTGGTCTTATTCATTCACATTCAGTCACTCCAAAATAAATACCAATTGCTCATTTGATTATATTTTCCTACTTTTAGTGATCTATTTGTGACAGGGGTCGTTGCACATTTTCTTTGAGATGTAAATTATATATATATATATATGGAAAGAGATAAAGAACATTGAAATTATGCAAAGTGTTTTTATATTAAAATGGGAAGTTATGTCTTGAAAAATAATTTCTGGTGTAAAGGTGTGTCTGTGGTTATATATACATCTTTTCCTACTTTACAGGGAGTTCCCAGTGTGTGCAATTCTGTAGCTTCTCTTCTGTGCATGCAAAAAACAGCTCCACATGAAACTGATAATTCTCTCCAGGGAAAGAGGAGCATTGCCTATAGCCAAAATATGTTTTATTAAAAACAGAATCTTCCTTGTCAGGTCACATCGCTCCTGCTGAACTTGAGGGATGCCAAACAATGATGTCAGGTTTGCCACACGCTGATAATGACATCCATGCCTGGTGCACAGATAAAGCAGCAAGAGCACCTGGCCGACGTCTTCCTCTGCAAACCAATGTTCTCTCTCAGTTTTGTGTGATAAGAAGGCGTTAATGCTGGTGGTTAAAAAATGCTTAAGAAAATGAGGTGTTGTACTTGATAACAACAACCCTTCACAGGTCTGTGGGCTGGTGTGTGGTGGAGAAGAAGAGGAAGTTCAGAACCTTAAGAAATGCTTTAGATACTTTTAAAATGTTAAATGTAGCATATATGCACTTCCTCCTTCCATACTGATTGACCACGGGTGCAGGTCCCAGCTGAGGCTGGAACTCTGTTAGTTGGGACATCTCCCAGCAAATCCCTCTCCTGAGCCTCCAGACATAACAGTAAGGCAGATGGACAGCAGACACAGTCCAAAGGAGTTTCTAAGCCTCGTATTTGAATGGAGGAAGTAAGGTAATGAAAAGGAAATCATCATCTGGCCCTGAATTAATTACTTCACAACACATGGCATTAAAAAAATGTAATCTGGTAAGTCGATGGCTTTGCAGCTATATCCCAGAGTAGGTCTGGCCTTTGATTTTTCTGTCTCCCATTTTTACTCTCCACAGCTCCTTTGTAGTTTTGCATCACTGCAGCTCTTTGTAGCTAACTACACTGACTGCAGTGCTTGCAGGTCCCAGTGCAGCACTGGTGATGTTGCCTCTCCACCACGACTGGAACGATAACTACAAAGCCTGAGCCTGACAGACCACTGAATTAGTGCTCTCCCTGCTTAGTGAGGTTCTCTTTCCTTGTTGCAAACAACAGTGGAATATAAGACATGACAAGAGACAAAGATAAGGGACCTCAGGCTGCAGCAAAGCCTTGGACTCTCTAGTTTGGAAAAATATTTTCCTCATTTATTTTCTTTTGCCTGTGTCTAGGTTTACACGTACAGAATGTACCATCAGTTGGCATGGTGACTATCCCAGCTGAAGAGGCATTACTGCCCCTTGTATTCAAGGAATCAACTTTGCAGAGGAAAGATTATTTTTTTGCAATTTGGTTTGCTCTGTTTGGGTCCACATTTTCAGTTCCTGGAGCTAAAACTGGTAAGTGACCTAGTCATCAGTAGTCTTTGAGCTGGGGAACTGGGCCAATCAGGAATTTTTCTGCCTCCAGTGCTTTCTCTAGGAAAACTGGACTGTTGCCTTGGAGTGCTGGAGAGAGAGAACTATTGGGTCAAAATCACACAAAGAACAGTCAACACCAAGAGCCTAGGTAGCTATTAATTTTTCCTTTAGTGCCTTTAACCTCAGGATAACAATTAGAACCCTAATGTGGACATTAATTATCACAACACACACAAAGATCTAAATAACCCCATTAAGTAGATGTATTTTACAGTACGCCTCATACCAGTCCCTAAGGAAAGGGTAGGCAGGGCAATTCTCCAGTGGTTCTGTCCCTGCAATCTAAACCACGTTCCCCAGATCTCTGTGTTGGATATTTAGCCTAATGTTTTTGGCAGTCTTCTGGCAACTTTTAAATCTTCCCAGGTGCTATTATTGAGGTGTCAGTTGTCATGGAGAACAAGATAATATTTCATGATATAAAAATACCCCGTAATCATTGCAGATGGTTGATGATGTTGCTGCTAGGTATAGTCAAACTCTTCTTCACATCACTGGAGATTGAGGCTTTCCCTCTGCTCCACGCAGCCCAGATATAATCCCTTCTGATTAGAGCCTTTTCTCTTTGATGCTCCCCTTTGTCATCCACACACCGGGAAAATTGCTCTGTGTTGAGTTACATGCTTTGTGCAGTTTGCGTAGTTGTCTTTTTTAACCTGGAAGCAAAGCTGTCTGCGCCTCAGCAGCAATAGGATTCTGACTTGTAGTAAATCCTTGATTAATGAAGCTCAGGTAAACAGATTAGTCATTAACCTTTGCTTCTCATGATAAGATTACTTATTGATGTAGAGTAGTTGTGCTGCTGCCATGCTGCCAAGGATGGGAATTTTACTTTCCTTCAGACTTGAGGAATCTTCCCACTATCCAACAAGACCTCCCTTTTACCATTGGGATATTAGAGTTGCTGCTTCTGCAGGGAGTCATCTCTTTCCCATGGGGTCTCACTGCATCAAGGGCACTTAAATGCAAATATTAATAGGCACTGCCCAGTACTAGAGCGTGCTATTCATCTCTCTTGCTCTGTATTTTTGCTAGACAGCTGTTAGGGAGGACAACTCAGCTGAGACAGAGGGGAAATGCAGAGTGAGCCAAGTTTTAAAATAATGGTACACTGTGAAGCCGTGGCTGGGCAGGACAATTGCTTAAACCCTTGACAAAGGCCGAATCTTTGGTCCAAGAAGTCATTGCATAATATCCATATCTGTAGACAAACAGAAGGCTGCTTTAAACCCATTTAAAACTGGCTCAGTTCTGGGCTGAGGGCAACAAGAGAACCAGGCACAAGTGGTCTTTTATCCCTGCCAGCTCCACCAGGTCTTTTTACTTGTAGTCATGTTACTAATGGCCTCCCCGCAGGAAATCAATGGTCTTCCAGCATTGTGTAAGGAAAGTTACAGAGTCAGCTGATGAACAGAAAACTGCTGGGCAGTCCTTTGTGACCTTCACAGCAGCGCTGCTCGTCTCCGTAGGGTTTGCACCCTCCCTGACTCCCAGAGCTAGCTCCGCTGGCCTCCATGGGTGCAGAGATTCATCTATCAGAGGAAAGGAGTGTGATACAGAGGAGGTTCTTGTCTTTACATGATCCACAAATTTACGTGTGGAAAGGTTATGTAGGACTAAAGAACAGAAGTGGCCTATGCCAACCTGCAGTCTACAAAAACAGAGAGGGAATTCAGTTTACACACCGATCTAATTCATTGAGCTGTAATATAATGAATGATATTTAAATCTGCAGACATTTGCAGTGCAGTCTTGAACGCAAAGAATTGCAAACAGCATAGATTGATGGAGCTTCATGTTTTCTAGCTAACCAGCAGACTGAGCTTCATGCTTCCATGTTCCGCTTTGCATCTTGTAAACCTCTGTCTCCATTCCCATTTTCAGTCCCATGATCCCCTGTGCACACAGCTATTAGCAGATGGAAATCTAGCAACCTGATCTGTAGGCCCAGTTGGGTAATCAAACATTTAATTGCTAACAATTATCCATTAATGCTTATAAATTAGGTTGCCAAACTACTTCTACAGACTACAAATATTTGCATCCAGACTTGTCTGCAAAAATTGAAGATGCATGTGAAAAGCTATACCACAATGACCGACACTGCCATTTTAATCTGGATTCTTCAGACTGAAACAGAAGATGCAAACATTTGCTGCATCAGAAGAGTAACCAGAAAATTAGCAATTGAACTTGAGGCAATCATGAAAATCAGGTCCTAAGTCAAATTCCAGGCTTGCTTGATTTATCTCTTATTAAGACTTTCCCTCCTTTTCACCCTTCTGTCTTGCTTCTTCCTCTGGACTTCCTAGACCTTGATTAAACATTTGCTTCAACCCTAGGAACATATTTTGGTCCAGAGGACTTATTTTATTCTGAATTATTTCCTGGTATTAATCATGAATTTTTATGACCTGTCATGCATCTAGGAATGCTCATTTATTAAAGTATAACAACATGATTCCAGGTAACACTTCAGAGGTGAACATGTGCTTTCTACTAACATTCCTAGCTAGGAGAAACTGTAACCCTCTCCACTAAGAACAAACTACATTACCATGCAGAAAATGTAAACCTATTCTATAAAAGGGATCCAGTTTCCATCCTGTTAAGTAGGTTTTGCCTTTTTATAATTGCTTGCTCTCTACTGTCTGGTTTATTAAAGTGATGTGGTTATGATCTTGCCCATGTGACCTTCTCTCTTTGCTCGCAAGGGAAAAGATGGAGCCGTATTGCAAGCATTGGGACTTCAAGGCTACTTTTAAATTAGCAAATTCAAATGTATCTGGAAACGTTCCCAGGACTAGAACAAAACTGTTTATACAGTCAACTGCTAAGCTGTTCTGTGGCATGAATTTGGCCCATTCCAACTCCATCTCTCCCTGAACGTTTCATGGGCACAGCACGGCCAAGGGACCAGAGGCAGTGCACATGCTGCTCCCACTTTTTTTTGAGGAGAAATAAGTTTACTAGCATGGATGCTGGCCGCTGTCCACCAGTGGGCTTTGGTGCTTATTCCTGGGTGCATTTTATTTAACTGACAAGACAGAACCGAACTGCCTTGAACTTAGTACTCAGGCAAGCAATTTTCTTTGCAGAATAACATATATTTGAGGCAAATGTTGCACGTGGCAGGGACCAGAATTAGCCATTATCATGTGCAGTAAAAGAAGGTGCATATGCAAAATTTGGCTCCCGGCCATAATCCTGGGCACATCCAGTTGGGTGTGAATGGTGCAAAAGCTGACCATAATAAAGACGGGGGAAGCAAGGCCCTTGGCTGAAAACTATTTTCTCTGGTTGCAGTATCAGGCTCAAATACTCTGCCAAAGAGATAGTGCCAGAGGAACTGCAGAAAGAAGAGGGTGTGACGGTTTAATGGGGGTTTAGTAAAATATGATATATTTTTTTTTAATTTGCCTGAGTGTTTTATTATTTTTAAGTAACTGAAGAGATCATCTAATTCTATAGATATGCCACATATAGTCACCAGTCCATCACATTGTTGCCAAATTATTCAAAACGGCTGCTGAACACAACACTTGCTTTTACTGAGAATGCAAGAAGTCAGTCAAGGACTGCATACTTTCTTTCTTTCTCTTTCTCCCTCCCCTGGAGTCTCTCTCCTCTTCTCTTCATCTTTTTTTCTCTTCCTTGATGCCCAAGATGGTTCCATTAGTCTTGCAAATATTAATTCTCAATGCAAACAGAATGTGTCAGGTACGGGAGGATGTAAATGGAAAATTAATTAAGGAGCAACGTGTAGACTCATGTTACACAATGTCTTCAGCATGCATACTCAAGCAGAAACCATTCACTGACTTGCTGCCCCTCAAAAACCCTCCCAGACATGGAACACAAGGCTGGACTGCTGGGAACAGGAGACATGCACACTAGCTTTTTAAACAGTGCCTAATATCAATTCTTATTTTGGTTTTGTTGTTACAGGTTCACTCTTACATAGCAGGGCTGACCGCACGGCCAGAACGGAGCCACTGCCCTTCACTTGCTCAAGGGTTCACCCAAACACGGCCCTGGGTGAGCCGGGAAGCCAGGCTGCTTCACGGTCCTCTTTGTACGGCAGCCAGTCCCGCAGCAAAGGTCAGCCTTTCTTCAGCTGGAAAGTTGCTTTTAACCTGCTCGGGTCAGTGGTGGTCAAAAAACATTACTGCCCGCTGTTCGTTGCTGTGCGGAGGAGATGGTTGTCATTTTTGGAGCTTCTTGCCCATCTTTGACAAGGCAGAGTACATAAATTGATCAATTAATTTTACTGCTTTATCTGTTTCATAAATTGTCCACAGATTATGATGCTGTTCAAATCACTAGCTACCGATGCTTTTTGAAAAAAGAAATTTCTTGAACAATTCATAGCAATTATTTGTAATCTATTTTATTTTGACTAGACCCTGTTCATGACATAGTGATTTTTTTTTGGCTCATTGATTTGAAGGGGTTTAGATTTCTGAATTACTGTATTTGAACATAAGAATTCAGAATTTGCTTTCAGTTAATAGACTTTCAGTCCAGGAGAGATAATAGTTCACTCAGTCTACCTCCTTGAACAGCACAGGCCAGAGGTTTCAGGCAGTTCTTTCCCCCCATGCTTTGATGTACGAGTACATTTGACAAAGCGTTATCTCCTAGAAAATTATTCAGTCTTTCTTTCAAGCCATATAGAATTCTCCTGCTTTCAATAAAAACCCCAGATGTTCCCATGACTTCTCCCTCATTAAAATAATTTGCTACAGTATTCCTGAGAAACTAATAGAAATAGCTGAGAATACGAGCAGAATTTGTAATGCATTTTCACACACCTTTTAATATTTTCACAGCAAAAGTTTCAAACTTGCCGACGGAGGTTTGGGCTGCTGCTTCCAGACTCATTATACCTGGTTTAGTGCCATCTTCAGCCTAGACCCTTCCTCTGGTCAGTAGAGAAAAATTAGCTATCCCATGTGGATTGCACTTTCCTAGGCTGGTCACTCTCCTGACCGCGGTGGGAGGCTAGATCAGTGTGTACCTTAAATGTGGTATTTATAATTAGGTGGAAAATGCCCTGGCTCTACTTGCTCACCCTTAGGGTTAGTTCGTGAGGAGAAGGGATGGGGCACAATGCTGGAATCATGCAAGGGAATCTATCACCCTTCCATCTCTAGCAATTCTTAAGGGTCTTTTCTGGTAGCACTGAGGTTTATTTTAAAGAATACATCAGGCTCAATGTTGTTCCCTCTCCTGCTGAAATTCTGCTAACTCTATTTCTCAGACTTATCATCAGCATCCTGAGTCCCTTCTTACTTGCCAGGGAAAGGAAGAGGCCAGATCTTTGACATGCACAATATTAACTTTCTATATCCCACTTTATTTCAGAATTTACTTGACTAGATAATTTCTATTTATTTTGGACTCATTCTGAAATCATATCTACAGAGATTTCTGGAGGGAGGTACACCTGATAAAAAAGATTTTGCTTTTTCCTCTTCACCCACCCCCCATAATCACCGCTGACAACAGTCTTTCTGAGACGACCCTGCCTTCTTTCACATTTCCATTTTCGCTCTTTCCCTCAACACAGTTTCTCTGCACTCAGCAGCCTGCAGCACTGCTGTAAAGTCTTCCAGTAAATGTCTCATTTAAAGAGTGAGGAAGCCTGAATTAAACAGGGCAGGGACTCTTGCTGGCCCGAGTTAATGGAGATGTCTTTTAGAGAGATGTCAGCTCTAGACAGTTCAGCTCTGCCAGCATCGTGACAAATCTTCCCCACACGGTTTAACAGTGTATGAACAACGATCCGCTATGAAGGTGTGTGATGGCCTTTGGATTGGGCTGTGGCTCATTTTTAGGTGTTTTTTCTTAATTCAGGGCCACAGTTTCTGACCTCATACAAGTGAATGAGAACAGCAAGAAAACCAAGTCCTGTAACTGAGTCTGGCTGTCTTTAGCTCAAAGGCACACTAGAAACACCATCTTCTTGGGCCAGTCTTGTTAATCAATCATGTTACATCCTGCAACCAGTGGAAAATATGGATGTGTCTACACGATATCTATAGAAGACAATATGACAAGTCTGAGATGTGAAATAATTCTAATTCTTGCAACTGAAGCCAGAATTTGGTATGATATTGTCCAGTACCTGGAAATTTCACAGTCGTGATGGTGGCCCTCTCCCGTCTTCAGAGAAAGAGCACCTAGTAGTGGATGATGATGTACTGGTAGTGATGCATTGCATTTATAAGGTTGGAGCTCTTAAAAAATTAACACTGCTCTTGAAGCTTCCAAAGTTGTGCCAACTTGTACTATAGAGCAATCATTAGGGTAATGAACAATTTTTCTTGGGTGACACCTGCCATCACTTGACAATTTCATAAATGGGAACATTTCAGAAGTGATAAAACTTCCATTCTTGCTGAAAAACCCAAAAGTTAGTTAAAGCCAAGCTTTCTTTTCTGAAGTATACGCTCTCAGAGCATCAGCACACCCAAAAGTTTCACTCCTAATGCCTTGGTTTTGGTGCAGCAAACCATCTTGTGTTTGACATATACTTCCAACACTAAAAGTTTCCTCATTTTGACGAAACGTGTTCCCTCTGTTTTAGGGCTGAGTTAAACCTTCATTGCTGAGGAGAGGAGACAGGGCAGTCACACATCCACTCCCCACTACATGATGCGGAGCAAATGTCAGATGTGCTGAAGCTAATGGGGAAGCCACAGTGCCCTTCGCTTCTCTGCCCCTGTCCTCCACTTCTCCCTTCCTCCCTGTGTCTGACCTCTTGCACCAGGAAACCTGCCCTTGGTTTGCAGATTGTTCTGCTGTTATCCTGCCTGAGAAACAAACAAACAAACAGAAACCCCCATCTGTGCAGAGAAGATACCATTAATATATAACCACAAGGATCAGAAAAACTAGTGAGAGTGCAAACAAGGGCAAGAACATGTTTGCAGTGTGTTCAGGATGGATTGCCCAACACTGGGGGAAGCAAAACACAAAAGTTACACTTCCGCCAGACATCATGAGTGACTTGTCAAAAAAAGAGGTTTAAAGACTACACTTGCCTTCCCCACCCACCTCTCTCTTTTCCCCCCGACTCTTTCCCCTTGTCCAATACATAGGTTGCAATTAAATCTTCCTAAATCAGAAAGAAATGCTACATTTAAACATTTCTCAAAAAAAAAAAAAAAAAAAAAAAAAAGCAGTGCCAAATGATAAGTGAGGGTGGCTTTGCAGAGGATAAGTGCAGAGGAGGAAGAGCCCCCAGGCCTGGGCTGTACGCAGGGGTGGCCATGTGCATGTCCCAACACCACGCCGCGGTCCAGGACTTTTCACCGGGAGTAAATGGCTCTTGCTGCGCTGAGCGCTGGGCAAGGTAACGCCCAGTATCTTCCTCACCAGGTTTCATCAGAGAAGTAGGACTAACCCACATTACCATCCGTCACTGTGTTCCTGAAAAAAGTGGGTTAATAGTTCACAAAAATCAATAAAAGATTGCTGTGATGGGAGAGCCATCCTGGAATAACCGAGTGTGTTTTCCTGCCAGCAATCCTCTCACATTTACTAAGAGAGCAGAAGCTGCGATAGCTAACTGACTCAAAGTCTAGCGTCCTCCACCTCCTCTGCTAGTTACCCAGCCATCACTTTTCCATCAAGGCTGTAGCTGATGGTGACGTTAAAGCAAACAGCCAGAACTGTCCTTGTGTCCTGGGCACATGCAATGGAGAGCACAGCAGGGTTCATGCTCCCTGGCGGAATTTCCTCAGTGTCACCACCCTGCAACAACCTATGTGGCTTGACTGCTGCAGAGTCCTGGATGTTGAAACACACCCAGTTCCTTTGGGGTTCCCCCTGGCATAACCTGTCTTTTCACTCCTCAGCTTTTCCTGCCTGGTTTGGCTTTATTTTTTTTTTCCCCCAATTGATCTCACTAGAATATACAGTGACCGATACTCTTCAGCTGTACTAAAAAGGCTGTAGACATGGTTTATATCCTCACTTTCCATTTCAAACTACTACAGGAGGCAATTTTTTAAGACTATCAAGGCAGTGTCCCACAGGCAACCAGGGTTCAAAGTTCCTTGAGATGATCAGTTGGTCATTCAGAGCTTGCACAAGCTTTCACAGTCAGAGAAAAGAACATTATTACAGCAAGAAAGGCAGATTAAGACCTGATGCTCCTGCCTGAAGCTTGACCCAGCAACTTGGAACCCGCTGACAAAGCCTGGTGATGCACCTGCATAGGAGCAGCCCCTTTGCTTCAGCCCAGCCCCTGGCTCCGGCACCGCTTGCTCCAGAGCAGCACCAGGGCTCCAGTCAGGGACAGCACTAATCGAAACAAGATAACGTTGTATTAACCACACATATGCAAATCTACACTTCTGGCTATATTGTTCTGTTGGACTGCTTTTACCATAGATCTAATCTCTTCACCTTTGGCGTGGAAGATGTGTTTTAATTAACCCACTAGCAAAACATTAGACTGAGACAGTCTGATCATTTTAAACTTTATTTTCCTGAATGAAAACAATGCTGGCCAAATTTACTGTACACTGTCACCTTAATTACCTGTCTTAGACAATCCCTTTCCTACTCACTCGCAGTTTATCACAGTATAACACAAAAACTCTTCCTCTAAAAAAAACTTTAAATGCTTCTGAGATTCAAACCGTAGATTGCTTGTGCAGCTATAATCTTAAAAAACATCTGCTACATTTGTGTGGTAAAGGAAGTCTCTTTAGAATACAGCCTTTGATTTCTATAAAAGACAAATCAGGCCACATGTTTTTGTTTTGAATGCTTCTCATCACAAGAGGAAATTTTCTGCAGCTTGGAATTTTGAAGGCATGAAAAATGTATTTATTTTTTTAAACAAAGAGCGTACATAAGAACATCAACAAAACTCCTCGGAAGTGTTAAAAACCATTCCTCTATCATCTTTAAAGAAACACTAACGACTGCCTGACCCACATTTTGATGTACCTTTTTGTCTTAAATTTATCTGGGTCAAATCGTGTCCTTGATCCAGGCATGTAACTCCCACTGACATCTCAGACCTTAGGAGGTTCACCCACCATTAGTTCTGAGGCTGCTCATAGCCCAGACTAGCAGAAGATACAGAAGTTTCGCTGGGTTTTTTTATATGTCTCCTGGAAAAAGTGTGTTGATATTAGTGGTTTGACAAACTGGGTTTGACATCACTGTGAACTGAAGGTGTGAATTGATGGTACCTTGTGGCCTAGTGAGGCCAGAACAGATTTTTTTTGCCTGATTCAGAACTAGCTATTTTTTAAGAAACTATTAAAAAAATAAATGCTTCTAATTCTTCATGGGGAACTCTTCATTTTAGATTTTAAAACTGTTTTGTTGCTGCCTATTTCCTCCACCCACATCTCCTTCTTTCTTCTTCACGGAGATACTAGAAATGCTTATGCCAATCTTTTTCAAAACTAACCATAGCTGCAGAGGATCATCTTTTATAGCTACCAACCACCCAAATGCTTCATACTCTGGCTTTCTTCTCTGCCCCTTTCCCCCAGAAACTGATGAGAAGCATTCAGCTCAAAAGGCCCCTGTTGTCCCCCAACCACTGCAAACCAAGGGTCAGATCCTGCCTAGCATGGGCTCTTACTCCTCAGTGTGGGGCAGGTGGTTTGATGCTTCCCTCGTTGAGGGCAAAAGGAGCCCCCACCTTCCCGCTGCAAGCCTGGGGCAGGAAGGGAGCAGCAGGGACATGTTGCAGGAGCACGGCTCAGCTCCATGCAGCCGGTTAGATCAGCAGCGCATCTAGAGCACTGCAGCTCCGAAGCCCGATCTCTGTTGTCTTTCACTGACAGAAGATAAGTCAAATGAACAGCCAGTATCTCCCCTTTGATGAGCTTCTGATTACTGAGATTATTTTTGTTTTGCATGCTAGAAATATATTTTTGCCACGATGTGAAATGCAAAAGCTAGTGCTCTGCAAAATGAAGACACAGATATAGAAAAATAATTATGATTAAATTTTAAAAACTCAGATCACCAACAACATAGCAAATCCCTTACATTTTTAGAGGTCTGTCAAGTAAGTATGACTAAAAAGTGTCCTGCTGATAGCAGCTGTGACCTGGAGCACAGCTTTTAAGTGATAACTGTTGTCAAAGCGAGGAGGCGAGCAGCAAGGGCAGAAAGGCACTTCAGCTGTAGCAGCTTGCATAGTTCTCATATAATTTTTATTTTCACTCAGTGGAAATACTCCATTTATTTTTGTTTTGTGGAGGAATTGTTTCTCAGTTCACTTATTTTTCTTATAGTCAATTGGTGTTAAGCAGGCTTTCACTTATCCCTCCTTTTAATGCCAAAGAAGTTTCAAAATTCATATATACAAGCTCCTGTCAACTTTAGGTCATGTCCAGAACTCACTGAAGTCAATACAGAGACATCAGTTACCTCCAGTCAGTTTAGGATCCACCTGTTTGTGACCTGTGCCTGTGGCTCTCTGCTTTTCTTGCTAAGCCTCTAATCAGATTCAGATTTAATATTCTGTGAAATATAGTATCCTTCTAAAAGGATAGTGGACTCTGTTTCATCTGAAGATTTACTGTGAAAGGGGATTATCATCCTTTTGCATGTGGAATGGAGAAAGCCCATGGAGATAAATTTTGAAAGGTAGGGAGGCTTTGTCAGGCACTTGATCACGCGTGGCTCTGACAGAGGTATCAGGCCTTAAGCAGCCTGTACAATGGATCAGAGCTCTCCCTGAGCTCCCCCCACCCTATTATTTTCCCGTATCCCATCAACAAATCGAGTTTCTCTACTCCATGTTCCCCGTGCATTTGTAAGAAAGAGCACAGTGCAAATGCACGTTGTAGTCTGCTGGTAAATAATGGCAGATGTTTTTCATTACAGCAAAGGAGCCTCTTGTGCAATTAGAGAGAGAGAGCTTTAAAAAATATTTTTTTGCACAGAATAGCTGTGTATTTACATAGTTGTGAAATTGCTTTTCTGATAGAGAATCAGATTTACAAAACACTTGGTGCATTTTTTTTTTCTGTAATCATGTCTTTCTCTTGCTCTCAGATGCAGTACTCCTTGTAAACAACTGTCTCCCCTCCTTAGTACCTTCGTCTGTATCATGGATGGAAAAGAAATCCTGAACTAGTTCTCATTCCAGCATTTGTCTGAAGTCCACAGAGCTGCATGGAAGAATTCCCAAAGGATTCAGTGCATTTGGATTGGGTACTGAGCTCTGGGTGCAGTGCACACACTGAGTAATCAACCTGCTCTGCCCTGCCAGGTTTTGTCTTTGATTAATGAATGTGCAATTTTTCACCTTTCAAGCGCACCAGAGCTCATTTTTGACCAGTTTTCACCATTTCACACAATTTCTGTACAAACGTACTGAAAAGCTGGGGCTTTACTGGAAGCTATGGGAACTGGGGTGTCCTCTGAGTTCAAAACTAGAGTTTGTGAAGGGAGGGGAAGCTGGACCCTAAACTTGCTTTTGAGCTGAATTTGAGAAGCATACAACTGCCTTCTCTTCTGACATTTCCTACCCAGTTTCAGTCCATTCGAACGTGCAAGCAATTCAGGGAAGTTCAAGCATGCATTTCACTTTTACTGAGGCAGAAATATCAGCTATGCTACAACAGCAAGCAATCAGGATTCTACGTTGCTATCAGTCTAGATCCCTTTTTAAATGCTGTCCAGATTTGGGGAAAACTCAGACACAGATTCACATAATACCACTGTAGTTAGATTTTTCAACTCTTCTTTTCAATTACAGTACCGAGCTAGAATGTATTTAGCCTTTTTTTAATATAAATAATCTTGTTTCTCAACCATAAAGCAGGTGCAGGTGAGGGTGCATTGTCAGTCTGGGTGTCACTGCAGGATTAAAAAGAAGGAGCAAGGTTTCTGCAGTGCCTCACATGCGATGAAGTTCTGACCTTTGTCTCCTGCGTTTGGAGACGGAGAGGATGAGAACAGCTCTTTTCCAAAGAGCTCAGCTCCCAGTAGTTCCCATTATAACACCATGACTCAGCACCTAACATGTGATCTCTGCCCCTGACACAAGCAGGGTGAAGAAAAAAAGAAATATCCAATGACCCCTGGAGCAACATGTCTTGCTGACAGTTAATTTGCCAACAGCACTCTGTGGCTTTGTATATTAATTAAGTACTAAATTAATTCGTTTTTGTTGCCGACTCACAGAGAGCAGAACATACCTTCATTGCATAATGCCCAATGCCATTATCAGCCAGCTAAATGCAGCCCTCAGCTCACTGACATGGTACTGCTGCTGACTTCAACAGATGCCACATGAAAACGTCTAGGGGCAGCTTTTGGCCTGATGTGTTTCATTGTGCTACAGGCAGCCATGGGGCACTTTCATTCCTGTAAGTAAATTTTCCTTCAGAAGCTTGGCAAAGTAAAACCTCAGACACTTTTGGGCTCTTTGCCCAACTTGAGAACAAGGGGCACAAAACAAGGTTCATTTTTCTCACCAGCTACAAATTTGATTGACATGGAGGGCTGGTCCTATTAAGCTGAGACCTGGCCTGGGTTCAATGTATTTGGAGGCCTAGTTACAAAAGCATTAAAACGACTTTAACAGAGATTTTGTCAGCCTATCAAAGACAAATCAAGAGTGATTTCCCTGATGCCTCTGCTGAATTGGGTAAATTTCATTTATTGACTTCAAGCACTGCGTGCTGGTAATTTTTCTCTCCGTCTTTTCCTCCAGAGGAATTTGACATGATCAGATCTACTCTGACGTTTTATAATCACATTTTCTTTCCCCTTCCTCTCTCCTCCTTTGCAGGGTGCTTGGAGTGTTGCTACCAGGTATGCAATATGCCTACATGTTGGTATGTCAGAGACAAAAGTTGGGCCAAATTCAGAAGTGTGCTAAACCAAAACTAACTCAGTAAAATCTCCTTTCACCTAGCCTGTCCTGCGCTTTCTTTGGCTTGTATCACATAGAGGCCCTCAGAGTGGCAACTGCAGGATCACCCAGGTGAAACAAGGTATTTTATGAGACCTGGAATGGACTAAACCCCTTCAGCTTGATGTATTGCCATTTTGTGGGATGGAGGAGGAAAGGAATGTGAGTATAAGTGCAGTATGGAAGGAGGTATGTGTATGTTGGTATAAAACTTGCTTTCAGGCAATACTAATCAACTGGAGGAATTTTTCCTTTGGGGGAAAATGGGTATTCCATAGTTGGGGACACAGGATTTCAATACATCTGCAATAAATCTGAGTAGGACTGTCCAAAGGATTCCCTGCAGTACCAGAAAGACTGCTACAGCCTTGTCTGCATCCAGAGTTTTCATTTTTATGTCCTACTAATTTTTAATTTGCATGTCACACATTTTGCACTGATTCTTTTCCCCTGTCCCTGAGGAAAGGCAGAGAGACCCATGCAGGGGCTGCCAGGCTCACCTCCTGCAGGAGAAACTGTTGCAAGAACAAAATCACACCAATGTCCTTGACCGAGTTTGCTGGGGTTTGTGGGTAAAGCACGGTGTGACTGACACAGCTTGGCAGGTTCCTTGGAGTCTGCAGTCACATTTGCAAGGATTTTGAATGAAACCCAAGTAAGCCTCAGTGGTTTCAACTCTGCGGTGGCATTGGTCCCAGTGTAGACTTCAGAGTGCAACTCAGCCTTGAAAGAAACATTGTCCCACACAGTGCAATGCAAATAGGTTTTTAAAGCCAGCAGCAGTCACTTACAATGATGGTAAGAGCAGAAACAGGCTGAGCTCCTCCCCATGTAGAGCTTTCCGAGCTCCTTGTGCATGTGCAGAGCTGGCCTGAGGCTTGTTAGCAGGAAAAATATGCAATGGCAGAAGCAAAGGGCCAACAGGTTCAAAGTGCCCAGAGGCACCCCAGGGTGCAAATGGGTGTTGCCCTCACTACAGTCCTTTGTCATCAGTCCTGAAGATCAGCCAACCGAAATGTGCTGCCTTGGATGTCCTGAAAGAGCATCCTCCCAGATGCACCTCCCTCCCCCTGTGCCCGTGGGGCTGCGTGGAGCTGTGGGCAGCCGGGCACTGCCTGTCCTCCGCAGCTGCTGAGGGCCGCTGCCTGCTGTGGCTCTGCTTAGAGGAAGCCTGGTGCACATGTCCTTTGTTCTCTCCCCTTCCTGGAGGAGAAAACCAAAGCTAAGCAAGATTTAAGTGATGTGCTCAAAGTCAGACTGTGATTCAGTGATCAGCTGAGAGAGCAGACGTGCTGTGCTAGCCACTATTCCCGTTTCTTCCAAGTTAATGTGGATGGATTTATTCAGCGCATATTTATTTTGGGGTTTCTTTTTCATGACATTTCCTCAATTTCTTGACTTACAGTTTTCATTATTGTGAAATTTGATTACAGAACCAGGCAAAATCGCAGAGCAAGGCATGTTTCCACCATGCAATTTCACTCCAAACTAGCCCCATTTCAGCCTGAGGATTGCATGGAGAGAGGATCGATTCTGAGTTTGCCAAGTGACATAATCATGAAAAATATTCTGATCTTATTTGGATCCCACCAAAAATATTTCATACACTTGAAATGCCTGCTTTCTTTTTTTTTTTTTTTTTGGTGTTGCCTTTTCCTGATGTCCCACATAGTGAAACAGCACAGGAATGAGGGAATAATGCTTCTGGATCCTTGGTAATGCAAGGTGCTTTCTCCTTTGCCTTCTATTTCTTTCTCAGTACGTGCTACTACAGACAGTCCCTGATCAGAGCAGGGTATGTAGGATACAGAGATTCTCACAATGTCAAAATGTAGCATGCTGGCCTGGAGCAACTCTTCAATTTTTCACATTTATGTGACACTATGAAAGTAAGTAAGAGCCACGATTTTATCTTGTGCCCTAGCAGCTAGAATTTACATAAACTTATAGAGGTCTTGAAATCACAAATGCAAAGTGAAGTATTGCGTATCATTAAAATAAATCACTGTCACAGAAGCCTAAAACTTAAATAAAAGCTTGCTTTCTAGAATCAGTCTGTCTGGTCATACAATGCAAACAACAAAATGTTTTGCATTCAGTATTCTGTAGATCACATAAATTATGCCAATCTCTATTTTTATTCTACAATATCAGATTTAGTATCATAGAGTGCCCTCCCTTAACTATGTTTAATTTGGCTTTATGTTTGTTTATTTTCTTTTTCATGTCATTTTTCCCTTTTGTTGTTGTTAGTTTTGTTTGGCACTTGCATAATAACATTTTGGAAACATTAACTAATTAACCTTCCTAATACTCCTGGGAGGTACTGTAGGCTACGTAAGCCTTACCTTGCCTCCCACTTCATGATGAAATAAGCAGGAGTTGTTTGATTTGCATAAGGATGAAAAGAAAGTTGTCTGAGCCAAGACTCAGATCTGGGGATCCTGGTTTGGATTTGTCCCTTTCCCATTTACACTGGAACTATTTTACAGCTGTTTGTGGGTTCACGTTAAGCAAGAATGGACAAACTACAGGGCTGTACCCTCTTCCTTGAGCTCCCTGTCACTTGGTACAGGCATTTGGGGCATCCCCTAGCCAAACACACAGTCTTACCATCCCCACCCAACAGCATCACTACCGCACAAGGAACAAAAGCTAGCACTTCTGTGACTGATCCTTTTGGCATCAGTGTTACGGTAGCGCGTAGAAATGCAGATAAGAGCAAGGCCTTTTCTGGTGGATACTGTGTGAACCTCTGTGAAAAATGGTCCTTGTCTTCTACAGCTCACAAACTCCTCTGTGTAAACAGCTTCTGGATGAGTATTGAACCCACTAGTATGGTTAGAGAGCTATCATTCAAATATGGCTTGCCCAGAGAGACAGAATTGGAAAAGCAGTCTCTCCAGAGCGTGGCTGGAAGGGTAACTACCTTTGTAACTTTATAACTGGAATGTGCAATAGGCTAATATTATCAGAGGGAGGAGTAAGGATAGGGTTAGGTAAGTCAGCTCAATCACAGGGATGAAGGCTACCCTAGGAAGCCAACTCCCAGGAAGCACAATGGCAGGTGAATGCCTGAGGAAGGAGGAGGGCTGGTTTGTGCAATGGCGAGTGGGGGAAGCAGTGGGAAGAGTACTCCAGCAAAGGCCCTTTGATGCCCCAGGCACCCCGTGCCTTGCCCTGGGGGCTCTGTGGCTCAGAGCAGTGCTGTTGCCACAGGAGCAGGGAGTTCGAAGGGCAGAAGGCTGGTGGAGTAAGTCCTCTGTAGAAAATCAGCCTGTGTGTAGGGACTGCTCAACCTGATGAGAGGGAGGATGAAATGCACAGCCAGCTGTGCTGAAGGAGCCAGCAGCACCCCAACCCATGCACCTGGGCAGCCCTTCACTTTGAATCAAGCGACTTCCACTGCAGGTTTTGCTCCTTGGGATGAATATGGGCTCCCTCTTTTGCAAACTTTTCCAGTGAACTTTTGTGGGAACATGCATAAACATTTCAGGAGCACCCCTTAGCTGAGAGGTCCTTGGGTTTGATGATCCTGCTACATTCACCTTTGTGTTCAGGGTATTACAAACCAGCCAGTGAGAAATGCGAGTGCCCTAGTGAGCTGCAGCACTGGGACAGGCTCCTGTGCAGGGTCTCTTACATCCTGGTTGAAACGAGAAAGGCTGAGAGGAGCAACAGCACAGATTCAGCATGTTTCTTTCAGCATCGTAACTGCAGTGGACTGGATAGCCGTGTCAATCCAGCAATGAATCATGGAAATCACCCTGTGCATGCTCGAGCAGTGCTGTCTCGTGTGCCAACATGCACTTCTTTAATGCTCATGACCATTTGGAATCCATCAAGAGCAATGCAGCACGTTGCCCACTCACTGCTGCAATACTGCTGCCAGGATCAGCCTCTGCAGTCCCCAGCTCCTCAAACTGGAGACACTTCTGAAGCTGAAGGCTGTTATCAGGCTTCTCTGTGTCTGCCTTTTCCAAACGCAAGGAAGGTGAACTGGGGATCACAGGGGACAAAAAGGGTTTTGATGGAATATACATGTGTATAAGTGGAATATGCAGCTGTATAATGGAAAAACACAGTTTGCAATGTTTGTGAAATAGGCCAGTGGTGGGCTGAAATGTCAGCACTTCTCTCCTTTTTATGTGGTAGTAGAATAAGATTAAATTCCCCTTAAATGCCATAGTGGCTTCTGCCTTATTAGAATCATCTCTCATAACATTTTTAGAGTATTGTGTGGAATCCACTTAAACGAATCCCCATGAAATGAAGAGAGCTGTTAGAATAATCTGACTGTCGTGCAGTGGGCTCTGCCTTGCACAGCAAGGCTTTGCTGCGTGCTTGCTGAGGGAGAGCCGGCACCAGCTTCCCAGCTATTCATATTTAAGTATCTCAAAAGGCACCAAGATACTTGCAACAATATTGTATCGTTCTGCTATTTGAGCAAGGAGAGACAGAGCTCTGAATAATTAAAATCAATTAAAAGGCTAAAGGATAGGGATTCTTCTTGTCTTCTGAGAACACTTTCAGCAGTGGGTAAATGTTTTCTTGCCTTTCCCAATAATTAGCTCTTTCAAACACACCTACCCATACAGAGTCTTGTGCAGCCACGGTCTCTTACGGTTTAGATTTTAGAAGATCTCAAGGTCGGTTACGCGAGCATGTAGCACCCGCGGCTGGAGCCCCGCGTGCAGCCCAGATGGTGGGTTCCTGAGGAAGTCAGATCCAGCTGCCACAACCTGGGCACCACTGAAGACCAAAATCTGCTCTCACAAGTGCGTGCATTCAAATCTTTCTGGAAATATGTAGCGGCTAGCTGAGCTGGGCTGGACGTGCCAAAAAAAAAAAAAAAATCCTAATGCCTTAGCTGAACAAACAATGACAGTGCTTTCTGTGTATGTGTGTGTCTGGTTTAGATTCACAGGCTGGGAGCAGTATGGTACAAGAGCACTTTCATCTCACCAAGCTGTAGTTTAGAAGAATAAGGTCTATCATCTTCGGATAAAAAAAAAAAAAAACAACAAGCAACTAGACCCTTGATCTGCTCCATCAGCTGATATCTTCTCTGACTCAGGGCATCTCCACCTGAACACCCACTGATCTCTGCTGTTCCTGGTAATGATGCAGCCCTGTGAAGCAACAACGTGCGATTGCATTATCTTCTGATGAGGTGGCACTCGGAGCAATGATGCAAACAGTGTAAGCCCTGAGAAGCTTTCTGCCTCTTCATCACTCTTTACACACTCTTCTCCCTCCCGTGTCCCTCTGCCTCTCCTGAGAGCCCCAACTGTTTGGTTTTCTCTGCTGCCTTATTCAAAAAAAAACCATCGCTTCCCATAGCATGAAATCCCTGTAACAGACAGGAATGAATTGCTGGCTGACACATGCCCTGTGATAAAACAGCAGCTTGTGAACAAAGACATAAAGAAGCCTTTGGGTTTGGGTTGGCTTCAGAATATATCAGGTTATTTCTGCTGTGATTTGGGGAGTACAAACATCTTCACATTAGCAAACAGCACACAACAGGGTTTGTATCACAGCGAGGAATGTGCATGGCTTTTTGAAAGGCCAGCTCCTAACTTGGCACTGCCCGGAGAGGGAAGAACAGCCCTGTACAATTGTACTTATTCCCCAGAAAAGTATTATAAGGGTTTACTAGTTAACTTAGCCTTTAATAGCTCTTGTTCCCCACCAGCACCCTCTTGCCTCCCTCCCCACTTCACTGACTAAATGATTTAATGGAAATTATGGAAATGTTTTTGAAAAACACAATGAATAAAATCACATCTTTGCTTTTGGGTACAGTGAACAAAATTATATCTTTGCTTCTGGGTGAGAATGTTTAAAATTGGAATTTTTCTGTGGTTTTCACAGGGAAGAATTCTGTTTTCCATTTTATAGTGTTTTTTCCCCAGCTGAAATGATATACATTTGAGAATACATATAAATAGAGAGAGAAAAGCACCAGAGCATGTTCCAAATGACATGGTCTCTGGAAGGGAAAGCTCCTGCACTGCCCAGCAGGTTGCCAATAATGGTCGTGGTGGGAAGGAGGGAAGGACTCAGGTAATTTGAGGATACAGGCTCAGGAGAGGACTGGAAACCAGTTCATGCACTTCTGCCTGTGAGCCTGGCAAAAACTAGATTCCCATGCAGGGCACTGAGAGCCATCACAGCAAGGGATGGATCAGGACAATCAGTGTGATTTGGTTTAAGACTGGACAAGAACATTTTCTGGACTGCATATTTAAGAAGACCTTTTAGCACACGATCCAGACTTGCCCTGTGTGTTCTTAGTTTTTTTAGAAAAGCATGTGCACTCTTTTTTCCCTAATATTTTTAGCTCAGCTCCCTTAAGAAAGCACGGACAACACCATCTCCCTCGTCTCTAGGTTCCTGGATAGCAACAGCATTGAGTAGTTTTCTGTGGTTCAGATGTGTTTCAAACATGGGACAATTGCCAGGATTTCATTAAGTGAACAACATGTGAATGTAACCACATATAGTACTGCTTACATCCATATAGTGCAGAACGCCTTTGCATGAAAGCAGATGTTATGGAAACAGCCCAAGTCAAATAAGCAAGGGAAGATTACCTCCATAATGAGCTAAAAATTAGTTCTGCACCCTCTTAAAGGGATCACAAAATAAAAAGAAAAAAAAAAGCCCAACATGTTTTCATAAAATAAACAGCGTTAGTGGCACAGACACAGAGGCAGGTATCTGCAGGTGTAAAGCATTTGCTCTCTCACTATTCCATATATAAACATTTTAAAGATAAATTCAGATGCAAGCCTAAATATATCCAAGTGAATCTAAATGGATATAAATTACTTCTTCCAGCATACAAATCATACCAAATAAAAATTCTCTGAATTTCTTTGCTTCTTAGACCCTGATTTATTATCTGGCTACTAGGAAGTGCTGTCATCACTGAAACGTTTAGACAGATTAACACAAACTAATTATAGTCTATAAAATGATTAAAGTTGAAATGTCATTATTTTACATATTTTTTATTTTTAAAAAATATCTTTGACATATACATAGCACATAGCATATGTTGTCATTTGCCTACACAGGGTATTCCCTCCAGTTTTAATATGGAAATCTCACACACACACACTTTTTCCCCTACATCTGCCTTAAAATACTTTTCTCCCTTCACTGTGCATCACTGTCCAACGGCTGTTGTGCTCTCACCAGCAGCAGTGAAAGAAAGGGACTTGCATGGCAGCAATCAGCATTTTAATTGATAATTCCTTGGTCAGCATTGATCTGGAACCAATGTTGCTCTCATTATCATCACTGCTGATTCAAGCACAGTCTTTTTTCTTTTTGGTGGTTTTTTTGGTTTTTTGGGTTTGGGTTTTTTTTCAGTGGGGGAGATGAAGGGGTTTATTGGTGAGAGGAGGCAGCCAAAATGAGAGTCAGTGTTAGTGGGCAAGAAGCCTGGGGGTTTTCCCTGTTTTCTCCCATGTTCATATCCCTTCCTAGCTTACTCAAAAGGCACAAAAGGAGAAATTTTAAAAGGAAGTCCCTTCTCGGTCAGTCTCTGCCCACACAGACACTTTTTTCCTCTCGCCACCCCTCGCTCCCTGGTACTCCATCAGAGATGTACAGGGAGGGGAAAGCGGGGAAGGGGGGCAATGTAACTAGTTTCAAAGAGAAACTTTTTTCCTCATCAGCAGTGCTGAAATGCTTTGAAAAAAGCCTCTCTTTCTGCACAATATGAACAGCTATACACATGTCTTTAGCTTCCCCTCTCTTTCTCCCAGGAGGAGAGAAGTTAAGAACCTGAGAGAAGAGATTTTTTTTATATAGCTCTTCATTACTTCAAAATGAACACTTTATTTCAAATTTCAGCACATTTTTGCTCTTTTTTTTTTTTTTTTTAAATGAGATGTTGAATGAAAGGACTACTTTATCCATTTTTGTCTAAACATTTTTGGGGGTGGGGGGATCATTAAAACTTACTGACTAGATACACGAGTCTTTGCATTTTGCAATTTGGCTTACATTGAGTAATAGTTATTTGTCTGAGTTAAATTAATGTTAATGGATTTCTTTCATATTTCTTCCTCACTCTGAATACGATTTACTGAATGTAGCTTTTAAATGTCATTACATATGTGGAGTTAATTCACATCTGCATTTTTGTGCTGGGAGGGGTAACCTATTTTCTGCTTTCACTCTCCATAGCAGGGCTCACATGTTTCAGGGGCTAGTTCTGCCATTCACGTCTTTCAAAGAGCCCTGATTGGCTTCAGTGGGAGTTAAAAGCACTTCAGGGCTTTAAGAAAGAGGTCTGATCAGTTTTTAAAGTGTTCAAAGCTGAATGGATTTAACTATTATCTGCGAGTTTTCAGAAGTTTCTTTCAGCGACAGTATGATCTTCAGTGCACTTAGTGTGATTTTTTTAAAAGGATTTGGTATATTGTGGCAATAACCACAGAGCAAATGCTACCTATGAGGAGTCAAAATCAGTTGTTCCTCCATCAGGAAGTCACAGTCCATTGATGTGACGTGGGAGGGCTTGGCTGGGAGACCACAGGACAGCCAGACATGTGGGCTCATGGGCACACTGGGAGCTGGAGCCCCAATGATGCTCATTAAAAACCTACGACAAATTTATGTCGACTACTCAAACCATGAATTACCCCAGGGACCACCCTGATCCATCAAGACAACATGCTGTTACCCTCCAGCACCTTCCCTTGCCATCCCATCTGTAGTTTCACCAGGGCTCTGCAGAGAAGCAGACATCTGCCGACATGGACCTGGCAGGAGGATTAGTGCCTATCCCCTGGAAACAGCCAAAATGCTTGAAAGAGATGAAGAGTGCTTGATAAAGTACCTTAAATTTGGGGGTTTGAGGTATGACAAGCACACGTTCTTCCATGTTCCTGCATCACCCGTGTCATCCATCACAACACTTACAAATAAGCACTTCTCAGAGCTTAACCACCTGCATAAGGCTTGGCATATGGTTAAGTGCTCGGCTGAAATGGGGCAACCATCGAAGTAAAAGCCCATTGAGTCCAAAACTTAGCTAGTGGAAACTGGAATAGGGCCGCTGATTACAAGGGACTATCCTAATTAGCACCAGCAGAGAGCTGGAGCTTTATGAAGCATAAAACACAGCTATGGAGTACATCCCACCAGAAGTCAGCAGACTCAACTCTGACCTTTAAAATCGTATTAGTTTGGTAATTCCAGCTACAATAGTAAAGTGCTCTTAAGGAGATACGGTAAATACTGAGACTGATGTGTCTGTTTATATAAAATATATATATTTGTCAAAATGACAGCTGACTTTTATCTAATTCTTGATAATTGTCTTTTCTTGAGAATATTATTTAATGTCCAATTTGAGGAAAAAAATGCAAAACTGTGTTGATTTGTGGCAGAATTATGCATGTGTATGGGTTTGCACATGAAGCTGATCAATATGTGTCATTAGTGTCTACATACATAATTTTTATGGCTCTTTTTAATAGGGTTTTCTTTATGTTTTATTTTGAGATTGCTAATGAAAGACAGCTATTTATTTAGAGGTCAGCGTTAAGCTTGTTGTGATGAAATATGTATTTTGCTTTCTTTGTACTTGATAAGAATAATGCATGTACATTTATTATGTCGGCAGCGTAAGATTTATGATATCCACCGCTATTAATGTCTTGGCTTTTCAATGCTTAGATTTTGTAAGTGAGCTGATAAGTAGATACCCTGTTGTTACTTAGCAACCTTAATTGAAATTTTTAAACAAAATACTTTAATTCTGGAATTTCCCAGGTAATTTTTTTTTGGCACTTCTTTATGCATTTCCTTTCTGTTCTCCGCCATTTATTACAAGGAGATACCTCAGTTGTTTTCCCCTTCTTTTTTAATTAAAAGAAAACAGGAGAGCTGACAAGGAAAGAGAGCTTCAACCGGTGATGCACAGCTTTTACTTCAGTCCTGATTTTTTTTCCCTAGCATGCGTCAGCAAAGTTTTTACAAGAAAATTGCACTGTCGTCTTGCCACGACCTTTTTGCAAGTTTTCAACAGTACATAAACCTGCTGCCAAGCTAATCGAGGCTGGTTGCTATCAGGCTACTGCCCAGGACCAGGGGCAGCCGGTGCAGACAGGGAGGCAGGAGCTCCAAGGGGGGGCAAACAGCAGCCCCCAGCCCCAGGCAGGACCTGGGTGAGCAGATAACTGCTGTGGCTTCACATCACCAACAGCACCTGCATTCTGACCACAGCAGGTCATCATCCCCCAGCAAAGGCATCAGCCCCACGATCCCCCATCTAACCCTGTTTTCAAAAGTGCTTGACACAGGGCTAACATTATCACTATTAATGCTTCTCAAATGTTTGGGTTTTTTTTATTTTATTACAGTTTTTAGTCATAGGTTTCATGGTAGCTGTCAGGCTGGCCCTAAGTGCCTTTGACAAAATGCCTTTGTCATGCAAAGTTACATGTTGTGTTAAGTCACACTTCAGGCTCTCTGGTTTGCTGTCACAAAAGATTAAAAAAAAAAAAAAAGCAACCCACGACAAATCAAAACCAACAACCCCCCCCAACCCCACACACCCCCCAAGAAACCAACTAAACAAGCAAAACCCAAAAAAACTCCCCATGCTCCCATCTTAGCACTGAAATTGATTTTCCTTTATGATTTCCATAATTGTCTAAGTCTTCAGGTGCTGTATGAGAGATCACACCCAGTAATCATGGCTATGAACCTTCAACAATTATTCATCCCCTTCCTCTTCAAGCTGCTTGTGGGGGCACAATGTTCACAGGGGTGAAAGACCTGTATCAGTTTAATCCCCCTGTCTTTTCCTTTCATGCTTTGGTGCATTCAGTACTTTTGTCAGATGTAATTTTTCTGGGCAATGAGAAGCTGAGTTCTGAGCCGCAGTTAAATAGTTATAAGGTGTGTAAACTTGTCCCACACACAGAGGCAGGAATTACAGGCTGAGGAATATAAGTTTACCTTGCCAGAGTGATCTGAGAGGTGTCAGAGGAGTAGCAGCTACAAGAACAGAACAAGCCCAAGGCTGATTCAACCTAGCCCCACATGCAGATAGCAGAAAGTGCCCGGATCCTAACATTTGTTTAGCAGAAAGGTTTATAAAAGCAGAAGGAAGCAATACAGCACATTAAATATATATATAATACAGCTGTGTTAATGAACCTGTACTTG
>JAVJGJ010000002.1:4879649-4913228 GCA_035590215.1 Microhierax caerulescens
CCCCCCCGGGGGGGGGGGGGCGGGCGCGGGCCGGGCTCGGTGCTCAGGGGCTGGCCGGGCACCAGTCAGTGCACTGTGCATCCCTTGTTTTCCTGTCTTCCTTTTCCTTTGGTTTTTATCCTTTTCCCCACCTTTCCATTATAACTGTCATTATTATTATTATTGTTGTTGTTGTTAATTTTTCACTCAGTTTAAATTATTAAATTGTCCTCTCAACCCTCGAGTTTTACATTCCTTTCCGATTCTCCTGCCCACCCCACCGGGTTAAACCATGACAATGGTTTATGTAGGGACAGAGGGTTCAAGGAGGATATTGGCCCATTCCCCAAGCCTGGTGAAGTCAGGGAAAAGTCCTCCCATCGCTCCAGTAGGGTTTAGTAAGCCTTTCAGGAGCATGGTCTGTGGTGTGCTCCTGCCTGCTCGCTAGTCACTCTGACCCGGCCTGTCAAGACCCTGATGTCCAGGCACTTTGCTCTTCCCACAGCATGGAAGGGAGGATATGAAAGAGGATGTTTCGGAGTCAGGACAGTAATTTTGCCTCTTGGCATCCTGCTTTGATAAGAGGAGGAAAAAAAAATACCAAACAAAAAAAACCCTAACATTTTCAGGGCAAACTGCCTGACAACAGCTCTAAAAATAGGAGGAAAAAACCCAAATGACTCATTACAATTCGGTAGAAGAATTTAAACCCACATCTCCTCAGAGCCAATGAAGGCCCAAGCGCTGGGCAGGACACAGGGCTGCGGAGCGGCCTGTACCTCCAGAGGTATAAAGCCCTGAAGAATGCTGTGGTATCCTGGCAGCATGAAGAATAATTTGAGTGTCCTGGCTCTTAGAAAACACTATCCTGGCAGCATGAAGAGTAATACGGGTATCCTGGCTCCTAGAAGCCACTGTCCTGGCTGCTGGTTTCCAAGGGAGAAGGTGACCCTGCCCCAGGTCTCAGTGCATTGCCACTGCCTCAGGTGGTCACCCTGAGTCCCTCTTGCTAGTGCTCTGTAAAACTTTCTTTCTGTTCGGTGCAGTGGCTGGGAAGCCCAGGGGTGGTAGCAGCAGGGCTCAGGTATGTCCTAAAATTGGTGTGTACAACTTTGGAGGGGCAGGTGGCCAGGGGAGCATTGGACATCTGTAGGAATATTGTTCCTTCCACAGCTGGGTGCTTTGAAGGCAGCGAGAGGCCAGCCAAGCCCATGGGGCACAGTGGGGGGTGTGGGGCTGGCGTGCAGGAGAACCCCGAAGGCTCTGATTCTCCTCTGAGTCACCGTGCCTCCTCCTCCTTGCTCAGTGGTGATGGAGCCCCCATGGCTTTCCAGGTTACTCTGATCAGAAGAGGCGGCAATGCCCACACCACGCCAGTGACACCAGGCCCTGCTGAGGGCAGGCAGTGCCAAAACTCAAACATTTCAGGGCTGGACACCAGCGGCTTGGCTTTGCCTTTGCCTTTTTGCTTTCACCTGCAGAAGCCAAAAACATTAGTAACCCCAAGCAGGGAGCACAAGGCAATCTTCCTTCTTGGGCAACGTACAGGCCTACACCAAACACCAGTGTCTGAGCTTGCATGGGGTGTCTCACCTGGTTACCAAAGAAGGCAAGCAATCCTGCATCAAAACAACACAAACAAACACCATCTTTCTCTGGTGCTTTGTAGGTGAGCTACCAGTAAACTGCAATACCCGTGATCAGTTAGACAGTCGCGTTTAATGAGATCTATTTTAGAGATTAATTAACGAATGTAAAACATCATGCTGCTGCTGTTTGGTTGGTCTCAAAATATCATGGAAGAGAAAACAATTAGGCTGCAGGTTGCAGTAACAGTTAGGAAATAAGGGTAGAGCAATGAAATAAATTTTGAAAAGAATTTCATTATGAGGCCTATGACATAGTAAAAATCATCAATTAATAGTGCTAATCAAAGCATCATACAGAGTCTCAATTTCATAGGCAGAGGTGGCAGGGAAACCACATTTAACTAAATAAGGATCAGCCAGTGTTAGTAGAAGTCAGAGACAAATCCTGAAGTGGCTGAATAAGTAAATAGCAACTGTTTCCACTGGTAGTGCCTGAGCTTTTTTTTTTTTTTTTTTTTTTTTTCCCATGAAATAAAAAGGGTTAGGTTTGTGCAAAAATGTAAAAATTGCATTTTCCATTTATTTTTTCATGCTTGAAAGTGGACTGTAATAAAGAATGATTAAAAAAACATTGTCTTGTCAGCAGAAGCAAAAGAAAAAATGTTGTCCATCCTGAGTATGAGCTGTTCATCCAACAGCCTGAGTTGATTAACCAAGTCCACACCTTTCACAACAGAAAACGGCAGTATGCCTCGCCATACGCTCCCTCCTCTCACTCTCCCCAGGGAGACTAGGTCATCAAAGCTTCATTGAAATGTTGTTTTCCAAGGATTCTGCAGGCATGTTGGTCCTAAAGGTGAAGTGCACCAATTTCAAGGTATAAGGACGTACAGAAATTCAGAGCATTTCTCTTCCCTAGCTCCACTGCAAAAACCAAATGTGACATTCCTGGGGGTTCTTACTATAACCCTAACAGCACTGCCAGGAGACATGGCACATTATTCTGCAGTTTTGGCTGGAGTTACCAGCACATCCCCTAGCAAATGCTCAGGTGATTGTTCCAGAATTTTGTTGGTGATCCTTGGCAGTTCCGGGTAGCAATGAGGGATGTGGGTGAGTCTCCCCGGGACCAGGACCTGCAAGGAGAGGACACTGCCAAGGGCTTCTTCACCCTGTGGATTAACTGAAAGGTTGTAAGGACACCTGTCAGCTTCTTATAACCAAATTGGAAAAGTATAAGCCTGAAATTTGTCTCATCTACCCTCCTGCATGTCTAATTATTTGCCCATATATTGCGTAGCACTGCTGGGGAGATCTAGCAAGCCCATGAGACGGCTGCTCCTTCACAGCTGCTCAGGTTGGAGACTCACACGGAGTGGGATTGTGTAACACAATAAAAGCGATCCCAGAGCAGCGTATGTCCGATACACCTGGATTGGTTTGCAAAACAGGTGTGTTTTTGGCTGGGCAGGGTGGATCTGGCTGCACCTAGCATGTCGGCTGGCATCAAAGGAGGCACAGGGTTGAAAGTGGGTGAAGGAGACAAAAGGCAGGGTTGGGAGAGAAGCTTGGGTGGAGGATGAGAAGCAGGAGAGGTAGCAGATGAGAGGCTGGAGTGTGGGCCGTGGTAGCATTACGCTGTACTCTGCAATGCTGCCTAAGGAATTAGCTGGAGAGTGAGTGTGGAGAGAAAGACAAGAGTTGTGCCAGAGCAGAAACATTTATTAGATGCAGTGAACGAATGCACCACCTGTGCCCTGGGTGTGCTCAGGCACCAAGAGCCTGCCTCCCCATCACAGAGGGCTGCCCTGCACCTGGAGTGTCCAAAGCACAATGCTGCCTGCACCTCCAATCACCCAGACCCCCCAAAAAGCTCACTTGCCAGCTTTCTTTCCCCAGCTTCTTTTTCCTGGCAGTGCTCTTTGGGCAAGGTGGCAGCACTCGCTCCTGTTTATGTGACAGAGGCAGCCCAAGACAAGCCAGGCACAACCAGGGCTGGTCTGTGCACAAGGGGTTGGCAGGAGGCAGAAAAGGGATGATTCAAGGACTGGCACTGCCTGCTTCCACCCCGAGAAGAGAAGAAGCTCTTCCACACACGGCACATCCCGTCACCCGAACAGACTGACTTGTCTGGACCAGTCGGTGGCCTGTGTACAGCAGTTAAACTTTGCCAAAATGGTAAAGCCGGTCTCTATAAATCCAGATCCAAAATGAGGGTTGTTTTTTTTTATGACAGAGGCCACAGCTTAATATAATTAACTGTGACTTACACGCTGGTTACTCTGGTGTGATGTCAGCTTCTCCACACTGTTTATTTTAATTAAAACAGAAATTGTAGGTCTTGAGTGCTGGTAATTACAGCCCGTGGACTCAATTTGCCAAAGCCCCTAATTAACCTGTTATGTGTCTACCTGACTTGAGGTGTTAGTTGAAACATGACTGGTGCAGTGGCATTATGTTGTCTGCAGTGATGGAAATACAGTAGGAAGACATGACAGGCTCTGTGATGGGGGATCCATATTTTAAGCTATTCTGCATGACATTCCTTTCACTTTTATGCAGATTACCAGTTTCCTACCTGAGACTTTGTAAGTGATAGACTAGCTGGGAAAATGGATTTGATGAGAAGTACCCCTTTTCCAGAACAATCGCCTCCTGTATATGCTCAGCAGGGTTTGGAAATCTGGTCTCTTTGGGGCAGCAGGTTGCAGCAGGGCAGGTGGGCAGGGCAGGCTCCTGTGAGGATGTCTTTGCCTCTGGAGAAAGGCCTGTCATCTTTCACCTTAACGCTCACAAATGCTTCTGCCCAGCCTTGGCAGCTCCCTCTGTCTCAAGACACTTTAAAATGCAAGTACTTCTCTCCTAGTTCAGCCACGAACTCCCATCACTCAAATCCCTCTTTAATTTTCCTCCTCATGCCTGCCATCACATTTCATGTATTCATTCCCCCAGTAAGGCTCTGCCTATTCTCTTGTTCCTGTATCTCCATAGCTACTCTAGTTTCTCTCTTCTTGGCCTGTGCGGACTGGACAGATGTTTCACCACCAGTGCAACAGGGGGGGTTGCCATTGCCTATAGTGGCCCAGACCAGGGCCTGGAGACAGATATACTGCCCTGCTTTTTCCATCCTTGGAACCCCACAGCTCTCCATAAGTGTAGAGCTGCACTGACTACAGAAAGCATTAATTTAGCCTATAAAATACATGCTTCCAAAACTGAGCTGCTTTGCACAGATCAGCCTCTACAGGATTTGAACCTGTATTTTTGAGGCAAAATTTGTACCAGGTACAAACTGGGCAGCTCTCTGCTCAGATTTACAATTTCATTGTCTTTTCTTATACATTTTCCCCTTTCTCATTTCTGTCCTTTGCATGCAGTGCTTTTGCAGACAATGTGTACCTGAATAATTACTGAAGTAAACAATGCAAAGAGAGGTGCAAGGCCAATATCAAATGCAGTTCCTTACTGGTCTTGATGTATTCATCCAGCTTCAGAATTCTTTGTTTTCAGCTGAAACTCTATACTTGAACTTTTAAAGGAAGTCAGTCTGCTGTTTTAGGTGCAAACCTGAGCCATGGTACCTCAATTTCTCCTTTAACTGGGTGACATAAAAAGATGCAAGAAATTAATTTATGGGTTATATATTTGAAAAGAGAAGATACTGTCCATCTAGTTTATACTAAAGAGATGTAAAATCTTTTCCATAGGCTGCTCCTCTTTTTAGTTAGAAGTTAATAATATAGGATATCAACATTATTTAAAGCACTTTATTTCCCACAGATTTCCCCTACATTTTATGGGGAGAAGGAGTGCATTCCTTGTAACCCATCATAATTCAAAGCTGTATTGGTCCATGAGAAGAGAGCTGAGGGAAGGAGAGGGGGATGGAGGGCAAGGTACACTGTGCATGCTTGATACGTTAGCCAACATCTCACAACACATTAATCTTCGCTCGCAAGGCGAGACAGGCCAACTCCTCAGGGCTTCGCCACTATAACCCTCTCCTCCTCATTCATGAAGATAAATGCCCTCAGAGTGATCAGCCATCATGTACTCTTTATGCATGTGCCAGATGGTTGTCTTGTAAGCCAGCCTGAGAGAAATCTTCTCCATGGAGAGCAAACAGGCAGGATCGCTAGCAGTGAGCTTCCCACAGGTGTGACATCCACCCTCTTGCCAGTCCATCCCTACAATTCGGTGTGCTTCAGTGTGATGAGCTGGCAGGTCATCCATCCTCACCAGTTGGGCGGAGCTGGGCTGGGGTAGCCCCATTCCCGTGGAGATTGCTACTGCTTCCCCATGTGCCATTAAAGTGTGAATGACAGGGTTTTCCTAAATCCATCCCCCAGGAGCGTCTCACGCAAGGTTGGTGAGGAAACAGTGAGGAGTACAATGGGTGTGGAGCTTTCTGGGTCTTTAGGAACAAGCCATGACAGCGTGTTGCCTGGCATGATCTTGTGCTTGCTTTCTCTCTTCCTGCCTTCTAGAGGTCGGATGCTGGTGACCTCACATCACCCTGCAAAGTACCAGCTGCCACAAGTATCTGCATTGATTCTGGAAGATGCCGAGCAGGAGTGGCTATTCCCAGCTGCAGGGCCGTTTGGAGGGCAGGGGCTGGTTTGGGGCACACTTACACTGATTTCCCCATGCCCTTTCTCCCTCTCCTTGCCATCCCCATGGACTCACTTCCTTCTGACTCTGACATACACAAGCAATGGCCAAAGCAAGGAAGAAAATATTGCAGACAGAGCCCCAGACCCAGCTGTGAGGCTGGACTATACCAGTGCTTGCAAGTCTGAACAAAACCTGATCTGTGCATCCTATCAGTCACTGCTTCCTCCCACCCTGAGAATCTGAATTGCCAGCAAGGACAGCCTAATCCTGAATAAAACGTAGAACCACAGAAAGAGAGATTGCATTTGTTTCAACAGCACATTCTCAATTGTTTGTAACAAGCATGAGTTTTATACAGAAGGAGTGGGATCTTTTTTTTCCTTTGGAAACCAACAGCCAAATTCGCATCCAATGCCTCCAGGATTTTGGCCTAAATTGTTTCATATATTAAAAATTATTCCATGTAATTATATTGCTGTTGAATCAAGGGAGACACAGACATAGTAACACCAAGTATTTTTTTATTATTATTATCGCTGACAGTTACAAGGTTCTTGCTAGAATGGGAAGCTCAGAGTGTCTTCAGTTGACATAAATGAGAGACGCATGAGCTCCCAGCACTATTTTATGTTTTGAAGAAATACCCAGGAAACTAAGCAACATTATTAGCAGAATGCTGTTAGGCCATTTATAATAGAAAACCCACCAGATTCATTAAAACGGGAAATTCCAGCTGTTTGCAATGCACAGGGTTAACCGAAGGATTTCTCCTGCAGTGCTGTGGGACACTGCTTGACAGGATGGGGCGTTAATCTTCACACGATATGCATGGCAATTGCTGGGCAGGTCTTCATGAACTGGATCAATGAGAGAGCAGCATCAGAGCTTGCTGCTTCATCTGGCCGCTGTTCATATATGTGCATGCCAGGGAGAAATACCTTTGTCCTAAGCTGCTAGGTATCAATGCATCAGCTTGTAGACATGTGCTAGACAGCTTGAGAAAGACAGTGCCATGAATCAGCTGCATGAAAGGGACTGTGTTTTCTAAATGGGAGCAAACCGCTCCAGGCTCACATTTGAGCCTCAGGTTCCTGCTGAAGACCAGAACTATTTATTTTTCTCATTTATCTGTGAGACCCACTGTTTTCCCACAGATCTCCCCACGTGCATGTGCAAGTACCTGGGCTGGTACCTCCTCCTGGTTGGGCAACTTGGGTCAGTAACACCATTGCCCAACCACAGAACCCCACTGCACTCCGACACAGACCAGTATGACCTCTGGGATCCCTGGCATCAGGAGGCTCAAGCACCTCTAGGTTATGGGTCAGGAGTCAACATACCAGTGTATTTAGGTTGCTAGTTCCTAGCAGCAGGGACCGTTGCTTTGTTCTGTTACGATAGTGTCCTGCATGTGGGGCCATGGCTCCAGGTTAGGGCCCTGCAATGCCACACTAATAAAGTGAAATTAAATAATAAAATAGCAGCAATAGCCATAGTAATTAGCACTTGCTTTGACTTGTTGCCACAGACCCACCAACCACAAACATTAGTCATGTTTTGTGATCATGTCTTCCAAACGGCAGATGCTTGCAAAACACCTACTGTCTCTTCACACGTGGAGTAGGGGGGAAAAGTCAAAAAAGCAATGCCTTACAACAGATCTCATCACCCAGATTCCTCTGGGTTGCCATTGTTTTCCTCTAGCTGTAAAAAGTCTCTCCCCACTCCAGCTCCACCAGGTGCACGGGTACTCATCTCCCCCAGGTCAGGTCCTACACTGCATCTCCAGTGGGAAAGCAAAAGAGGGTTGATGCTCAGCTGGATTTCTTCTGTCTGTCATTGAGTACCAGCCACAGCATGAGTTAAAATAGGGGCATAATAGGATAAATGAAAGGGAGTGATTGAGAAGATGTGGGCGACGTGACAGACAAGCAAGCTCCTTGCATGTTGATGAGAATGGCATTATCCAGGCGATGGTTGATTTCTTTTTGTGTGTTGTTTAAAGGGGCAGCATCTTTGAGCAGCCTGGATTTCTTGAAGGATAATATCTGTATTGCAGAGAAGTTCCATGTCTTCCAAGTGAATCAATTCCACATTAATTTAACCCAAAAAATCCACAAATCAAATTAAAGCAAACAATTTCAAAATCAACCCAGTATGGGACAGGAAACCTTCATATGAGTTGTCATCCCACCACACAAAGAATGGGTCTGTGAATAATGGTAACCCATTGTCAAACAAGCTGATATTTCAGTGAGTTTTTAATAAACCAGGGCATCAAAAAAATGGAAAGTCTGCCAGCACTCACGAACTACATGTGAGAAAGCCTCTTGCTGCCTCTGTGTTCATCTTTCATCAGAGATGCCTGCTAATGCTGTCACACAATTCTGCTTTCATAGTATATGCTTTATACACATGCATTATTCTCAGGCATTTACTGCAGCCCTGCAATTTGGAGAAGTACAGAACACTGAGCTCCATAGAAGGAAAATGCGTAGATGGATTTGAAAGCAATTCTTGCTGGAGGAGCCTTAAGGCCTAGGTGTGTTTACAACCTTGACAAAGTTACAGAAAGATGAAAGAGAAGGGGCAGGAAAACATATAATTAAAGTAGCGTGATGTTACTGTGCACTTATAAACACAATGAATCTGGAGTGCTTTTATCGCGAGAGATGCTGTTCTGGTGTCACCAACTTTTCCATACAGAGGTCATACAGACACAGAACGGCCAAAATAATACATCAAGGCTGCCTTTTGCACATCTCGAAGAGGAATCCCATTAAATTCAGAAAGGTAGTTTGGAGAAAGCAACAATAATGAACAATTTGGTTATGAAACAGAATACTCTGGAGGCAGTTTAAAGAAGGCGATCCAGGTCAAAGCTGTTGTGACGAGAGAGAACTTTTAAATTGCCCAGAGTTTAAGGGGACCCAATGTTCCCTCTGATTTAGGAATCAGTTCCAGCTGGAGATGGGCCAGCTTAGGATCCACAAACAGATACAAACTCAAACTGCAGGGGAGGATACGAACCCGTAGTTAGGATTAAGACTTCCCATGCATTTAACTATTACCTTAATTGTGACAGCAACCCGGACCAGATAACTCTGAGGTAGATAGAAGAAGCCATTCCACAAACATTTAGGGATAATTCCTTGATTCAAAATTCTAGTTTGAATTTTAGTAACAATCAGTGAGAGAAAGCAACGTTAATGAGGGTGATGTTCACAATGTCAGCATTAGGCACAGCTACTGCTATTACCAGTATGAAGAGTTGCTCTGTAGTACACTTCTTCCCAAAGGAGCCCAGTAGGCATCACAAGCTGTGCTATACTCGAAGTTAGTGCTCTCATAAGCCCAGAGTAGCAGGGTGGCAGCACAATACCCATGAGGAAGGAAAGAGAAAAGCATTGGTCCCAGCAGCAGGACAAGCTGCAGCTCTCTCTTTGAGCAGAAAAGCCTGCACCTTGCACTCCTGCAGTCAGCCGGTCCAGTCCCCTGCTAGCATCTCATAAATCTGTGCCAACTTCATGTATGCCCTCCAAACTCATCATTTGATGGTCATGCACAGACATCTACAGCTGTGTTATCCTTCTGCATAGGTCACAGGAGGTGCTGCGGCCCAGTAAGACGTTCAAGCCCTTGCCAAGCCTTCATCCAATGCTCCGTTGTCCCAGCAGCTAGTGGAAGTGCCAGCTTTTTGCTCTCCCTCTGCCAGTGCTTGACTCAAAATGATACTGCAAACCACTGAACCTCATGTGATCTGCAAGGGAAACCCACTCATCTAATTTTTGGCTTACAACCTCCTCCCACAGCATTTCCACCCCTCTCCCCCCAATGCCCCTGCCTCATGCCTCCTTGCCCAGACCGAACCACTGCCACAGCACAGGGCCCTGGAGCAGAGCTGTGAGACCGTCCCCGCAGCCAAAGCATGGCCATGGGTCTAAGGAGCAATGTGCTCCAATCCACAGCTGAGCATGGGGAACCCAACCTCTCCCATGCACATCTTGAGTGCCAGCATTATAACCTGCTGTGGGAGAACCCAGAACATAGGGAAGCCACCACAATGAGCATGAGAGATGCTAGGAGCTGTGCAAGCTGTCCAGGCCCTGAGCAACTTACTGTTTATACAGCTAAAGAAGAAGAGCAGTCTAATGAACTGTGATTTAAATTGCTTCTTCAGGAAGCTGGATCTAGTTCTCTATCATACCACAGACATTTTGCAAAAACTTGTCATTGCCTCAGTTTCCCCCCTCTGAGATTATATCTTTGAGATATTCAGGAGTAAACAGTTTTCTCATTGCCTTTGAGAATGATACAGTTTCTGTGTTCCTTACTCCCTGATGAGTGGAGCACATACAGGTGTTTTCATGGGATCTTTTACTTACCATGCACAGCAGAGTCAGAAGGTGCTGTTAAAACTGGTGAGGTACTCACACAGGGCAAAATATCTGACAGAAATGAAAGGTTGGGCAAAGGAGTGGAGGGAAAACCGAGACCATGGGGTGGTGATCCAGATTGCTGGAGGCACAGCAGAGGACAACAGTGGGGCCAGGAACCAGAGCCTCAGCCTCCCCAGGGCCAAGCCATCCTTCCAGCATGGGTCCAGATCTCTGCCGGGAGGTTTTGTCTCCATGCCAACAGTCTCATTCATGCCTTAAATTAAGCAGGAGATTTCCTGTCTCTGTGGAGATACTGACAGCACCTTTCGGCTGGGTGGAGTCTCAGGTATTCTCTTGTCTTAGATGCTATCCAGAAACATCAGGGATAAGAGTGATACCACTGCTGAGTGGCCCTAGCTGTCATCAGTGATGCTATGACTATTCCTTGTGTGAGCAGGTTACAGCCAAGGAAAGACAAGGTGTGAGGGCTGTGTTTATTTCACTGTATTTTAATGAAGAAATTGGAGCTGCTGTCAGCATTACCCGTGGGTGCATCAGCTACAAATCAACACTTAAATAAATGAACTAAATGACGTGATGTCAACTCTATATTCACAGCAAACTACTTGGTCAGAGCACACACTGAGCACTTTGTAATACTAAGCCTATCCCCAAAATAACCCTTTAGGTAAAAACTTGAACTAATTAACGAGTAGGCGTCCTGTTCTGAAAGGCAAAGAACTCAGGGGACACAAATGTTAATATTTAGTATCACTGAAACTAATCAACACTAGAGATGTCTATGAAAATCTAAACCCGGCACTCCTCATCCTCGCCTCACACCAGAAGGAGAGCTGCCAGTGGCTGCCCAGGGCACCCTTCCCCCTGCGCACGCCAGCAGCCCAGCCCCAGCCAGTGTTGATGGGCACCATCAGCAGGGGTGTTTGGTTGGTGCCAGCCCCAGCAGTGGAGCAGGGAGAAGGAGGCAGGTGACTCAGGATCCTGGAGTCCTCCCGCCTTTGAGAAATGAGAGTCAGTGCCGTCATAGGTGACTAAGGCAGTAACGTAGGTGCCTGTGACAGATGCTGCAGGCCCCGTGCTCCCATCGCCAAGTCTTTTCCTGGGATGTTGAGCTGGGTCATCCCTCAAGCGCTGCTGAGCTGCCCCAGTTTCTTTGCCAAGGGACTGTTGCAAGAGGGGTAGCTCACTCCTGAGCACCAGGAGCGATTGCTCTGCCATTTGGGTGCGCTGACTGCTGAGGACAGGCTTTGCCATTTGTCTGGGAGGGCAGTTCCTCCAGACCTTTCCCGTATCCCAGTCGTGCATTGCCTCCTCAACACGCGATGGAGGTACAATACTTCTCACTGCTCTCTTGGTCTCCTATGGCTCACAGAGCGCCTGCCTGTCTCACCGAGCACCAATATTTATATATGAAGCCTTATGCTGGCTGGACTGGCAGTTTTCTGCTGAGTGGTAGCAGACTTTGACTAAAAATAATATTAATTTAGCCTCTTTGGCCTTCAGTTTAACCGCTCAAATGTTCCATTTCAGGGGAGGTGACAGCTGCTTTGATCTGCTTCAGTGAAGGTGGATAGAAAGTTTGCAGCTTGCTGGAAGGCAGCTGTTTTTCCACTGTGGTCTTCTGGGAAGGTCTTGTGGGTAAAGGAAGCATTAAAACATAGGTGACACCTCACAGGACATTAATTAGTAGAGGGAAACACCTTCATTGGTGTAATTGTTGAGTCAGTTAATACCATCTCTGGGTCCCACACTGCTTCTGCACAGTCAACAGCACAACTCTCCTGGCTGGGGTATAAAAAAAACTGAGCATGGGTGATAAAGAGTTAGAAAATAACAGGACCCTTCAGCTGCATCTACATTTGACAAGGATCCATTGTCCAAGGAAGATCTGCTCCTCCATGGTGGAGCTCCACGGAGTTTGGGTGCTGCTCTGCTGGCTGTAATTAAGTGCTACTTGGCTAAATGATCTTGTTCAATTTACATGTGATACTTTCCTGGAAGGCTATTAAATGCATGCTATTTTCCTAAGATAGAGGCTTTTGAAGCTATTCCGGGCTTTCATATAAAGATGCATTTAGACAGTTGCAATAAATAGGAGGATGAATGCTTTTCTGTAAGTGCCATGTGAGGCCATCAGAGGCAGATGGAGAGTTCTCAGCACAGCTGTTTTTGGTTTTGGTGACTGGGTTTGTTCCTCTTATAGGGATTCTGCAGAAGTCCAATGGCTTTCACTAGAGACTTGTGCAAAACTGATCTAGTAACACAAACTGTTGGTGCCGGGCAATCAGGGACTTTCCATGAATCCGTATGACATGAGAAATGCTATTTTGAGATGACCCCTCTTCCTCTTACCCATCTTGTCTTCAGTGTCTTTAGGTATGCTCTAAATGAATGCTCTTCATTCAGAGCAGGTCAGAGCTCTTTCTCCCAGCCAGACACACCTGCCATTCATGCAAACCCATGCACAGATGAAAACTGCTCAGGAACTTTGTGGCATGAAGGGGACTTTGGGGCAGAAGAGCCATGATCAAGATGGAGAGCAAATGGATCAGGCTGGTGCAATTGCTCTTCTGTTGAGTCTTTAATCTCTGAAATGAGTAACTAAATTGGCAAAGGTTATGGCCAAAGCTGGACCGGTCAGCTAGTTACTGCAAGAAGAAGTCACTGAGTGACACCAGCCAGGCTTACTTGTTTCTTAGGAAGGAACTTCAAGCTCTCTTGTATATTTAGAGATGGAGGGAGCAGCCTTCAGAGGAACTTGCACAGCTCATTTGATTTCTCTATGCAGAAAAAGCTATATAAGTTTGAATCATGACATGCAGGCTGCAAACAGTGATGGATTCTTTGGACTAAGAAGGCATCTGAAACTGGATCTTTGCTCTGAAGTAGGCACATGACCGAACTCCCAGCATCCCCGAATTCTGATATGGGAAGAACTGGTTCTGAACACTACACAGAGCCCTCAGTTCTATTAAGGTCCAAACTGATTCCTTTTATTTTTTAAATCTGAATACCACTTCATATATAGCGCACATATCCCTAACTTAGGGTTGCTTTAAAATGGGGATCAAATTCTCCTCTGTCACTGAGCACTGAGGAAGGATTCAAAAACTCAGGAGGAGCCTATTAGATGTTTTAGGGCAGGTTGCCAGTTCTTTTGCCAGCACACAGACTACTACAAATTCTTACACGCACATACATAGTTCAGACTCGCCCTGCGTAGTGACACCAACCACATTTAATTCCTGTGCATACCATCTCTCTTTGCCAGCCTCCTCTCTGACGCTTTTTTCCTTGTTCTTAACAAACACAATTCTAAATTCAGTTCCCTGAGTTTCCATTAAGGATGAGCAAAACAGAGCTTTAAACTCTGAAGCTGTTTTAACTCATTTGCTCCTGGATCAAAAAGCTTCCCAGTTTTGTTCCAGCAACTCAGGAAACTTTCCCCCACTGAAACCTTGGGGGGAAAAAAAAAAAAAAAAAAAAAGAGGACTCAAAAGGAATTAGTTTTACTAAGGTGGAGCAGTTTCTTTCTCTAGTGTGGTTTTACTTGCAGAGATGTGAGTTAAAGAAATGATGGTGAATACAATCTTAAGACTGATCTGAGTCTTCTATGAATATTCCTTTGTGGAGCACACTTTGGCATATTCTCGTCTGTACTTGTGGTTGGTAGTTCAAGGTCACGTTAAAGAGGCTGACAATGCAGCTCGGATCCTGCAGCACCTGCTCATGCCTTGGCTTAGATAATTTTTCAACAAAACAAAAAAAATAATATTACATGAATAACTGTAGAAAGTAAAAAAAAAGCTCCTGACATGCCATGTGGTTTCATTTTGATTTTATTGTTCATATTAAGAAAGAGGTATTAGCTAGAGTACAGGCTAGGTGTAGCATTCAGCACCGATGGAGTTAATCGTCATCCCTTTTCCTATGACCATCCACCACTGGGTGAATATAGCTGCATTGTCCATGATCACAGCGCTGTGTTAAATGTGCTGCTCTTCCTGGAGCCATAATGTGAAATACCCAGGGCTGTACTAACAAAGACCTTACACTCCGTTTTGCGTGTGAAAACATGGAGCTTTTCCATGAGCAGTTCCTGGCCCCTCATGGCATCATGGTGCAGTCTGTGCTTTTACAGTTCACTGAGAGCTGCCTCAGCAGATCCACCATAAACGCCTGTTTTCTAGGATTTAAAATTGGGCTGGGAAAAAAAAATAAAAATCAATGGGCTGAAACTCGGCATTTCAAGGCTCATCTGCAGAATCAGTTTCTCCTATTGCGCCAGATTCTGGCATCTTCAAAGGGTTGATTTCTATTTCCTTGTAACTGAAACTGGTAAGAGTCACCAAAAGGATGAGTAAAAAACCCTGAGTATTAACTTCAGATCAAGCACGGTTTAAATTGTGCAATGAGCACCTTGTCTATACGTATGGGAAATACATACTTCCCCAAGCGGGAATTAGTTATTGATAACTCCACAGCGTGATATAGCGACAACTTCCAGTGTTCTCTAAGATAGAAGTTAAACCAAGAGAATTAGATGAAAAAGATACCACATAATAAGAGTTATTATTGTGGAGGTGCCAGTTCCAGCCCAACAATTTTAAATTGCAGCTTGCTGGTGATTTCCACCCCTCTAACCTGGTCTGAGCTCTGCACTCTGGACCCCCACTACCTGTTACCTGTGAAATCATGGAGCTTCTGCTCTCAGGAGTGGCAAAGGGAGGGTTTCAATCACACTGTGCAGAAGCTTGTCGTCTCCCTCCCTGTGGTGTGTCCCTGTGGGGTCGGATCCTGCTCCATCAGCCTCCATTTCCACCAGTGCTACCTCTCATCCTCTCAACCATTCTGGGACAGAGTGCTTCAAGTGAATGGATATCATTGACTGGCAAATGGAAAATTTTATAGCATCATTTGAACTTTTGATTTGAGCCTCTTGAAGAAATGATCCACCAACACAAGAACTGCATGTTTTGTAAAGAATTTACTTCTCTCCTGTGACAAGAAATGTCTTAAAGGTCTGCTTGCCTGTCCAAGTTTTGCTCTCTGCAATTACATTAATGCATATGTTTCACTGAAACTCTGAAAGTGCTGGTGCTGGCAAACTATGAGATACTTAAGCTCAGACCAACACAAAGTACATGGAAAAACGAATATTTTGCTGCACAAATGCAGAGCATCTAGACTCAGGGTTTGCACCTGTGCAATTACTTTGATGTAGTCATATTGGAGCAAGGAGAGAAAAAAAGCAATGTAGACTAAGCTTTCAGCTGACAGAAAAATAAAAACACAGCTTGTGGTTGTGTGAACTGATCTGTGATAAAAATGTTTGCATAAAATTACATGCAAATGACTGCAAAGTACAAACATACCCACAAGAAAGTCTGTTCCACTCAGGACCAGAAGCAGAAGTACTGGAAATATAGGAAGCAAACATGACCTCAAGGAAGTTACAGGGTGAGGGTATGAGCCTCTTTCAGCCAAAATCAGTGATAAAACACCCAGTTATCTCACTAGGCACAGAGTCACCCCCTGGTTTTGGAAACAAAGGGATTCTGTCTAGCTCGGAAAAGATTTTGGTGAGCACCCAAATTTTTGTTGCTTCTACAGACCTTACAGATATATGAAACTCCTAGAAGTGCACCTTGTGGGGAGTATTTCTTTGAGATCCCATGTGCCTATGTGGAGGTGGAGGCTGGGATGGTCATTCAAGGTGCAGCAGAGGAGACATTCCCAGTCATCTGTCCCATTCACTTTGCCAAGTCATGATTATTCTGCCTCTTAGAAATCGTAACCCCTTTGGGGAATGGGGACAGCTCCAGCCAGTGTGACTGTAAATCACACTGTGACTTAGTGCTCACCTACTGAAAACAGTTGCTCATGTTGGTGTCTCTTGGCTGCTTCTTGAAGGACACTTTGCCTTTCTAAAAGCTTCTCTTCATCATCTTTCATCTGCAGGTGGCTTTGTACAGTGAAGACTGCAGCTTGCCTGCTTGTGTGCTAAGCCATCTGACTGAGCCACCAGCAACTTAACCAGGCTCTTCCTGAGATAGTATAGTATACAGACATACATGTTTTTAGGGGTCTGAGAGGTCAAAGATACACATACACACGCACACACACATATATACTTGTAAGTATGTGTAAATAAAAAACTCGTTTTCACCTTTATTTTAACCAAGGACAGGAAAAGTAATAATTATAACTTAAATAGCATTGATGCAAAATCACAACAGTATTTTGAGTATCTGATCTTATCTTTCCTTTGATGGTCTGGGTTGCACAATGATTACAGCTAACTCTCCAAAGGCTAGAGATAGCATAATATTGCTCATAAAGGTTATCATCTCGCTGCTTCTCATCATGGCCACACTGTTGTTAATAACCCAAGCTTGAGTTAAACCAGGAATACTTATCTTTAATATATATTTCCTGCTCCCATATATTTCAGGGAAAAGCATTGAATTTATTGGCAAGAAGGACAAACAGAAACAGACCCTCCCGAGATGCTAAGCACATATAAAAATCCAGATGTTTCCAGCATCAGGACATTACTTTTTTTTCCTTTCTTTTGGTCTCTGTTTTCCTGCCAGGCCTACAGGAAAGCACACACAGAATGAAACCGTTCTCCAATAGTAGCTTTGAGGAGCAAACTCTATAAACAAGAAAAACAAACATGGTCAAAATCAAACCTTTTCCTCCTTTGTCATCTGCTTGGCTGCTGCTGCCGAGACCCAGGCTCATACCTGAGGTAAGAGTTTTTCCTGTTTCTTCCAAGGCCCCGCTTATGTGACCTGGAGACTTCTAAGGCTGGGAAAAGGGGGGGACGAGGGGGTGTCTCATGCTGCAGATCCTTCCTGCAAGATGTCTAAGTGGTGACTGCTTATTGATCCTGAGCCTGCATTTGGCAGTGGAGATAAAGTTGTGTTTGTTGTACATCTCGCTGTGGCCAGGGCATCCTTATCTCTGCTGCAAATCAGGGGCAATGTGGCTTCTGCAGGTTCTCAGGGAGGCTGGGGAGGGAAAAGACCTTGTGCTCAGGACTAAGGAATTTCCCTTATTATCTGATTAATCTTTAGGACTTCCCTGCCTTCCTTCCCCTCGTCTTACAATCACACTGTGTATAGGCCTGGAGGACTCCTGGGAGTTGAAAGGACACGCTGATTTATTCATTGTTGCATTACTGCATTAATGAAGGGCAGTAGTCTTTCCAACTCGGTGGGTTCTCTAGACTTGATAAAACTTGCACAAAAACACTAGGAGGATTCCTCTGCTGCATTGCTACTACTCCTCTGCTTTATTAAATAACTGCTGCATTAGGTAGTCTGCAAAATATTAGTGCAATTAGTGATTTACATTGATATAAATTTGATAGTGACCTGTGATAAGAGAATGATACTACAGCATCTTGCTGATGCTACTTTTCTTCTCTGAGTGTTATTTCCCAATATCTTTCTTCATCCTGACCTAGCAGTAATGAAGTCAATGAAAACTTTCCTTTTGATGTGAGAGGGAGCAGGAAAAAACTCACCCTGAGATTCCTTACACAAGCCTGGCTCTCATTAAAGTTACTGGAAAAAATATATGTGTGTCCAGTTTGTATACGGAAATTATGTTGATTATCCCTTCTGGCTGTAACAAAAAAAAAAAAAAAAAAAAAAAAAAAACAAGCAAAATAAAAAATTTAGGAAAGAGAGCATAAATCCAACAAAGAATATTTTTCCAGTGTATTAAGCAAGTACCATGTATTCCATGGTTATGCTCACTGCTCAGTAGGGGAACTCATTTTCAATGGAGGATAGCAAAGTTAATCCAGTTCTGTTTTCTTTTGCTTACTAAAAGAGCTGAAAGACAAGCATTTGTTAATTGCATGTACAGAAAATGCACATCCAGAGCTCGGTTTAATCCCTAAAGTTACAAAGATTCCAAGAAAACCAGTTAAAATTAGAAGGAAAGAGAGGAAAGAGGAAATTCCCTCTTTCTTTTTTCCTTTTCTTATCAAAAATTTTTCAGATTGTGGTGGAAAAAACAAATGTTGAAAACTATCTTTCAGTTACACTCTATAAATCCTGGACTTTCTGTCAATTCAATGTATCCTGTTTCATCGAGCTCTAGCAAGAAGTTTACTGACAGAGGGAAAATGTCTTTATTATGCAGGGAATGGTTGCTGTGCCACTATCAGTTGTGCTAACAGCAACTCCCAAAACACTGTTAGGATCTAACTTTGCAGCCAAGTTTCTCCTGGAAGAGCTGACAGGTTCTCTTTAGACATATGGCTGCTGCCTGACCATGAGGCTTACCAGGAACAGTGGTCACGTTGCATGACAAAATGTACATTTTCTGCCACGCAGATTTGCCCACTAGTAAAGGCATCTTCATGGCAAAGACCATGGTTTGCTTTCCGAGCCATCGCTGGATGTCTGGACAGCCCGCTCGGCATTTCTGTTGCCTCTCTGTCCAAGGACAGCAAGTCACGCATAATCAGCAAAACTGACATTTGCAAAACTGGGAGTTTCACATAAGGCTCCAAAGCCAGCAACTGAAGAAAGTAATTTTCCAACTATCTGAGTCACCCTCTGCTCACCAGCTACCAGCGGGTGCTGCTGCATGCTCTGCCCCTCGGAGAACCAGAACGCCTCTTGAGCTGTTGCAAGCATGACAGTAGCTGATGATCTTAGTCACTTCGCCGTTGAAGTCCTGCCCTCGCATCATTGCTGAAAGACTTGATCTTTTGCTGTTTTTACAACAGGAACCCTTCTCTCATCACTTCCCAACGTGCCACAGCAGAACAGAGCTATCGCCCATCCTCTTGTATTTGCCCTTCTGAGGACAGAGCACTCTTTGAAAAGCACAGTCCCATTTGGGGATTATTTCCTAAGACTCAATCCAACAGCCATCTGCTGTGCTCGCTATGTTGACCCATAACAGGGCACAGGAAATCCCACTTCTCCCAGCCATGGGTACGCAGTGACCAGTATCTACCTCTTCCCTATTTTTTTTTTCAATTGGCTCTGTGGTTACAGTAACTAAGCCCCCCTCGGGTCCTTGGGAAGTCCCATTGCCTCCTTGACACAAAATTGCCTCATGTAGTTGTCTGCAAGAAATCTCAACGAACTGCGTGACTTTTTCCTTTGGTTTTTAAGAGGAACTGGTTTGTTTATATGCCCAGAGACACTGACAGGCATTGATCCATCTCAAGAGTCAATCTATGTCCTCCAAGGATGCTTAGTTGTGGTTATTAAGGCTCAGGCTGTCAAAAGGTTGGTGTCTGTATCTGAGATTAAATCAGTGGGGATTATACTGAATAGACACAATGTTTTGGTCAACTGTAAGATTCCTGGAGAACAGGGCACTGCTGGTATCTTGCTGAAGATTTTCCTTTAGGACATGGGATTTCCTCTGTGTTCCCCTCTCAAATTTTAGCCCTCAGAATGGGTCTATTCCCATAGTAGAAAAGCTAAAGCAATGGGGAGCCCAGGACTGATCCTGCATCCTGCAGGAATGAGGATCCAGATCTTGCAGAGGCTGAGAGTCAGGACAATATTGCTTGCAAGGGTTATGGTGCTGCTTCTCCTCAGCACACCCGCACTGTTGTCAGTAAGCCAACAGAAGGAAAAAGGTCCCCATGTTGCCTGTGTTGCTTTCTCCAAATCAATTTTGGTTTGTTTTTCAAGCGTGTAACTAAATTATGTCCTTAAAGTTGTGGGATTTCTGTGATCCACCCTAAACATACACAAGAAACAGCATCCACAGAAAGAGGCTGGAACTCAATCTCTTTTAAGCATTTATTGCGACAGTCAAGCCAAAGAGAATAGTCCAGGAGACTGGTCTCCAGCGATGCTGCTGCATAGATGTGTTTTCATGAAGCAATTCATGCCTCCATAGATGTACAGATCGATTTACTCTTCTTGACGTTGATATTTTTTGTCCAACTCATCTAAGCTTCTCACTCAGTCCAGAGATACGGGAGTGGAGCAGGGAAGCCCAGACCCGCTGTGATTCTGCAGGTCCTGCTGGGGTTCCCTCAGGGACCAGCTCATAAGTTCTTCTTTTCATCAAGAACTTTTGAAAGGAATATTTGCCCACTCCTTTGGCTGACCAAGGCTTGGCTTGTCCATGGAGACAGCAGCCATGGTCAGCTGGATACGAGAAAGAGAATCATTCCCCCCACGCACGCAAAGACCACACTCTGACCTGGTGAGCAAAAGGCAAATATGGGCACTGGGGAGAACTGCATGGAGACCACCGTATCCAGAGGCAGACTCAGAGCCACACTGTGGGTGGGAGCTGGAAGACAAATCAGAGGGAAGAGGGAGAAGAACACAGCAGAAAGAATAAGAGAGGGTGAAAGGTTCATAAAATCATTTAAAAAGGAGCTTTTTTTATTCCCTCCTTGTGGACTATTGGCACTGCAGACTGGACACAGGCATTTGGCAAGGCTCTGCCTCTGGGATGCACACAACAGGGATCGACCCCATGCCTTGCACACACTGCAGCCCTCCCACCCACAAAACCTCTCCAGGGCCCTCTCTGGGTTTATTTCAGCTTGGAAACCCACCACGCCTCTGATGTCATCCCCCACTGGGGCTTGAATTCATTTCAAGTTGACTGGTCCAGACCAAAAAACTTTTTTTTTTTTTGTATCTACGAGGTATATCCACGGTTCATAAAACAACATACAGGACTGAAGTGGCTAGAGACTAAGTGATAAACCAATGCCAACTATTTATACAATTGGTTCAGAAAAGGAATTTTTATTGATTGAATGCATCATTTTTTCCCATTACACTTTTGGGGCTACTTAAATCAACTCTGCTCCCTAGACTGAGACTCCACATATTGCACAGAGCTCAAGCATGGAGACCAGGAGGAAAATTAAGAGCCAAACCAATTAATACATACAGTCTCATGTTTATGAGATGCCTTTTGAAACTACTGCATGTTGCTTTTAAAAAGAGACTCAAGGCTCAGTCATACAAACACTCTGTCTGTGAAACCACTCACAGTCTAGGAGTAAATTATTAGTTTTGCTTGCATGAAAACTCTGTAGAAGCATTTGTTTCATGCCAATGATGAAGCATTTCAGCATGTCTATTTCATCATGAAATAGAAAAGAATTCAAGAACATTTTAATGCCCACAAGGGCCTTTGTCAATAAGAAGTGAATGTTTTGTCCCAGCAATGATAAAGACCTCCTGTACAGCTCTTGTCTAGGACTGGGTTTTGAACTTTAAAAGTAACTGGTGCCGATAAAACAGGAAACAATAGATTACAGTTTGTAGCTCGCATTAAATTGTTCTCTTGGGTTTTTTTGTTTTGTTTTGTTTTTATGGCTTAGGCAGGGACCAATATAATGTTTCATCAAAGTTGGTCACAATTTGTTTATTTATTGGGGTGTTTTGCACTTTGCATTGCAAGCTGCTGCAACTAAAAAGAAACATGGGTTGGCACAAAAAGGGGAGGAGGAGTGAGTGCTATAATGGAAGAAATGTTACCCAATAATTAAAATTCGTGGTACTGTAAATCCTAATGGAAACAACAATGTGTCTTTGTGTACAATTAACTCTGGGCTCCAGTTCATGATAAAAATTCTAGCTTGTAAAAAGCCTTGACCTCAATACCGACAGCTCAACAGCGGTTCACAGATCTGGTTTAAAAAAAAAAAAATTCACAGAGGGGGAATAAATAATAGCTGGACTTGGTCCCCTAAATATGCTCCAATTATTCAGGATGGTTGAAGATAAGAAAATACAGAAGTAGCAGGGGGAAAATAGTCCCATAGCTCAAAGAAAAGTACAAAATGTTGTTTGATGTCTTAGAGAGAAAATTCACCCTCCCCCTCTTGTTATCCCAGTCATGTATTCTGTGGGGCATCCTGCATGTTAACAGCGAAGTCCTGGAAAATCTTTATTATTATTAGTTTAATACTTTTTTTATTGTTAACAAAGCAGACAAAACGAGTTGTTCATTACAGTGAGTGACTGACAGGGAAACATGGAGGACTATTCATTAAGTAATTACTACTTTTAGGCAGAAAAAGTTGCTGTGCTTAAAAGAGGGGAAAAACAGTATGAAATCAAATTGTCTATTCTTTTTTTGGTGGGGGTGTGTGGAGGGAGCAATGTCTCATAGAAGAGACAGTTCTACAAATGTCAATCAGTTTGACAAGCAATTATCAACTTTAAGATAAGGATGCAGACTGTGGGTAGAGTACCTCAGAGCAGACTCCCTCAGCATGCAGTGTGATGCTGGAGTGAGATTTGTCCAGAAGGGTGTATCTACAGCTAATCTGCAAACCTATAGCAATAGGATCAAAACTCACAATATTTAACTAACTATCGTTCAGTTTGTGGAGGACTTTTGTTTGTTTGTTTTTTGTTTCCCACCACCTCTAAAGAAGGAAGGACAAGCCAGTGCCTGTTGGAAGGACAATGAATTCAAAGAGGTATTTCGGAAATATTTTTTGTCATAGCTCAGGCAGGCTGGGTTCATACTTGAGTTTGGGGGTATTTCTCTGCAGCAGTGAATTCAGCAGTTGTAGGAGATGCTTCCTCCAAAGAAAGTGAGAAACAAGAGTGGCAAAAACATTTAAGTGCCTGAAGTCCTCAAATCCCAGCTGTAGTGTTTGCTCCTGAATCCCCTTTGTTGTCCACACACACACATTACATTTTTCGCCATTATTAAAATGACCCAAGTATCCATGTTTAACCACCTGAGGGGTAAAATATCAGAAATGCCTGCTTCACATCCTTACACTGGAAAATAGGAGAAAGGTTCTCTGCTTACCTGGCACCATGCATCAGTTACAAAGTGCTCGAAAAAGAGCTGTGACTTCATTCTGAGAGTAACTTACAACCCCTTGGTTTCAATAAGAGCAGTGGGTCCTCAGATGCTTTGATTGCAAGGCTATTTATTAGGTGCTTAAAATACAGATTAAACAGAGAGAGATGTGATCTCTGTGCTTGTGGAAAGCTATAAAAAGAAACAATTCTGCATTTCAACCACTATCTTTTGATCCTTAACCATAGGTAGGTTTAGGAAGGAACTTGCTTGCGTACACTGTAGCGTGTTACCTCCTGGATTCTGGATGCCTTACCGAGAGAACAGAGCAGCCTCCACCAGAAGCAGTTGTTCATGGCAAAAAAGAAAGCAAGCTTAAAATGAGTGAAAGTGTAGAAAAATAGCACTCTCGTGCAAATAATCTTTATGATAAAGAACTCTGGCCCTGTGCATGTGAACTTATTTTATGCTGCATTGGGGCATCCATCCATCCAATACATACGTCCTGGGAAATTCCTTAAAAATATAAGTCCCAAGATTTTGTGTGTCTACATGTATCCTCAGAGTGTCCCTTAACTCCATTCCCACCTCAGCCATGAAAAACCATTAAAGTTGGAGGGCTTCCTCGGGAGAATAATTTCCAAGGAGAAATGCCATTGGCATTTGGTTCATTGTCGGCAGAATGGGAACACATGCACTCACGTCCCAGACGGTTGGTTGTGCATGCTGAGAGCCGGTGACAACAGTGACAACCGATGGCATAACTCTTACTGATCCCAGTGGGGCAACAGCAAGTCCTTAATCCCCATGTTGTTTCCAAGCTTCCTGTTTCGAAATTGCCATAATTAAATTCTAAAGACTGAGAAAGCACCAAACAAGTTGCCAAGTTTATGTCAAGCTTTATCAGCTGATCTCATCATAATCCGGTAAATAGCATATCATGAACATCAAATCTAATTAAATCCTCTTGAGATACGGGTTAAAAAACAGACACAAACAAGAATCAAACATTTAAAACCTGGTATTGTACAATCAGAATTAATCCACAGGGAGAAGTGAATTTCCTTGAAATCTGGACAAATAAGCTTTCTATGTTCTCCTTTCCCCAGTGGCTCACAGAGTCAGAAGGAAAATGCAGTTACTGGGTTTTTACTTTCAACAAAGATTGCATGAAATGCACCTCTAAAGTCTGTCTTCTGAACTGGAATACAGGACGAAGCAAAGCAAAGCAGACATGTTTTATTTATGTGTTTATCTCCAGTATTCTCAGCAGTACTTTAGGTGCTGTCCATATGTAAAAGAACGATCTCTAGCCATGGGAAGCACAAGGGAAAAAACTCTAATGTGACCTCAAAAAGGCAGCGGTGAGTTTGTGGTTCTTAAGCCAGTCTCTTGATCATCCCATTATCTGCCAGGCACCTTTCGAAAGGCATCTCAGATGCACCAGAGGTGTCTGTGTGTGTGCATAAGCCCTTAGGGCTACACCTATGCTACTAATAAATTAAGCAGTGGCAGGTAACATTCCCAGGCGTTGGAATTTGATAGTCTATATTGTTAAATTCCTAGAACCTGCCCTGGCACATTTTTGGCCTGGATCAATTAGTGTTCTCCCACACATGTCCCAGGAATTTAGGAGTTAGCGCAGCCAGAGACCATTCCCGAAGACGCCATGTGTTCAGTCGTCCTGTGTGGTGATTAGAGGAGCTTAATAATATGGACATGGCTCATTCCAGGTCAGTTGGCCTCATTGCCAGAGAATGGCCTTAACGACACCTAATTTTCTGATCAGAGCTGTTGCTTACATGCCCATGTCATAGCCTGTATCTGCTGTATATTTAATCTGGGTACTTCGTAAGGCTGCTCTACTCTGAAGCCAGATCACATCAGGGCTTTATGAAAGGGCAGTTCAGGACTTTATCTGCTGGATGACTTTGCGAATTACAGTTTTCCTACACGTGGGCATGAGCTGCTTTTAAATCCAACCTTTCCAATAAGTTGCATTAAGTTACAGCAGAGCTGAACGTGGTAAAGAGTTCTTTATTCCCACCCTTCTTTCCTGATACGAACTAGCACACCCCTGATCTCTCTGAAAACCTGCAAGAGGTTAATGTTTGCATCTCTTGCAATGCTGTACCAAATTAATTCAGAAGACCAAGAATTCCTACCGAGCAGTGTAATTTCAGTCTGACATAGAAGCTGTCCTCTCACCTCCAGGATTAAGCTAAAAATCAAAGCTCCGAATGCATTTGCCTCAGGTGAACAGAATAGCCCCTCTGGTGTGGATTCACCCTACCTAGCTTTAGGTATTTAAAATAAAACCCCACTTTCCCAAGGAACGTGGCACCAGAAGATGATTCAACCCATCTCAGACCTAATTTGTGCCTCTGCTAATCCAAGGGCCGTAGGTCAGCAATAGTCATCACTTCAGCATTTCAAATTACTGTCTTCTACCTACAAACCTGCAGTGCTTTTTGGTCTGCCTGCTTTTGACAGTGACTTTCAAGTCTTTTACAAGCCTCACCAACTTTTGTCTGTATTTTCAGAGGCAAATAAAAAGAAAATTAGCAAGCTCTGTCCCACTCACCAGTTCCAATAGCAAAAAGTACTGTCAGAATTTCAGGCCAAACCTGATTCAAAATGAAGTTTCTGTTCTTCCCACTCTCGCTCGCTACAAAAAAATCTTGTTTCATAGTACCAAGGTGGCCCTGACTGAGAAAGTTATCCAGTTCCCTTGCGTAGCACTGTATTTGCTTCATTCCTATAATTATAATTTCACATAAAGCAATGCTGACTGGTCCTACTACTTACTAACTTCACAGATATCACCAGGGTGAGTGCTGGACTGAGGAAGTTTTTCTGCCCCAGCTTTAATGCCACTATTCTGTGTGTTGTGATCATTCAAAAGCTCATAGCAAAGATGGATGGAGAGCTCAGCCCTTGCTTCCACAGCTAAAGAATAACCACTTTAATTTACATGCCCACGAAGCATTAGCTGTAAGGGTCCTGCTGCTTCCAGCCATACGAAGGAACGGACCCCAGACATTTGTATGGCAATACTGCAATCTGCTGAAATACTGTGATACGGAGAAATGTTTCCTGACCACTGGTGTTTGCAGATCTCTAAAGGTGGGGAAGAAGGCGGGCGGGGGGCAACCCACCAAAAAACATCCCAAAACATTTCAATCAAGAAAACTGCAGTTCATACCTGTGGCTTTTGAAAAATGCTTAAAGCAGGGTTTGTCTTCTCTGCTCACTGACTCCATTCCTTAAAAGAAATTGGTTTGGGTTGCAGAATCTGAATTTACCTGCACTTTTCTCTTTGGAAATGCTTTGGTACTGGACATTGTTCAAAAGTTGCAATTTGTGATTTTGTAATACCGTGACATTCTTGCTCCCCACCTCTTTTTCCGCCCCCTCCACACAACACTGACACGGCCGGGCACTCTTAGAGTGCAGCACATGTTTCTGCAGGCTGTGTCTTAGGAGACCACCCATCATTCCCAGCATATGCATTAGTACAGTGCACCTCTAATTCACCCTCTTTTCCATGGGGTCTGAAGTTCAGTACACAAAGACAGCTTCCAAATGAAACGTTGCCAAACTTATTTACAGAGAGCTAATGACAAAGAAATGACAGCTAAGAAAAAAAAAATCGATTCACCCAGTCATTTGGCAAGGAAGGAATACACATTTCCCTTCTTTCCAAGGTTTTGCTTTAGGTCCAGAGGGAAAGGGCTACTGTGTTCAATGCAAATAATACTGCTTATGCTGAGTATCAGAAGAGCTAGAAATGCCAGTGACCTATGATGTCTTTTAAGCAATATAATATTTAATAACTTTAAAAGGAAGGAAACTTTAATCTTTGAAGATCAGAGATCATCACAGCAAAATATATTATCTGTCAGTGTTATTATTAATAGCAATAAATAACGGTAACACCTTGACAAATTCCATTCACAGCTGATGATCAGTGTAGCTGATCACTTTTTTGCTCACTTGGTCTTACGACCTCTGGGCTGAGCCTGCAGGTTAGTTAGCATGAAGTTGCTTACCAGTTCTGCACCCATGCCTTCACTACCTTGAGTCATCATGATTTTAATATGAAGACAAGGACACAGGCTGAAAACTATACCTCGTCACTTCTTTCTTTTCTGCCTCTCTGATGCTGGGACAGTTGTTGTGCCCTCGAGGTTCTTCTCAAAGACAGTCTTCTCCCTCCTGCTGCTGATGCCTTAATATGTGAATGTCTGTTTGGTACCTTAGGAGCATGTCCCAAGTATAGACAGTTGGTGGTGATGATATCCTTCTGTTCAATGTACAGCATGTTTTACTTCTTTGCAGGTGATTAAATTTCTGCCTAATATGCTGGTGGATCTCCATATTTTGAAAACACAGGTCAACACTGAAGTTGTACCTAAGCTCAACATTGAAGTTGTACCTAAGCTGTACATTTTCTCTTTGGGCTTCAGAGTTGATGCCCCTCCTCAGGTGCACTTGTTGAAACTCATTCTTGCACCTAACTTAGAAGCAGATTTAGAGGCCCTACACAAGACTTCCCAATGACTCCAGTAAGGATCCACTGACTGCAGCTACTTTGCTCTGTGAACACAAACTCAAAGTGGCACCTGAGGCAATGTTCCCTTCCCTTCCACTTCACTTACCTGTGGAAGCATCCTTGGGGCTAGTTGTGGTGATCCAGCTGGTGCTGGGAGAGGAGATACCCTGGGTGCACCCTCTGCTGCTTAGCCCCGGCACTCAGGGCCCTGCCTTGCAGCCTCTCATATGACCAGTGTAGGGCAGACACAATGGCCTCGGGCCCTTTCTGCAAGCGACCAGGTACTGCTCCCGGCACAGGCAGGTGGCATTTGCCAGCTCTGCGTAGAAGCTGGTTGCCTTTAAAGAAAATACCATCATGAGGTACTTGGCTTTAGGTTATCCTTGGGGTAGTCTGTCTTAGGTGGAGACACAGCCTTTGGCCCAAGGTGGAGCAGCATTTGCTGGGATACTCTGAAGAGATTCACAGGCAACAGAGAAGAACGTGCCAGAGAACACAACTGCTCGCTTCTCATGCCCACCTAAAGGTGAGGCACCTGTGATGTACCAGCACAGAAAAAAGCCTTCCTCGTGAACATAAAGCTTGGAAAAACCACCATTTTTCTCCAGCAACTCTAGCATACTTCAGTTTAGCTTAATTTTACATGTAGCCAAAATATAAGAGATTTTATGGCAAATAATCTCTCTTCTGCCTTGCAAAGCTCCTATCTGGTTTAACCTGGGTATCCACTCCTGGTTATGAGAAGCCCAGTAAGGAGTGGAAGAATGAAATGGAAGGGCACCTCTTCCAAAGCAGCTTGAAGTCAATGGGAAAGCTCAGTGCTGTTAAAGTATTTTACTTCGCGTAAAGATCACACAGAGTATGAAAGTCTTGGTAATTCAACACTTTTGAGCTCTTCAGGTCTATCTCGTTCTCCATTCACGTATCTCAGAAACAGCCAAGTCACCTTTTTAGTGCTATACATTCAGATCTAATTTGTATTTCCTTTGATTAGCACTTCCTCCCTCATGTCTCTTCTCTGTCCCCCCGTCTCCCTTCTGCCTGTTTATATTCTGGTTTTGTCTTTCTGGCCACTTCATCCCCTGACTGATGCCAGCAGCCACCAAACGGAGCGTGTGTTCTAAGTGCTCTTCCCTTTTCCCCAGAAATGATGCTTGCAGTTGGGCAAACATGGTCAGCAGCACTGAAGTATGACAGAGTGCAGCTCTGCAAAAAGCGGTCAGCTCTTCCCCAACTCGGGGCTGCAAAGCAGTGGCATTTCTCCAGTGCTGCTTCCATTAAGGCCACTGTTCCTTCCTTCACTATCCAATACCAGCAACCCGTCAGGCTAGAGGCATTAGTCACATTTAATAGTCCATTATCTCAGGCTTGAAAAAAGCTATGGTAGAACCACAAGAGAGAAAGGCCAAGAGAACTTTTGAGGAGCAGACAGGTCAAGAGGGCCAGATTCTGGAAGACTGTATTATTCAATCCCCCTGATTCTTTGCAGTTCCAGATGCAAGTGCATAACTCCAGTCCACCTAGCAGATCCAGGCATGATAGCTGGGCTTCCAAATAACCCCAGGCAATGAGGGGACTGTCCTGTCTAGTCCAGCTCTTAGCTACCCTTCTGAGACTGCTCACTTTAGGAGCAGTTGCAATGAGGTGGGGTACTAGGAAGAAATGAGAACCAGAAGTTCTTCCATGAAGCACTGAGGTGACAACACTGATTGAATCATGTTCTAACTAACAGCCTAGTGCTAAAAGACATGTCTCTACATCCTATGTGGCTAAGGAAAGACATGATGTATACATCTAGGTAATGCAGTCCCAGAGAGACCTTACTGCAGCTTCACAAGATGAGGTTCCAAAGACTCAATATAGTGCTTTTGTAACAGAATTGCAGGAGACTGCTATGCAGAAAAAAATAGATTTAAATGACGGGTTTGGGATATATTAAGGTTGCTTATCAGAAGCTATTACATCTTGTTAGCTAACATCTCATGGCTGTTTCTCTGCTGTGGACCATCACCATCACGAGACCTTCATGTGGATTGCAAGGACCTAGAACAGGGCAGCCCTGTTCCAGGAACAGACATCTTACCTGAGCTAAAGAAGACTCAGGCGTGGCTGGAAGGCACGACCCGTGGTGAAATCTGGGTGATGATGGCAGCAGAGGGCAGCAGTGCACATCACCCCTGATGCTTACAGGACCAGGGTGGTCGTGCTGGGTTGATGACCATTTCCTAAGGTGGCCTAAGGAACAAGATCAATAGCAGTTTGTTCATCCTCCAGAGGCCCAGAAAGCACTGCCTTTTGATGCATGGGGTTGTTTTTTTCCACGCAGTCATCAGCATTTCCCAAAACTGAAGGCAAGACCCCATTCTCCAGCATTTAACCCATCCAATGAAGACTGAGATTTTGGGTGTACGTCAGCAATCATGGGATTGGATAAAACCTCTGCAACGGGATGCTCCCACCATGCTCATATGATGCTGAGCACTTGGGGATGCAGGCACTCTGCCTGAAGAGCTGAGCTTTTCTGACTTAAATGAAAAGGCAACAGCTGGGAACCTACCAAGGGCTACCCATGTAAATGTTGTGAAAGCTCCAGGCTGAAAAACAAAGAGCAGGAAAATGAAAGGCAAAGCTGATGAGCCATCCTCACTATTAGCCCTTGTCATCCACTTTCCCCTCCTGAGAAGATTTAAGGCCTCAGCAACAGCTGTCCATCTCCCCTCCCCTGCAAGATGCGGTTGGTTTAAATCAGCCCTTCATTGGTGTATCAGGGGAGTATGGCAAGAGGGATTTTCTTTTGTTTTTTTAAGTAATAAAAGAAGATCCTGTGTCTTTAACCTTCATGATAACCTTGTTTCAGTCTGCTTCTCATTGCTGGACTGCTCCTTGATGAGCTTTTTATGCCTGATTAATTAATACAATGAAGGGAAGGGGGGGCGGGGGTGTGGAGGGGGTGCTGCTCTGTTTAGCAGCTTGTGCCTCCTTCTGACTAATCCACTACCCAGCATTACAGCTCTGCAGGGTCTGCGGTTGCCTCTCTCATGCCACAGTTGTGGAGTATCATCACTTCTTTCTACCTTCTGATTGCATTGCTTCCTATTGATTTAACCACATTCATTGAGGGCTAGCTGGAGACTAGGTTAATTTGTTTGTAGGTTTTATTTCTCCACTATCACAAAACTTTTCAAAGAAAAAGAAAATGCAGAAGCGGGAGTGAATGGTTCAGATTTATGGAGCATTATCTTCCAAAGAGCTGCTTTTACAGTGTTATTGATGACAAGAAATCATTTTTTTAGGAAGATAACATCGCATATGCCATTATTGCCTGTGTGTGTGCAATCAAGAGGACAGGAAAAGCACGTTTTGTGGTCCTTTATTTTGTAGAAATATGAACACATAACAATAAAACTTATGCTAAATTATTTTGTGTCCTGGTTTTCCCAGGGGGGCAAGGAGGAAATACTGACCCTCTTGGTAGATCACTTTCAGCTCTGCCAATAAAGAGTACTGCATAAAAGCTAAGCAGTATTACTGAGGATGAAAATAAAGCTGAAAAAGTTTTTTGGCTAAAACTGGAAAAAGTTTTAAAAAAAAATCAGATGCAAATGTACAAAAGGAGTCTTTGACTACCAGAGCCAGGGAAGATGGTAGTTTAGTCACTTCAGCACTCTCTAGAAGTTATGGGACAGTCAGGTGCAGATTCACGGGGAGGAGTGGTGGCACAGGAGTCCTCCTGGGACAGCTCGTGCAGTACGCACCCCCCTGGTCCTGGTGGTGCAGTGTGGGACCAGCCCTGTGGCTATATTGCCCTTTTATCTTTCCTCTCTCCAGGTCAGGTGAGGGCTTTGCACTTGATCACACAGGAGTTAATGACTTTATGTAGGCATACCTGGATGAGGTTCTCAAGCCTCTATAAAGGGGCAGGCAAGGTGAGCACAATAGTCCTTCCTGATCTGAACAGCCTATGAGTCAATGAGCTAAATGTTAGCCTGAGGGTTAATGCTGATATATGTTTTGGTTGCTAACAGGAGGGGAATAAATCTTACTGTGTTTGTGGGGAAAAGAAAAAAAACAAAACAAAACAGCTTCCTTCGGGAGCTGTATCCCAGCAGGGTCCCCTTCAGCCTGTTATTGGCAGACGTGGGTGTTGTCCAGCCTCTTTGGAGGCTGCTCCTGAGCTTTGGTGGTGCTGCAGTCTCCTCAGTAGGAGACCTTCGCTGGAGCTGTGAGCTGAAGCTGGCATTTCTGTATTCCAGAGAAGAGCTTGCTTCATGGCACCATCCTCAATGCTCAAGTGCTTTGCTGAGCCCACGATGGCATGTTAAATTCGGAACTCACAGAGTAACTAAATGTTCAAATTGCCAAATTCCCTTTCCTGCTGTAACTCTGGTCTTGGAGCTGTGGGAAATAGACTGGAAGGGACCTGGAGAGGTCACGTAGTTCACCTTAGTTCCCTAAGGCAGGATCAGGTCTACTTATAGTGCTCCTTGTTTGCCTAACCCGTTCCCAAAAGCATCTGGGGATATAAATCCACGCCCTCCCTGGGTGATCTCTTCTGGTGCTCTCCCGAGCTTTGACTCACAACGTGGTGAATTCCCCCAACCTGACGCAAGGAAAGGTTAAGTTTTGAAAATATACCTTATACAGAAGACAAGTTAAAAAAAAATTAATTTGGAAATAATACATGTGTATCTCACCTGTCTGGTATTCAGACACTCGGTGACCCTGTATAACCTCGATGAGGCAGCTTAGCTGTAAATAACTTTACAACCTAGTGAGAAATCAGCCCCTCTGTTTTGAAAACACTACATTATTGCTTAGCAAGCCTGCTTTGGTAGGTTGCATTTCAAAATAATGTCCTACTGATTTAGTGACACGTGTAGCCTTGTTTCACCAGAAAGAAGCTGAATATTTTGCTAACCCCAGCTGGCAAAGATTTAGTTCAGTTTAACTTTGTTTCCTAGTCCAGTGCTTGAAACAGGAGAGTTTAGACTGAAAGTGTCTTTGAAAATTTGCCATAAGGGGAAAACTGAAAATCTTATTCTGGTTATCTTTTACCTCCAAAGTTCATGACTAAAGCTTCATTTTTCCACTGGAAAAATCCTGTTGGCTTCTGGAGATGCTGAACCAGGCAAACCCCTGGAAACTTGGTGTTGCCCTGGAGAACAGGAGGATTTAACGGTGCTGAGCTTCCACCGGCACTGCCGGCATATGTGGCACGGTTGTAGAAGCAGAGGAGCACCATGAAGTGAGAGGCACATGATTTCCCATCCCCTTACCTTGGGTTACTCTGAGGCATGGCCCGATTAAGAGCGAAAGGAACTGGGGTGCAAGGGCACTTCCTCCTTCAGGAATTCCTCTCCGGCAAATAATAACTATCCTTGCAGAAGATCGGCCCTAACCACACAACCTGTTGCTCAGGAGGGATAAATGCCACCTCACAGAGCACGGATGAGAGCCGTGCAGGACAGCCTGCGTTGCTGCTGTTAGGAGCAGCACAGCACAGAGCCAGGGAAGACCTGGGAGCCTCCTCTGCATGCTCATACCTGTAGGGCTTGGCTCCTGCCTAGCCCAGCAAACATGGGCTGCAAGGAGGCACGAGAATCCTTTGTGGGGGGGGGGGGGGGGGGTGGCATGTGTAAGCGGAAAAACCACAACTACA
>JAVJGJ010000002.1:4913328-4934352 GCA_035590215.1 Microhierax caerulescens
GGGGTAGCATGTGTAAGCGGAAAAACGACAACTACACAATCCAGTGGAGGATAAACTGGTCATGGAGGATGTTAGGCTAAAAATTTCAGCATCTTCTCCTTAAACAGCAGCGGCAAGTTGGTGCCCACAGACTGCGCCAGACCTTTGTCAGGCCACGTTAATGATGGCAACAAAGTTCCTTTGGCAATATGTTTACTTGTCGAATACTAGAGCTCCACCACTAAGCAGGAGATCGCGTACAGAGTGAGGCAGATCCTTCCTCACCTTTCAAAATGGGGTCAAATACCAACTTCAGTTCACAATAACAAACCAGGTTACTGCCAGTAATTGCTTCACATTTTCCATCTTCAGAGGAAGTGAAACACTTTGGTGGCCTCTGAGACTCCCGATTCCTCTTTGCACAGAACTCGAAGAACTTTGCTGTCCCCTTCACATGGGTGCTGCCCTCTGCCATGCAGAGACCACCCATCCACCTCCCAGCAGCTGCCCGGGGCCACCCACCGCATCCTCGGTGCTGGCTGTGCCCTGCCACAGCAGCAGGCGGGTGAGGGAACGGCATTCAAAGCCACCTTTCTATCCCTGTGATCTGACATTCGGCATCTTGGCAGGATGCAGAGAGCATTTTTTCTCTGTCACAGCCCCTGCACTGGCTATGAGTAGCTGACGTCTTCAGGCTCAGCGCTGAGTACAGAAATACAAAAATATACAAGCCAAAATGCACACATACAACTTATAGCAGCAAAACTGCCCAGTTGCAGCCTGGTTAAGCATGGCAAAAAGATATACACGTGTGCAGGGAAGGAGGGACGTTTAGTTTGAATTAAACTGAATTGCCCCCTGACTCCCAGCAGCCAAACTGAAAAATAAATTATTCACAAGGCTTATTCCCGAAGACAGCCCTGCAGGACTGCAAGTCCAGGCCACTGCCCAGGGTGAATAACATCTACAGCTCAATTTGATGGCAAAAGTGAACACTTTGGTATTGAGAGGAAACAAATTAATTTTCCTCCTCTGAAATTGGGACACACTTGCATTAGGCCATGCATAAAATAAAAATAAGGCGGTCCCCAAAGAAATTACAATGAGCAATAAATATCCCACGCCATTACCTGCTGAAAACTGAAGGAAACAGCGACTGAGATGAGAAGAAAATACAGTTTTATCCCCCCTTGGAAGTGAAAGTCTTATTAAAACCACCCCTCTGAGGTTGCACATGGCTGGTTGTGAGTCAGGGCTGGTTTCTGGCTGTTGAGGGTAAGGAGCAGCAGACACCCCACAGCGTCTGCCCCCCGCCAAGCTGGCATCACCCCTGAAACACGCTGGAGGAACAGACCAGAAAGGTCACCTGGACCTGAACAGAGCAAGAGGGGCTCCTGGGACCTGCCGTGGGTGCTTCACCTATGGGGAGAGCTACGGCACTATTCACATGTGCATGAAAAGCCTCCTGCTGCAGGTTGGAGCATCCAGCACTGTATTTCTTAAAAAGCTGGTTAAAATATTCACTTTGAAAATTTGAGGATCAAATCAGTGAAACTCGGTGAAAAGTATGGAGATTTTTGTAAAGAAGATATTGCTGTCCTAATTAAAAAAAAAAAATAAAAATGCAGCAAGTGAGAGAAGACGAGCAGCTCCCACTTTTTAGCAAAACACAAAGTAATGTTTTGGTTCTGACTAAACCAAAATCATTACAGGAAAAATGTGGCTTATCAGGAAGTTTGCTGCAGGTCTTTGACAGTCCAGAAGTGACTTCTCCAGGGAGGACCCGCTCCGTCATCCCTTGCTGGCAGCGGCAGCAGATGTAGGCAGCTGCCCTGCCCTCTCTCCTGTCTGACATTCAGCTTGGTTTAGTGACATAAGGGGTAAAAAACAGTGTAAGAAACCTGGGCAGGTCTCATCCTGCCTCTTCTTTTCCCCGTCAGGGTTATCAGACCCACATTCTTGTCATCACTAGTAAAAAGGAGCAGATCCTGACCCCATCAAAGCCCTCGTGCCGGTGCCAGGGCAGCTGTCACCAAGACGTGGGGAGCCCCGTGTCACACCAGTGCCACACTGCTGCAGGGGCCAGAGGCAACGGGCATTTCAGTGGGAATGGTTTCCTCGGGGAGCAGCATCCTTGCAAGTCCTCATAGCCTAGTAGACATCCCTGGTGACAGTTTCAGGAAGAAGTCTGCAAAAATGGGAAAGGAATTACGGAGGCTGGTTTCATTTTGCTACATATCTCTTTCCAAGAGGACATTTTTGTTCAGCTTTCCAATGTTAATGACCTATTAATGGTGAGGTGAGATCTGACAAAATAATAGTAATTCTTTTCTTGTTTATGCTTTTAAGGCACTTAAATAATTTCTAGCATAAGTCAATGAAATAATGAAATGAAAAAGAGAAAGTGGGGGGCAACTTTTCTGGAGTTTGGGTCATTGCTAATAAAGTAACCAGAGGAAAAAAACAAAAGGGCCAGGAAAAGTGAAAGGACGGGCAGAGCTTTACAGGTGTTCAGAAGCTGCCGAGTGCCGAAGGAAGGGAACAAAGTGAAAACCAGACAGTGAATCATCATCACTGGTGTGTGCAAAACCTGACTGGGAATTCAGGCAGGTCCTCTTGTTTTGCTTTGCCCATCCCTTTTATTCTTTTTGTAAGTTACTAAGACTTTTGCTGAGCAGCTGTTTGAGGTGTCTCAGAAGTAAGCTTCCTCTCCCTCAAGCCTGCCTACAGCCCTTTTTCTTTCCCTGTAACCTTCCCCGATCTTCCTGCTGCTCAAACCATTTCTTGCCACAGTGGTGCAAGACAAGAGGGTGTTCTGGCTGAGCAGGGCTCGCTGGGCTCGCTGGGAGGCTTTACTGGCCTGACTGGCCCTGACTAATATCCTTGGTCTTGCTTGACATTAGGGCAAAGTTTTAAAGATGGAATTCAATATTTAAGAGAACATTTAAAAAAATGTAGGAGAGGAGAAAGTGGGGAGGAAGAGTAAAAAAAAAAAAAAAAAAGTAAGGTCTCTCCTAACAGCTGCATCGTGACTCTAGATCTTTTAAAAAGAAAGGGGTTACTGGCAAAAGGTATTGTATGGCTGGCAGGCGGGGAGGAGAGTAGAAGAGAAATATCCTTGAGGGTAACCTAAGAAGAGAGGCACAGTCTTTTCACCTTTTTTATTTTGGCAGGCTAGACTGCAAACTGCAGCCGGCATTTCTGTTTTGTTGGTTGCATTTGCAGTGGGATTGCCCAGCAATAGCAGACTAGATGGGAGTTAAATCATAGTAATTCAGAAGCCACCAAGACAAGAGAGATAAGAACCCACGGCACTTCAGGACAGGTCAGAATCAGGTTTCTGGTAATGGCAAGCAAGTGCGTGGAAAGGCTGGGTCCTGCGCTGTAGCAAACCATGCCAGCACATAATCACCAGCCTCAGCCCAGCGACTGAACCTGTCCAACAGGCTCGGGGTGACCCACTCCTGCAAAGCAGAGCATCCGCCGTCAGACCCCACAGATGAGGTAAGGAGGAGACACAGCAGCAGCAGAAGAACCTGGAGGGGTAGAAAACACCTATTATCTCGCAGTCTGCCTCTCAGCACAGCCCGCCTGAACACCTGTAATTTTCTGAAGGCACAGACAGGTTACTGGACTCTTCAAGGGGACTGCTTCTGGCAAAAACAAAACAAAACACACAAAAAAAAACCAACAACCCCAACTTTAAATTTAACCCTCTCTGGCAGGCATAGTATTTTTAGAAGCACTTAGTTCCATGTTAATACTTCCTAGACGTGCTCAAACACCTTCTGATGTTGTACTGAGGCAAATTAGTGAAGATGGAGGCTCATAAATCCTCAGGAATCAGAGAATTAATTAAATGCCTGCACGATGTATTTGGGCACAGAGCAATGGTGTGCAGGCCTGTGTTTTCCAGATACCCCAGCCAAGCTGTGCTTGCTGCAAGGGGCGAGGAAAGGTTCCCTCTTCCCCAGGTCCCACGATGAGTAGGGCTCTGGGTATGAGTATGGCACAGGCAGCCTCAGGCAGCATCATGACATGGTGCTATTGGCTTGTTCCTTCTCCGTGCAGCTGTGTTTGCTGGGATGACCAGTGTGCCATGGCCCCATCACATCCCATCCTCCTTGTTGGTCTCGGCAAATCCTCTGCCTGCTCACAAGCACTCTGCTGGAGGGATGCAGATGGCCCTGAGCCCATTCACCACTCCTGTGCTCTTCCTGGTGGCAGGAATAGCACAAAGGATGTGTCCCTGGATATCGGAGTTGAGGGGAAAGTTGCCTTTTGACTCCTCTTGTTTCAAGTCACAAAAGACAAGGATCTCACAGTCTCAGCAATTGGTCCATAAACAGGCTCTAAGTCCTGGACACGCCATGACCCCAGGCTGCTGGGAAGAAGAAAGGTGGAAGCAACAGAAGAAAAGCTGCTCTTGACTCATCACAACCTGACTAGTCCCAAGAATCAACATCGATCAGCAAGGTTTGAATTCCATGAGCAATTCAATCACATTTTTAGAGCATTTAAAAGTCCTTGGCGGGCACACCCGATCTCACAGGTATTTGTTCCATGGCTCCTGATTCCTTACGTCATCGCATCGTTAAATAAAATACTGCCAGCAGCTCCGCGGGTGAGCTGCTCCACGCTGGCCAGCTTGCTGAGGTCACTGGAAGCGCCTGCAAGCGGAGTCAGCCAGGGATGGCTTTGCTGGACACACTGGGCTCTAATAACCCTGTTGAGAATTCAGATTATTCTAAGTGGTTTGCACAGCTATTCTCATGAATGAGTCAAACAATTAAAGTTAAAACCCTGAACTATTTTTTTCTAATGAAGAACTTACTGTTTCAGGTTTTTAAGCCCCTGGCTAGGACCCTTCCTTTTGCCTCTGCAGGGCTGGGTACAGCGGAGCCTCCACTGACCACACTGGCAGGTGTCTGCACATCATCTTCCACCGAGGCTCCGCTTTTGACACTCTGAGGTTTAATCTCAGTCTCTCCCTGTAAAAATGACTTTTCTCTCTCTAGGAGAACACAACGAGGATGAAAAAATACTCAGAAAAGTAAATTTACTTTTTCCCTTAAAATGTCAGTTTGAAATACTGTTTTGGAGTAGAGAAGTCAGTGGAAAGGAAGCCCCACACTGAAACCACCAAAGTCCTATGGGATTTGAGCGAGTGGGATTATCTGAGTAGTTTCTGTGGGTGTATTTTTTCCCTGTGCTCCCCTAGGAGCTGATTGACTCCCAGCATGTGCTGGCTCTGGGTGGGCAAGGCAGGGGGGGATTTGACTGACTGCTCCTCCACAATGCGCCTCATTGTCTTCTCTTCTCTTACAGCTGTTTTTGTGAGTGTGGGGATTGAGGGACTGTGTGTGTGGTTTTTGTGTGCAAGGAGATTGCAAAAAAAAAAAAAAAAAAAAAAAAGATTTAAAGGGCTGTGTTTGGGGGAAAGCTAAACTCAGCCTCCACGTTTGCACGCTGTGAATTACACACCTAGATGCTTGCCCACTCACTTTGTGTTGGCTGCAGTTTTGCTCAGGCAAAAACTCACACGGGAGCGCTCAGACTGCCTGCACGTGCAAACTGGAGGGTTAGCTGGCTAACAATTGGTCCAAAACCAAGGAATTGGTGATTTACAGGCTCAGCCAAAATAACAGGTCACATTCTCTGATGGAGGAACTTGGCATAGCATTACTGAAGTCAGAGGAGCTTTGCAGATTTACACCAGCTAAGGATTTGGGCATAGGTGTTTCCTGAGTAAGAAAAACCCAAAGGGAAAGAACTACTCCATTCAGTTTATTTTTACAGAGCAGAGTCTACAGAAAGTGCTCTCTTTGCCAAAGAAGCAGGGATCACCTCACGGGTGCTTGTGCATGAGCAATAACACCTTAAGGGAATTCACAAACTTGTGCTGTGACAAAGTTCTACCATTCCTGCCAAGAAACAGGAACTGCTGCAGTTTAATGTCCTTTTTCTTTTCCTAAACAGTGGTATAAATGGCATTTTTGTACTTGGAAACTTCAGGCTCACACTTTTACCGTACTAATTGCAACTGCTTTCACAGTTGTGGTAAATGGCCACGTCCTTTGTAATTGCACATGAAGCTACACGTAGCCAGCATGCGCTTTTCCGAGTATTGGGCTGTCACTTGACTACCACAAGAAAAGTGCTTCCTACACACTTTGCTTGCTTTCTTTGCTCTCTCTCTTAACTCATCACACAATGTTGCAACTACAGCCTCTGGGGCTGCCTCATTTTTTCAGATCTACCGCCGTGGTGTCTCCCCTTCCCTTACATTTCCCACCTCACTGGGATAACTTGTAGGTACAGGATGGGTTGCAGGGATGGAAATAGTTTAGCAGGACCCGTGATCATTGGAGTCTTGAGATCTACACTTTAAATGTGTCTATAATATTACTGTTACTCATTGCTTTGTTTCATTGGGTGTGTCATATGCCATTTTCCCTTAATGAGGAGCTGTTACAAGGCGAGTTTACTCACCCTTGCTGGGTGTTGGAAGATCAAACCACATGGGGTGACAAGATTACAAACACTTTGCTGGAGGGCTGAAAATACTCTGGAATGGGATGAGAGATTTAACGTGTTCACAGAGCCGCAACTTGCCAGCGAGTGGAAGGTGGTATCGTTCCAGAGAGCATAGGAAACAATAACTGGGCAATGATGAGACGTGTAAGTTACAGGAAATATTAAAATCCAACAAAATCTGCTCTGACACCCAAGCCTCAAATAATGCTTCTAGGGATGGATTAATTATTCAGGCAGAAATCCACACCCACCCAAGCTTGCTACCTGCGAGTCTGCCAAACCCAACCCAGCATTGCGCCTTCAGATTCACAGCCACCCTTTAAACATTTATATTATTATCGTACGGTCCTTTGGAGACACCACTATGGGGGATTGCAATGTGGTGTCGCAATGGGAACACCACTGCCAGTAAATCACTAGTCAGGCAGAAGATAATGAGGAGCTGTGTGCTATGGGCTCCTGAGCACATGGACGGAAGGACTAGCTGCACGGGAAGATAAGCAGCCCTGAAGATCCCAGAGCAGAGGGAGCAGAAAACAAAATCAGTTGCATGAAGAAGCAAACAGGCTATCCTTGGAGAAAGGCGACGAGGAGAAATGGGTCTTTGCATCCAGGTGCTCAGGACATTACAACCCCAACTTCTCTTGAGAGTCCCTTCCTGCAAATTCAAGAGAGGACTTCCTATCCAATAAAGAATATTTTTGTACAAAATCCCCAGTTTCTCTCTATTTGCATGTCTGTCTTCAGACACAAAAACATTTTCATGTATATATGTAAGCTTTTCTTTTTTCGGAGTCAAGATGAGATTTTCTCCAAGGTCAGAGGAGAAAGTACCATATGCAGTCCTTTGCCTTCTTCTGCTGTCAGCTTCCTAGGAGTGCCTGTTTGGGGCATTTAACCTGAAAATCAATGGCTGTGCAAGAGACCTAGAGCATCAGTGAGAGCTCTCACTCTCTTCTGGTCTTTTCCTGTGGTATATTAAAGGTTTTTACTGAAGGTCTTGTTGAGAATTTCTGGAGTATGGCTAAGACTATGTACATTGGAGATAGAAGTGGCAGAATAAAAGTGTACATCTGCCTGATGCTTCCTCATCTTGCCATAATATGCAGAATTGGATCTAGGCTCCCCAGAGTTTGTGGCATGGGGTTTTTAGTTTTAACCTTGATCTGATCTCAGATAAGGAGGCTGAGCTGCCCTGAATGGTCTCGCAGTGATTTGTGGTAGGATCAGGATCAGTTGTTTTCTTACAACAACACAAGAACCATGACAACCTGGAAAGGGGAACTCACAGCGTCTGCACACAGAGGAGATTTCAACACCAGACGTTGCCAAAGCCTGGTGAAGAGTGAAAGCCAGGGAGGCTGAAGTTCACAGCCTTGTGCAAAACAGGTGACAGAGACTAGGGAAGCTGGAAGAGGGTTTCTGAGTTATGAAAGGTTTGGAAGAGCTGAGATGGCAGGGAGCAAAGATGACAAGGAGAGCGGGGGAGACTTCAGGATGATTTTACCTCAAACTGCAGGACAAAAACATGAGAGGAAACAAAATGTGAGGAAAAGTTACCTGGGCTCCAGGAGAAAATCAACCAGAGATCCCTACAACAGATTGAACCCCTGTGTCTCTAGCAGACTTACCCACCCCTCTGCATTTCGCGGAGTTTCAGCCATGAACCAGATTGCACTTTTTCCCTCTGGCCCATTTCTTCTGGAGGAAAAAAAGTGTGGAAAAAGAGTGACCTGGTAGGAGGAATGTGCTATAAATCCTCCAAGCAGAAGTAGAGGGTTGACATGATTTTTTCACTTGAATCTTGTTGTTGGTAAGAAGGTAATTTCCAAATCAACAGACCCTAAACAGAGATACTCCAAAGGCCTTCAGAAAAAAATTACATGCACAGAGGCGAAGTTGCAGAACTGGGCTTGAAGTGGAATTAGAAATGGATCAAGAAATAGTATGTAACGATGAGAACGCTTTTAAGCAGCAATGACAGTATTTTAGGGACATTTGTTGGCAAAACTTAAATGGGACCATAAAAAAGGAAGCATATGGACATTAATGACCTTAGAGGAATTATTCCATGAAGGGCACTGGGTATTGGGAAGAGTTGGATGACATAAAATCAGAGCAGGGGAGGATGGAGTGAAGAGGTGATGCCTGTTACCCAGAGATAAACAAGACGCAGAAGAGATCATGAGGGTATCTACGCAGCTGCAGAAAATCATCCTGCCAAGCAGTGTTTGTGGTGAAAGCAGGGAAAGTGTCTGTGTCTGTAGGAGTGCATGAGTGAGATGAATCATTTTCAGAAATAGAGTCCCGTGAGCAGCAGAACCAATGGATACAACCCTTGGATGTATAGCTCAAGACCAACTCGATTTTCTGATGTCTCATAGGGAATGGGTTCATGCAGCAGGTTGAGTAGAAGCACCGACAAAATCACCTTCCTGAACCCAGGCACCTTTTTCCTAAGGCTTATAAGCACTTAATATCTTTGAATGCACTGACAAATGGGTTGAAATTGGGTGACAGGTCCAAAAGCTACTAGGGAGAAACTGATAGCCACGCAGCGACAGCCCCAAGCAGCCACGCACACGGTGGCAACGCTGGGAAACCAGGCTGGGAAAGAGTACTTACCAGTCCATCACCCCGTGTGCTGCGATGGGATGGTTTCATGCAATTATTAACAATCTGCTTAACAAAGGCACATGAAAATGCTGGCAAACTGGAACCCAGGAGATAGATAAATAGATATATAATTTATATATATGCATACATATATATATTTATATATATATATATATATATATATATACATATATATATAAAAGTCTGTATCTTTTCTTTTTTAACTGAAACCACTATGAGCCAGTTGAAGCTGATGGAGCTCACTCCCAGTTCCACCACTCAGCGCCTTGTGCTCTCTGAGGGCTGGGCTCTCCTGGCTGCATTTGCTTGCCGTGGGATGTTCCATCCTGCTGTAACTGGTGGTGGCACAATCAGCGCCATCTGTAATAAAATGGCAATTAAAAGACTCTGGGAGGTTTTATTACCTGGTATAGTTGAAACACTTGCAGATGTGTTAATGAAAGTCCTGATCAAAGTTTGACTAGTATTAATTATGTTTTCAGGCAACTTCCTGCTTTTCAGCAAGGGCCAGGAGAGGCATCAAAGGGCTGCCACCACGGTGATTGTCCCTGCAGCATCACCAGCAGCAGCAGTCAGGAAGTCCTGCTAAAAACTCTGTTTTCCTTTGGGAGAAAAACTTGTATTTCTAGCCTTGAGTACTCTGACTCAAGCCTGGATGTCTAAATGGAATTGCTGAACATTTCAAGACAAGTCCAGTGGTCCAAGTGTTTCCAAGGGCTTTCACATTCAGCTTCCACAAGCCAAAGAATCAAGGCCAATGCATTCTTATGTCCTGAGGAATGGCCATGAAAAATGTTTCTAGAAACTTCTAGAAAAAGCATTTAGCACTATGACTGAACCCTGAAGAAATTAACCTCAGAAAAGACTGAAAATTAGAGCTTTGTGTAGAGTTGCCTGCTAATTATTCTATGAAATTGAATGAGGAATCTTAAATAGCCTTTAGACTTAAATATACATTTTCAGATCCATTATCATTACTTCTCATCTGCATGAAAGCAATACACTAAATATAAAGAGTGCCAAACATTTGTAAAGGAAGGTAAAGTCCCTGTCCAGAGAAATTCAGAATCAGTGCAAATATAAGAGGGAGGACGGGTAAAATGAGCAAGGAAATGAGAATTACCATAGCAGGCAGATGGCCGGGCTGGGCAGAAAGGGATTTCTCTTCCTGCAAAATATTTGAGAATTTTAAAATGTTCCCAACCCACACTCAGATGAAGCCAAATCTTTTCAATGTGTTTTGCTGAAACTATTAAAAAAAAAAAAAAAAAAAAAAGCAAATATCTAAACAGTTTGGTTTTCACAACATCAAAAAATAATCCCCAAACTGAAAGGATAATTTGAAAGCACTGGAAATAGCCAGAAGCTGGATGTTTTCTGCTTTGGGGTTTGTTTGTTTTTAAGCAAGTAACTGGAAAGTTTCTTCCAAAAGAATGGAAAAAGTGAAATTGTTATTTTTTTCTTTCCAAAATATTTTGTGAGGAAATACTTGTGATTTTCTGGTCACCATACTTGGGAATCACATTGTCAGAGCAGTGACCCTGGAGCCTGGGAGCTCCAAGCTGCAAGAGCACCGTGACTCAGGAGATGTCACAGTTCATCATCATTTTGCAGGGGTACAGAGACGTGACATTTGGGATGCAGGAAGATGAACTACTGTTGACTCATCTGTTCTGGAGGGGGAAAGGTGGGTCCCTCGCAGTGCTCCCACTTTCCCACGGAGGGATCCCTCCCTGCAAGATGTCCTCAGCAGTTGCTAATGCAGCCCACGAAGGGGAGGCAGCTTGCCTAGCTGGCGCTTAACGCTTCTCCGGAGAGTATCTGGACACAGTTTCAAACCCTGTGTACATCAACACAGGACGCAGCCATTCTTCTGCCCTTCTGGAGACCCATCCTCTGGAGGACAGCTGCAAAGAAACCTTTCAGTAAAAGGAAACAACCGAAAGAGCTCGTGGGAGCAGTATGTGGGCGCTGCTGATGGTGCAGACCTTCTTCTAGAAAATAATTTTCATCTTTCTGTTGCCTTGGCAGATCTTTCCTGACTGTGCCAAGGCCTCCGCTGTCCATTAGCAACCAACTCCAGGCCAGCACAGTGCAACGTCCTGTACTTAAAAGTAACTTGGAAGCTCCGTGCCAAGTTTCAAGCAAACCATGATAATTTTTTTTTTTTTTTTTTTTTTTTTTTCCATCTAAGTGTGGTCAGCCACACTCCTTGCCTAGATCAGGAAAAGCCTCTTTTTTTCTGCAGGTGCACTGGGGAAAGGCCATGTGCCTTTTCACACTCATGTGTGGAAGGGCTGGCCCCACGCCTCTGCTGAGTGCTGTGTCTTTTCAGCAGACTCGAGGGCAAGCAAGGACAGGCACACAACAAGCAGGGGCACAGACAAGGAGACACCCAAAGAAGCAGAGCTGATGCATTTATCATTAGCTTGGGGTTAGTAACTGAGCACAAAATCCAAAGAACCACCCAGCTGTCAAACAATTATTCATTTTTTTATCTTGTCAGGCACCGGGAGAGTATTCCCCTTCAGGAATGAACAAAGTAAAAGTGCCTTAAGAGCCACGGGTTCCTGTAGCCTTACCGTTCCCAGTAGCCCCTTTTAACTGGTCTCTGGTGTGTCATTCGCAGGAGTCAGGGCTTGGTCTTTAGAAAGCTGAGGGAGTGAGGTCACTGGGCTCCGGGACAGGCCTTTGTGAACACGGCAGCGTCACTCTGCCCTTCGGTTTCAGACGATGTGGTTCCAGGGCTTAGCTCCAGGAGAGCCCAGGCTGCCTCAGCATCTTCTGCTAAGCCAGTAGGACACTCAGCATCTTCCCTCGGGACCAGAGCAGTCCTACCTCATCCTGGCAATGCATCGCAGGCTGGTGACGTGACTAATGTCTGTCAACATTGACAACAGCAGTTTGGCTTTAATTATTTTTTATGATACCTCCCAGCACAATGGCACATGTTTATAGGCAATACTGCCCTTTATTAAGGTAACCAAATGCTTTTTTGTGTTAAGACCCCATCTGCAGTAAATTATAACTTTGCCAAACCTAGAATATTCAGGCTGAAGTTTTTCCATACCAGTCATCTGCCAACATAGAAAATTCAATGAATTAGCTGTTTCTCTGAGCATGTGAGCAAAGACTCCCATATACTTTGGTGATGAGCATAGGAACAGAAAAGAAGGGAGGAGAGAGAGGAGAGAGAAGAAAAAATATGGAAATCCATTCCTTTACCTACAAAAGTTTGCGGGACAGAAGAACTTGTTAGCTGTTTTGGGACCAAGTGTGGTTTGACTTGTTTAACAGCTTCTCCTCTACAGCAGGTAATGGACGGACACACAACAAAAAGCTGCCCACAGCATAACTTCAGCTGGCAAGGAATATTTCTTCCACTTCTGCATCGTTTTCACTCAAATAAGCTACTGCTAAGCTATGCCTAAAACCTGTGAAAATGGTCAGATGCATTTCATTGACAGTTATAGCAAATGTATAGGATTATTGAACCATCCTCGGGAATTTTAGAAAGAAGCATAACCACCAGGAGAAACATACAGAGCAGCTACAAAATAATATGTATTCAACTCCAGTGCTGAAATCTCCTCCAGCCCATGAGGGACACTTATAATGGGCACAGGGAATCCAATTGCTTTCAATATTTGGTGAAAAGGAAACAATCTCTTCATTTATTAATTTTTAGAAAATGTTATGACATTTGTACAAGGCAATATTGGTTTTGCAGCTATAGATCTCGCACAGACCAACTCCTGTGTTTAACTTTCTATATTCTAAATAGGTCCCATTGACTTTCATGAGCCTGCTTGTAAGTAAAGATAACTTAGAGGATCAAAGCCCTATAAACTGTGTCATTAAATTTTAAGAAGTCAGAAGCTGCACGTTCTCTTCCCAGGCTGTACCAGCATCTCCCATGAGTGCTAACGAGACCAGTTCTCAGGTCACTGTTCTCTGGCCATCAGAAGACACAGGTTTGATTTTAGTTTTGATTGCACAGATGAAAATAAGCAATAACTCATGAAAATCGGTGTAGGTATACACAGTAGTCTAACTGTAGCCCATAAAGTTCAGGTTCATTTTGGGTACCTGTCTGAAGTTCAGTTCTCTGCTTAATACACATGATGCATCAGGTCTGTACAGTGGGTTAGTAGAGCTCATTAGAATTGATTCTCCATGTATTTGTCAATAATTCCAGGAGCAAAAAAAAAAGGACTACATCAAGACTAACAGACTGATTCAGCTCAGGAATGTGTGGGAAAGATGACTCAGATTGTAGCCAAAGAGACTGACTCCTCCATACCTTATAGGAGAGTTTTCCTGAAAATCAGGCAGGGTTTTACTGATAACAAGGTTTCATGAAGTAGGAAGTGAGAAAAGAGAAGTGGGGAGGACTTTGTCTCTCAAGAACCTTTCCAAGCCAGTGCAGAGACATGGGAGAGGAAGAGGGCAAAAGCATTGTCCCAGTCTTATTTTTAAGCATCGTGGGTTTTTTTTCACAGCTATCTTCAAATAAACGAAAAATAGAAGTTGCTGAAGAACCCCCGGGACAAAAACTGTTCCAGCTGTTCAGCAAATGCTCTTCAGCTGTATCTGGAGTGCAGAATGGAGGAGACTTTCTAGCGACTCCACGGCTGGATGAGACACTTTTCCCACTGCAAACACCCCTGGACCCTAGTTTACACAGCAAAGAGACCCAGGCTGCAAGGGAGCCCCGATGTGCCCCAGCCAGGCATTGCCAGTGGGGGAGGCGGGGGGGCAGAGATGCGGGGAGCACCTCTGTCCCACAGCCTCCATGTGACAGTTCAGAGTAAAGAAAACCACCCTGTGTCGGACTTCTCGCTTCACCCCCAGGCTTTTTGCAGGACATCCTCTGAGAGGACCAGCTATTGTGAGTCACCTCTGCAGTCTCTGGCTACCACCGCCTTGCAAAGGCAGGGCTTTCCCTGAAGTCTGCAAGCATTTCTGTAAAAGGGAGTTTTATCCAAACAAAGAAGCCAGAATTTGAAGGAAGATGAATGGGAAAGCAGTCACTAGAGCGAACTCCTGCCACCATGCAGCAAATGCTGCTTTTCAGAACAAGACAGAGAGTAGCATCCAGTGCAGGTTCCAGTTAGCACCAAAACCACAGGGGATGCCTTTTGTTGGGGCAAACATCACTGAAAAGGTAGATGGTAAAACAAGCATATCCTGGGCAGGGGATACCAATAAATCATTCATTAAAAGAATAGGAAGCATCATAGCCAGGGCAAAGAGAATGCTAATTTGCTTTGCAACCTGATCAAATGGAAAGACTGGCCTTGAGGGATGCAGCCATTTTGGGGGCTGATTGCTAGAGCTAATACAGAGCATTAACTTTGCAGCTTTGCTCCAGGCAGAACTTGTCCCAAGTGATCTAAAACTTTCAATACACTTATTCTATCAGAAGATTTGTGTGTGTGTGTGTGTGTGCATGTGACTGCCTAATTAATGAGCTTCTTTCAATATTAATATGCAGAAAAGTTTATTGCCTTAAAGGTGTGTCAATATATACATTTTTCTGGTTAAAGAAGTTTGCCTTTGGCTATTCTAAAATATAAAAGCTATTAATTAAAGTATACAGTGCTTTAGGAAAAAAAAAAGGATCGAATTGCTGAAATCTTTGGGGAGATTTGCTACAGAATTTATGCCAAATGTCTCAATAAACTGATACGTTAAAATGAGTAACCTGAAGTATTTTAGTAAAGATTTCTCACAAGGCTTCACCTACTGCCTCCCACCCACCAAAGAAAACTGTCAAGTGATTTCAGCCCAAGTGGAATCAAGAAAAAACAAATGCACAAGCTCCTCCCAAACCTGTTGTGTTGCTCCTTACCCTGCGTAAGGACCTACAGGGACCCAGGGAGCGCAGAGCCCTTATGGCACGAGGCAGCGTACCAACGCCAGCAGCGCTGCTGGCTGTGCGGGCATTGAGCCCCTTCTCCGAGCAGGCTTGCTCACCAGCCACACAGCAAGCCCCAGCCCCATCTCAGCCCTGTCCCTGTCAGAGGCCAAGTGCCACCACGCTGCTCCTTCCCCTGAGATCCTCCAGTTGGTGCCTTCCAAGGCCAGCACGGCCCCACTAGGCAAGAGCAAGGGCCAGCAGCGTGGGCAGAGCTCGCGGGAAGCTCAGCCTTCACTGCAGAGCGTAGCCTGCCCTCAGGGGTGCTCCTCACCCTGCACCTTGCATCTGGGAGAAGCCAACAGAGATGGAGGAGAAGCAACATTTCATATTCACACATGGGAAACTGAGGTATGAATGCAAGACAGACCTCCAAAGCAATTCCCTCATTATTTTCCTCGTCTAAAGAGCTTGATAACCAATTTTCTCCAAGTGATTTTTGTTAGAGGTTATAGAGGAAGCCTCTGGAAAAGCCAAAGGCCAACTGTACAAAGCCAGTACTTTCACCGCATGGATATTCTTTCTCCCCATTGGGTGCCTGTATAAAAATTTGGCCAAATTACCGTTCCCCTTCTTAAATTTCCCATAGCAGATTCCTACCTGGCAAATCCTGCTATAAACCTCCACCAGTGACTGCTTACCATAGCCTTGCAGGAGAGCAAAACCCTTCAGCAAGTCCTCCCAGACTGTCTGGACCCAAATTATTGCCTGCAGATACTACTACAAATGTTCCAGGGAAGTGGAAGGAAGGTAAGTCTCTTCTCTTAATCAGCCTAATGAGCTAGTGGGGCAAAAGCAGCTGATGTCCATGGAGCAGGGCTGGAGTAAAGGACAAGCAGCTGTGGCAGCTGGAAGGTTATAAACAGCCTGTGTGTCTCAAAGTGGGATGCCTGGGAGAACTGGGTGGGTTTCTTGAGCAGAAATCTTCTGATCAGCAAACTCGTACTTTGAAAAGCTACTGTCAGAACTTCTCTCTCAGTGTAGCCCATTATTCTATCTCACGTGAGGGGCTTCAGTAGCAAGAGCTACCTGCTTGCTGTGAGGTGGTAGCAGCCGCAGGGTACAGAGAGTCTTCAGGTTTGCTTCCTGCTTGGAGCTGAGAGAAGAATGGGAGAGAACATCAGGAAAAGGAAGAATTGTGAAATATGCCTGTCCTTTCTTCCTCAGCGCCCTGTAGTTGCGAGGCAGAGCTCCATAATACAGGAGATAAACAGCTGCTCAACGTAGGATCAGTAGAGTTTAAAAAGAAAAAAAACCATACGCTTTATAGATGTTATTTGATCCCTAATAAATACTGAATATGGGATTTTTGCATGATGCTTTGATCTCAGTGAAGTATATCCTAGCTGAGTTGCTGCCACCCTTCTAATGAGTAGTGTTGGAGGCCCTACATAAACAGCAGCTAGTAAAAGTGGGGGGGAAGGATGCAAACTCTGACATCCCTGTTCCAAAGTAGGTCAGGCTCCTCCAAAGGTGACGGCCTCACATTGCCCCTCCTGTAGTAGCAGGCACCTGTGTGGGATGAAGAGCTGGTGCCAATGCTGCGTGATGCTGAGGACGGGTCTCGCTCCTGCGCGGGGCGAGAGGCTCGGTGGCTCCGTCCGTGCACGCGGAGCAGCTCCCTATGGCTTAACCCATGATGACAGCTCAGGAGCGGGGGCCCTGCCAGACCAGACTGAGAGCTGCTAAGGGCTGAGAAGTTGCTATAGCAAATGCCTTACTCCTGGTATGAACCTACCCTGGACTCATTTGTCCTAAGCTGCCAGCAGAAAAGCTAAATGGAGATTTGCCTTCTAGGATCAGTGCGTAACAGAAATGTATGGAGAAAAGACCTGAACCTTGCGAGGTTTCAGAGGCTGTGCTCTTGCTGTCTTGTATTCAGCTGCAACTGCCTCCCCGTGCCTTCTGGTCCCTGTCTGACAGTGTGGCTGTTCACGCAGGTACCTCCCTACCTCGGGAGGAGCAGCCATCGGGTCTCCGATGAGCTCTGACAGGGTGCCAGGCGCTGGGACAGCCAAGCTGCTTTATCTGCACAGCTCAGAAAAGCCCCACCACACGTGGGCTTTTTAGGACCAGGAACATCTCCAGGTACCAGGTCTAGTGGCGTCCTAATCCACAGCTGACATCTAAGGTGCTGCAGTCATATCAGTAACAAACCAGCTGAAGCAGGAAAGGAGGCTTTTACCTACTGCCAGCTCCTGTAATAACGTGTCCTAAGTGTGCTTTCTTCTTGCTCTTTCAAGTCGTGCACGCACAAGTTACTTTACAAAGTGGTCTCTTGTCTGAGCCTCACAAACTTGTTTTACTCACAACGTGTCTTAGATTTTAGCTAGGAATGCCAGAGGGGAAGCAGTGTTACACTGGATTGCACCACAGAAACCACCCAACTTAAGTGGATTACTCTTTTTGCCATGGGCTGACTTGCTTATGCAGGTTTGCTTTGTTATCAAAAGTCTGTTACGACACAGGAAAAAAGTACTGAGATGAGCAAGGCCTGTTCTGTGATCTGGATTATCCACTCTCTGCTCCCTGAGAGAGCTTTAAGGAAAGAGTCTTCTGTTTTGACCAAAAAAAATCCTTTTCCTGAAAAGCGTAAGCATGGCAGAAGAGACTGGCAGCATCTGCCTTTAAGGAGAGCTTCTCGGTGGCCTGGAGCAGCTTGAAAGATGCTTTTAGTCCTTCAGCTGGGAAAGCCTCAGATATGAGAGACCCGAAGGCTGACCTGCAGGCTGTCACGCTCCCTCCCATCCCTCTCTTAACTTGTCGGCTGAGTAAGGGACGGTATTTTGCTCCTGCTTGATAGCACTTTGGAACCGGAGTTTTTAGAATAGAATTAGCATACCTGAAATTTTCACAGCCTGTCTGCAAGAGATGGGCTGGGATTCAAGGAAGCTCCTTTTAATCCTGGTTTCTGCACGTGGGTTTTTCCCAAATCTCATTTCCTATTGCAGGTTTGAACGGCCTCTGACTCCGACTAGCCCAGCACAATAAAAAGTGAAGGCTGAGTTTCAGAGGATGCGTTTCAGTGGCAGAGGTATCGTCCATAGCTCAATGTGGGGCAAAGGATCCCTGTCTCCCCTACCTCCTCCACACCTCCCTGTCCCTCCATACATGAGGATTTTAGCTCCTAAAACGTGAGCTTTTTGGAAAGTGGTTTAAGGGCACTTTCCTGCTCTGAGGGTTCACTATTTTCAGCTTTTTGCCACATCCATGCAGGCTGGAAACCTTCTTCTCTTAATTAATGCTGAAACTCTGGTATATGCATACGACTCCGAGGTCTACGGTTTTAAGAAAAATACCAAGTATCATGAGACTCCTCATAAAATCGTGACAGTTAGCTAGCTGAATACACAAAGAACAGTCTTGTACTTTTTTTTTTTGCTAATGTTACTTCCATCTTAGAGTAAGGAATCCTAGAAAGAAAAAGAGCAAAGTGCCCACAAAAGATCCTTGTGTCATGCACCAAACTTCCTGGAATAAAACTACCAGCTCTGTTCCCCTGAAAAGAGGTAACCTTTGAAGATGCAGTCTATCAGACAACACACCAGTTTGTAAAGGTATTGGAAACACTTCTTGGAGGAGCCAGAAGCTGCCAGTTGAAAACCGAGGGCTTAAAATGCGAAGGATCAAAATGCATCATCTTTAAACTATTTTCCGTACCACTCAAGACAAATAAAGGAACCCTAAAGAAAGAGGGTAAAATCTAACAAGGAATCCAGGCTGTGACTGGTTGTCCTCCGGTAATTTTGAAACCTGGCTAAATTTAGAAAAAGAGGCCCTGAAACTTCTCCTGAACAGAACTGGTGTTTGTAACATGAAATGGTGATGAGAGTTTCGCTTTTCATTACAAGCAGATTATTCAGGTTTCTTCAGCACTGGTGTCTCAAGGAATTTAAACCACTATTTTTTAAAAAAAGTGTAATTTTGTAAGCTGTGGAACGACTGCAGTAGCAAGGTCTGCACGTGCTAGCAAGGAGCAAGGACTGTCCCTGCGTGGGGACCTGCAACTGCCACCCCATCGGTGCAGTCCAGCAGGTGACTGCACAGATGGAAAATGGGGATACTGTCCTGTTTGTTACCATTTCCAGAGATAACCTCCTCCATTGCCCAGAGGTGCTTGGAGAGCTGTTAAATTGGCCTAGAGATTTTTTTTCATTGATGATAACAACTTTTTCAACATCGTAGACCTCTGTGGCCAATTAATCCCAGTCATCCTGCTCCTCTGGTTGCTGCGACTGATCTAGAGAGGAGGTACCGTGGGGCCAACCCTCCTCACAAGGTGTTTCTTTAAGGAAAAGAGCTACTAACCCAAATTACTTGGCAGCTTTAAGAAATTGTAGCAGGTAATTTTTGGAGTGCTGTCAGTCACTCTCAGCCCCCGTGGCTGCACTAGTTGCTCTGAGTAACTACAGTAGCTCTGATCATGAATTACTGTGATTTGTCAGCTGTAATACAAGCCCAGCTACGGTTTTGATGCTTTTGCCAGCAACATGTGAAAGAAAATATTTGAGTGAAGCTGTCTAAGCCAGGTTGGGTAAAGAAAAGGGGGGGTAAAAAAGCCAACCTGACCTGCTCAGATTTATTTCGTGTGGTGGTGAAACCAGCCCACTGCCTGGATTTAAGATGAGTGGATATATTTAATCTGCTTGAATAAATGCTGGTGGGTGCTGGACTTCTTTCCCCTGGAAATCATCATCCAATCCTGCATACCATCTAAATAATGCAATAACCTACTATAATATCCCTTTTCTTGGAACAATTATACATAACACTGGGGGGAAAAGCATGTCTCTGAAAACAAAAACATCCTTTTGACAAGAATTGCTACAACAAAAAATTATTTTTTTCACTGCTGGGGAACAGAGTAATGTCACACGAAGCAGGAGACAAGGAATCCACAGTGGTTCCCAATTTTCAGACCCAACTCTTTGCTGAACTGCACAGGAACTGAATGTCAAACAGCTATCAATAACCCTGCCTAGGCTACTGCTGGAAAAAATGAACATTTTCTGGGTCCAAGTGGGAGTTCTTGAAGTTCATTGAGCTTATCTAGTGAAAAATGTCAGGTAGCTGCAAAGGGTGTGGTAGTGATATTCATTACTACTGTATGTATAGCTATATATATACATATATATATAAATACATAATTACATGTAGGTTTATATATATAGTTATATATATAGTTACATGTATTTTTTCAATAACCCAGGAGTTAGGAAAATTCCTGTGAATGTTCTCATCTTGCAGTGAGACCTTGGAGAAGGACGACCGCATTTACCTCTGTGCCTCACAAAAGCATATTGCAGAATTGGGTCCAGTTTTTTTATAGACTCTTTTATAAAACTGTATCCTCTAGTAAGAATCGGAAAGGACAACACTTCGGTGTGCATTCAGTTGAGCTTTTCTTCCTCCTGCATCTGCATATGCTGTGCAACAAGCAAACAGCTGAAGGTTAATTGTTACTCTAGGATATTATGTTCATTTTCTCTCTTGTTAATTTTGGGGACAGGGCGAGGAAAGGAAATCCCTGATAGCTGAACCTTGCTGGAAATGTCTCAATGGTTGTTTAAAATAAATATTTGTCTAATATAATAAAAAAAAATAATTAATTTTTAAACAAAACAAAACAAAACAAAACTGTTCAAAAGTATTTCTCCTTTATACAAAACTTGCGTAAAAAAGCCAAAAATTTTAGGGGCTGCTTTTGGTGTTTCCGTAGCTGAAAGAACAGGTCTAAATCAGGAGCATCTATTACTTCTTGTTCGGTTGTTTTAACATTAGCAGAAACTTTATTCCTTGACATGCCTCAATGCCAGAGATTCTCTGTGCCTTAAACCCCTGTTTAACAAGATCAGAATTAGCCCAAATATCTCCAAGGATGCCAAGGAAAGAAGCGAACAAAAGAGGTATTGCATCTTCCAAATATTTTATTGTGGTTTTTTTTTTATTCG
>JAVJGJ010000002.1:4934384-4945251 GCA_035590215.1 Microhierax caerulescens
AACATCTCGGGGGGGGGGGAAGGGGAGAGCAGGAGACATGGGACTGGGAAGAGAAGGCAGGGAGAGGGGCTGGTGGAGCTCTGGGATGGCCCACGGTCGCCAGCCTGGATGCCTCGTCCAGCACCGAGGGGCCTGAATGATGCAGCAACATGGGCTTTTATTTGAAGAGCCCCGAAAATATTTCCTGCAGCCGGCTGTGGAGGAGAGGGTCCATTTCCAGCCCAGCTTACATGGACCAGCAAGGCAAACGCAGCCCAAGTCCGGATGGCGGCCGCGGGACCACACAGCTCTGCTGGCAAAGGCAGAGCCACGAGGTTCACATCAAGTGACTGATGAAGTGCCTGCGAGCGCCTGGCAGGTTCATTTCAAGCTCCATCCTTTTAATTCCAGCTTCTCCTTCGTCCGTGTGAACCACGGGGGAGTGCGTACACGAGGGTTTCTACCCAATTACACTTCTGTCTAACAGCGTAGGAAACTGGGGAGCTGCTCGCTACCTAGCTGAGGTACAGGGAATATTTAGCATCTAAGATTTATGCCCGTGACCTTCTGGATGTAAGGTGGCAGAGCAGCCCATGCTGTGCTACATCTAATATGCATATTCATGGCTCGTTTATTCATGAAATAAATGATGGGATTAGCGATGGTTTGAAGGACACTGATCATGGAGTTGAAATACACTCAAGTTGCTCGCAAATTAGAACTCCATCATTTTTCGTAATAAATTGGTAACCATTGTAAATCCTTGCGTATCGGTGTTGTTATTGGAAATGCTATGTTGTGTTTTATTGGATTGGAAACATTTCGCAGCCATCAACCTGTCAATTATTTTAGCACAACACACGGTTTCTCATGATGATAGATGGTGATTCTAAATAATTTTTATAAAGTATTTCTACTTACCATGATGTCAGGAAGCCTGCCTGCCTGTGAAATATTGTGATTTTTGAAGCACTCACCTGATAACACTCCTTAATTGTGTAACATTAATCTGTGTGTCAATCAAATACTTGCAGGCTAATATATGGAATTTTTTTTCCTGAGGTTTTCATAGGAGGGGAGAAATTAAGATCATAGAAAACTGTTGGCAGCATATGAAGGAAGAAGCAATGCCAGACTTGTAACCAATCATGAAAATGCATGTTGCAAGAATAAAGAAAAGATGAACCCTCTTGACTAATGAACTCTACTTTTATTCAGAATGAAGATGTCTTCCAGCAACATGTTTTTTCTTTCTCTCTCTTTCTCCCCACTTCTAACACATCGAGCAAAAAGAAAAAAACCCAGTTTTACATGTCTTGAGCAGGTTCAAACATCTGTGAATAAATAAGGTGCTAGACATTAGATACCTGCTATTTCAGTTTCAAAGTCCTTTTCAGAGATTAGTAAAAGATATTGTTTCATCTCACTGAAATGAGAATTATTTCACATAGAGGCTGCTTTGACCAAGATCACACAGTGAGTTAGAAGCAGAGACGGGTCCGGTACCCTACGGAGTACCTGGGGCAGTACACCGATGTCCCGGAATATCTGGGAGGTCAAGTACACCAAACGTCACCACCTCTGACCTGGAAGTGTTGACACTTTTGCATTCAGCCAAGAGGGCCGGGTGGGAAGGGGAGACCACCAGGGACAGAGCAAGGCGCCTGCTTTGGGGACACTGACACTGTCCCTTCACCCCTGGACAGGACGAGCCACGCCAGAGGGCACCGCCTGGCACTGCCCCAGTGCTGGGGTTATTAGCCTTGCTGCACCCTGATCTTTCTCTGAGCCTGTGCCAGCATGCAATCCTTCGCCAGCAAGGAATAAATCCTGTCTGAAGTGCATGCTCAACCACAGCTCCCTCCCGCTGCTGCTGCTGCTCTCGGTTCATTGCCAGCAGCCAGCAGTCTGAGGCCACGGTCCCATTTCCCTGCTTTCTGAGCTCGCGGTGGAATAAGAACAGCCGAAAAGATTGCAAAGGTGCACCCAGTACAGCCCTACAAACCCAAGATGCGCTGGATCTGCAAACCTCCCTTTGTTAGGAGGGTTCCCAGTTTCCATCACGGTGTGACCCAGGAGGCCAGCTCTGCCACGGATCCTGAGCGCTCCGTGTCTGACAGCACCGACCGCTCCGAATACCTGTGGCAGGATTGGGCTCTAGGTGGTCTGGTACTTATAACTATTTATACACCACGCCGCCTTTTCCAGCCATTAAACTGATTTTATATGTGCAAGCCTGTTTCAGCAATTAGAGCAAAAAATCTTTATAGCTCTTTTGGTTTGAATTGGGCTGGTTTCAAACCCAGGTACTAAAATGGATAAAATTATCTTGAAAAGCAAAGGAATTACACTGTACTCTGAGCTTCTCTGCATCATGTTATGAAAGACACAAAGATAATATTTGTATAAATTAAAGCTATGGGAGATGTATGGTATTTCAGTTTCTGCTTCATTAAGTTGTCCTCCAGCCCTGAACATCGCTAGATCTATTTTGCAGCACTTTTCTATTTTAAATTTAATCTACCCTGCTGCAGAATGAAAGCTTAAAAGGATATTGCCTCTTTAAATTAAATGTGGAAAAAAATAACAATGGTGGAATTCTTGCTGAAGTGAAAGCAATCTATTATGTAAGTTCTAGAATTCATAATATTTTCATATGTCAGTTAGCCTCCCTGCAAGTTCAGCAGTATATTTCTTCACTGTTTCACTATCACCACAATTATGGGTTTTTTCATTGATTGTAAGACCAGAAGAAACCACTGTGACCATCTAATCTGATTTCACGTGTATAATAGACCATAGGACATGTCTGGATTTACTTCTAGTCTGATTAAAACAACTCCTGGAAAAATATCCGATCTTTTGCCTACAATTTCCAAGCAATGAAATATGGCTTTGCAACCTTTCAAGAGTTGTTCCAGTCATCAATTATTTTGGCTTTATCATTATGAAGAAATGCCCTCTGTTTTCACTCTGGAATTCCGTCTTCCTCTGATTTGTGGATATTAGATTTTTTTTCTGTGGGATTTATTTATTTTTTTTTCTTTCTGTGAATTTGATGGCAACCAAATCACCACTGAAGCTTCTAACTGGCGGTGGAAATAGCAGGACGCTGCCATTTTCACTGCATGGCTTTTCTCTGAGCCCTGTCACCAGCTAAAGAACCATGGCATCACGCTAGCTAGTAAGAAACAAAGCAATGATTTGGATCCTGCTTTCGTGGGGATTATCTGCCCCGTTCAGTCCGACACTGGCATCTGCCTCCCTGTCACGTACAGCCTTTTCTCCCAAGGGTGAGCATCCAAAGCGCTCCCTTCAGAGCCCCAGCCCTGGCTGCCTGCCTCGGGGGCAAGAGACGGGGACGGGGTTTGCTACTGCACCCAAAGGTGCGAGCACTTGTTCCCGGAGGTGCCTGGCACCGTTACTTTCCTGCTCTGCTCTGTCAAAGCTGTTCCGCTTTGTACGGAATAACTTGGGCCGGAGGGAAGGAAAGAGGTTGCAAACATGCGTGTATAGGCGAATGGGTATGACATTACGTATGCACTCTGCCCAAAAATCCCGCGGGAGGTCCGGTGGGAATGCTCTGAGAACACCTTAGCAAACGGAGCCTTAAGCCAGGAGAGGCAGAATAATATCTTATTTTCATGTATGTGAATTAGACCCAAGCTTGTGATAGGCAGCAAGCTGCTTCTGGCTGTCCCGGGAGCAGAAGAACTTCAGGGGCCCGGAGAACTTTGCTGCAAATACTGCCGGTGCCTCCAGCCTGCAAGCTTGAGGAACAGTCTGCTGGGGGTTTTGAGGATCGAAACAGAAGTCTTCGTGTTCCTAGTTCCCAGAATAGGTGTTCAACTTCTTGTGTGTTTCTGGGTCACCAGGTGCTTGAAAGGCAGGGGGTGGGATGTATAGGAAAACATCTTGAAGTTATTCTCCTGCTGGTAAAATAGAGCTGCTTTGGAGATGGGTAAGTGCATAGAAACAGAATTAACAGAATGTGGGTGGAACAGACACCCAGAGAGGTGGTGGGATCTCCACCCCTGGAGGTTTTCAAGACTTGCTGAGGCAAAGCCATGGCTGACCTGATCTAGTGTTGGCAACACTCCTGTTTTGAGTGGGAGGTTGGATGAGAGACCTCCAGAGCTCCTCTGCAGCCAACATTTCTATCGTGTGGGAGCATGGAGGGACGTAGGCAGGGAGGGTTTTCTGTAGTCATCTTGGAGTCATCAGTAGGTTCCCTAATGGGAAGCAGCTCCTCCCACACTCCAGCTACAAGAGAGGGCTCTCCAGGGCGTTCTCAGTGAGAGCACCCCGGGAAAAGGCAAGTGCAGTCCGGGGAGGGGGAATTAAATTGTGTCCTTGAGAACGGCAATTAAAGCAGCCAACTGAGATTTCAAGAAAAAAAACACATGAATCTATAGGGTGCATTAGTTAATTAAAACAGAAGCATGATCTTCAGGCCTCTCTCATTCACAGAAAGCTTCTGTTCCCTGCTAAAGGCATATTGAGCTGGCGACAGTAGCTCAAGACAACTGTGGTTGCTTTTGGAATGAAGTAGTTAGTTCAGAAGAGGAACAAACACACCCCTTCCCTGGAGTCCCAAGTTCTTGGCTGGAGGAGCTTCCAGCCCTGCTGTACTGCATGTTCAGGGTGGAGCAAAGTGATTCAAGCAAAGGCAGATACTGATTATAGCTTAATTGCTGCTGCAGTGTACCTCTTGCCTGTGTTCAGCTGTCTCCTGACAGCAGGCACCTAACCCTCCGCGGCGGCTGGGGTGAACATCTAGCCCCGGTAATGTCCAACGGCCAAATTCCCGCAGTCTCTGCTCTCCCGGGAACGTGGCCGTGTTCCATGCACAGCAGAGGCTCCGCTCCATTTCTTCTGCACCCCCTCTGGGTCGCAGCAGAGGTGGGTGCACCCACCGCACCCCTTTGCTGGTCAGCTCAGGTGGTCCATGAACCCATGAACGGGGCTGTTCTCTCGCAGCTGATGTTTGTGAAAAGGAGCACGCGATAGGAGTCTTCAGCAGACTCTGGGTACGTCGCTGCTTAAGCTGATGGATAACAAAGCAAAAGGCTAGAAAAAGGTTTGCATTCGAAGGTTTAGGATTTCTTTTTTAATTGGGTGAGGGGTTCTTTTTCCCCACTTAATGACTTGCCATAACCAAGAAAGGAGGCTGCAGCACTTGGCAAACAAACTTCTATTAAGTGCATTTGCTGGAAATGTTTATACTTTGCTCTTGACAATTATCTTTAATATACTGAGCATTGCACCGTGCTGTAGCTTGCATAATTCTGACATGGGAGCAAAGTCCTTATGGGGGAGTTGATAGTATCTTTTCTTGGGAGTTTTTTTCTTTTTGATATCTGTCACTTGTTGTAATCAAAGGCAATAACTTGTTTTGGAAAATATCTCCCTGTTCTCCAGAGATTTTCTCGCTCCTCTGGTTGATTTTAGCAACAGGAGGAGGACACCTTTGCAGGGAGTGAAGAGGAGGGGGAAACTCCATAAGAGCAGGGAAATCACCACTACCTTCCATGCAGGCTGGCAGATGTTTAACGAGGGGGTTCTCTGCCTTCCTCCAAAACTCCCCTTCTGCAGCATGTTGCCTGGAAACCCTCTGCTTCTTCCCCTTTCACATTTAATTACTGCAAATTGCTGAAAACTTTATCTAAACTCCTATCAGACAGACAAATCACCATTTGATTAGGGCAGATAAATGGACCTAGGCCATTCCAAAAGTTGATCTCTGCTTGCTTTGGGTTTTAGAGGGCTTTTTCCCTTACTGTGGGGATCCAGCCCAACATTTCCCAAGCTGAGTAACAGGAATCTGGGCTAATTCAAGAAGGCCCATTTTGTGTATGACTGGAAGATAAGAAAGGAGGTAGACAGAGATTAGCATAAGAGACTGGTTAAATGAATATGAATGGATACTCTCTTGTCTAGGCAAATGGATGGCAGCTAAACAGATGGTGGCTGTTCACTAGCCCCTTCGAAATGATGCTAGCGGTGGGGTTATCCTTGCAGATGGGTGTCCCCGTTACAGCTTGACTTCCCTTCTGGAAGTCTCCATAGAAAGGCAGTGAAGTGCAACCCATATGGGGAAGGATTTACTCTTTGCCCCCAGCCTCTGTCTTTGCAGGCTGGAGGTAGGGATGACGCATCGCATCATGTGGGGAGAGAGCCAGAGGACAATAACCCGTCATCTTGGTGCCATGCTAATTCTGTGGTTAAATAAGAGGGTGTCGCACAGCGGTGGTGTCAGTGCTGGCACGGCTCCCTGACACCGAGGTTGCATCCACACAGGTGTGGCTTCGCCGCACTCCAGTTCCCAGAGCACAACCTGCAGCCCTGCACCCATTTCCTACACGGAGCAGGAGATGCACGGGTACCTCCCGGTGCAAAGATCCACCCCACCAAGTCAGGAACACCTATGACAGGAAAAGCGAAGCGAGAGGTGTACCTGAAAACCTCCCTTCCCACCTACTCACACAGGGGAGCCAAATGAGAAGATGAAAGCGAACAGGGGACTGAGCCCCAGAGTTTGACTCCAGTTCTCTCTTATGGAAGTTTCATCAAAGGCCGTGAGACGCGAGCTCTGGGCATCATTTCCAGGCTGCCTCCCAGGGAAGGAGCTGGGGGTCTCCGGGACCATCTCAGGCTTCAGAACAGGCTGCATCGTGAAGCTGTTGGGAATAATTCACTCTGTCCTGACTGAAGTCTCCAAAATAGAGCCAGGACAAAGCAGAAAGCCTAAGTCACCCCGATGGCTTCTAGCAAGAATAGTCTCCCCCGGGTCAAGAATGCAGGCAAACCTGACCCGAGGGCTAGATGCCCTCAGGGCTTGCTTTCATTATTAATTTTTTCCTTCTGACAAACGCCTGGCTGTGATTCTCTTACTACCCAGTCTTCATTGCCTCTGCAAAGAGCAAGGAGCTACAGAGGCACCAAAGAGTTAACCCATGCTGGAGACAAGGCAGGGAGCAGCACTACCAGAGTCAGGCTTTTCCTCCCTGCTTCCCTGCTTGGGAGAATCCCTGTTCCCATATAGTTTTGCACACTCGCAGCTATCACAGTTAACAGGTTGATTGCCTTTCAGTGGATCAGAGGGAGTCTGTGTAAACCTCCATGCAACTGACTTTAATTACCTGCCAAACCTGCACCAGGGCATAAGCCCACATATTGTATGTGACATTACCAGTAGAGCAAGTACTGGAATGCAGGGGCTAGAATAATTTGACAGCTAACATAAAGCACCGTGATTTATATTTTGGTTATATTGAGATTTTTTTCCCCTGTCTTTGAGCACTCATATAAATATTTACTTGGATCCTAGGACCTTACTTAACACTCGCAGTGCCATGTTTTATCCTCTTCATTTTTTCTTTTTTTCTGGTATTTTTGTTTTTCAGCAGCTACTCCAGAAATGCCTTTCATTTTAAAACACAGAAGATTTAAACCAAAAATAACTTCACCTTTAAACTGTTTCATCTGTAAACAATGTGATCCAGTAATCTTGATATATTTACTGTAGTGTTCCATTGAAAACAGATTATGGAGAAGAGCTTTTTTTAAAAGATACAAGACTTATTTAATAGAGACATTGGGTTTATATTCTGGAGCAGAGACCAGCTGATACCTCTGCTATGTTTTAAATTTTATCCAAGCTATTTCATTAATTATTGAGCTGAGTAACATGACTATAAAATCTGTTTGTTTCAAATTTAAACTTACCTGCTCTCTAACATTACCAGGAAAGGGTCCTTTTTTTATGTGTCACCTCATGGTTTAAGTCTGCATGCACTAAGACAGAAGTCACTGCATGAGGGAGATCTGGTAATACTCCAAATCAGAAAGCCATAGACTTTTATTATTATTATTATTATTATTATTATTATTATTATTATTATTATTATTGTTGTTGTTGTTGTTGTTGTTGTTGTTATTATTATTATTGTTATTATTATTGTTATTATTATTGTTATTATTATTGTTATTATTATTGTTATTATTGTGATTCCTGCCTTTCTGTCTGACTTATACATGAGTCACTTGTTATGTAGCCCCAGAGGTTCACAGGTATTTGCTTAAACCCCTCCAAAATCATTTTCTGCTAACTTCCTTGCTGCCCCTTTTATCCTTCTGTAGAGTGAGTCAACCTGTTGCTCTGCAAAACCAGTGCTGGACCTAACGGATCTGTGCTCTGCCAGTCCCTGAGATCAGCACATGCTCTAGCATTGCCACTGCAATACCCAGAATAAAATGCTTGATCCAGGGTCAAGGCTGACATAAAAATAAGGATGGCCTGTGTCAAAAGGAGTTTAGAAGTCCTCTCTTTCTGATGTCCTGAATGCACTCTGCATTTGTCAGCCTCAGCAGCTGCACAGGATGGCTCAGAGCTGATAGTCTCATTGCAATAGCACTGACATGACATGTGGAGCTGGACCATAAGCAAGACGGGGGCCAGACTGGGGATAAATGTAAAAGCTTTCCTTTAGGATCACGTGAGCACAGATTTCAGGCTCAAAACCCTTTTGCCTGTAATTGTTGGCTGCCTCAAATAGGGGGAAAACGCAGATCCAGAGAGCTGTGAGGGCCAGTGTTAGCTCAGGGACCTGTTTATAATTATATGTTCCCTTTCTCATGTTTGTAGAGGCTTTAGCTAGTAAGCGCATCATAGCAGAAGAGCAAGGAAGAAGTTAGCAGAAGTTCAAGGTGCCGGTTTATCGCCCTCTGTAATTTCTTTTCTGAATGGGCCCCACAAAGTAGCAGGAAGGTTTCTGCTCCACTCAACAGTCAATAAAGCAGGACCCATCAAAACACAGGATTAGAGGGGGTTGGGCTGCCTTTCCCCCCCCGGCTCACCATCCCCTGGCAATCAGTGACCTTGCCCTGTGCTTCCAGCTGTGGTGATGGGAGGAGAGGCAGCGTCACTGCGTCCCTCGGTGCCTCGGCTTCCCCACCTCTGAAAGGTCAGTGGCCTCTAAGAAATTGCCTGAAGTTCTGCTGAAGAAGGAGTAAGTAATTTTTATTTCTATGAATGCAGATTTCAGACACTTGGCACTGATTTCTTGCCACGCTTATTTCAGAAAAAAAAAATTGTACTGAACACAATGCCCTTGTCACTGAGGGTTTAATATCCTTTATAAAGCCAGGAGCACCTTTCTGGAAACAAATGAAGTCTCATTAGTGGAAAGTCCAGGCTAGAGCAGAATCAGATCTCTACATTTTATCAGTGGGAGGCTGCAGGCTTTGATAGTCACGTACAGGCACAAACAACGCACATAATTTGCAATACACGTGCATTATTGCAATACTGAATGAAAACAGCAGAGTTTAGAAATAATTCCATCTCTATATTTGTGTGGGCATGTCCCAGTATCTCCTAGTATTGCAGTGAAAGCAAGACCCTGCAGAGAGGGTACAATTAACAAAACGATGTACTAGAGCTGCACAGTGACATTGTCAGTGGAGGAGTTTTCTCTGGTATAAACCTGCACCCACTGCCTTCAAAAATGAGGAGGAAGGGAGGAGAAATAAGTTTGAGATGTTTCTTTAAAGAAAGCACTAAACTTGGTAAAAGGACACAGCTTTCCTACCTTGCTCTCTGCCCCTCATGCCTCAGGATATCATAAATTTTTGATACCAATAAAACAGAATTTTTGATGAGCTGCTATTTTGCATTAAAGCAACTTTACATGCAAAGATTGCATAATAGGAAGTAAAATTGAATTTTGCCTCAGAACAAGTTCTTATTATTAATTTAAGTGTTTTTTATATATTTTAGCAGCAGCTTATCATTCTATATATTTAATTTCTTTCAAGTGAGAACACTTAGCATTGGTTTCCTTGTCTAAACAAATCTTTTAAGAGAACATATGTATAAAGTGGAAATGCGGTGTTTTGAATCTGCGCCTTAAGACAAACAGTGAAACTTTAAAAGGGGAAATAAAACATGGCAGAGGACAACTATCTCTAAAACCTAATAGCAGCCTCTGTGGGACAGGAAAACATGTCACTTTCTGTACGTGGAATGTTTTTTCCCCCCTTTTTACTGCAGTGTTTATTCTAACCATATTGTGACAAACCTGTAAAATACAAGAAGCCCCCACCAGAGCAATTCTGTTCAAGGCAAAGGATTTGCAGTACCTGGGGTCTCAAGCATGCCACATTCCATTTTCTAACACTTCCACACATGCTGATGCTCAGGACCAACTCACAAACATAAATTGCCTCCTCCCTGTCCTGGATGCAAGAGCAAGAAGATGTTTTGCAGCACCTCATGCTGTGTTCAGAATTCACTACAGAAAATCACCATTTAAAAAATAATAAAAAAAAAAGGCAGCACTTCAAAGCTTCCCCCACACACACACTTCTTCTTGCATAAAACAAGTCCAATGTGGGACCCGATCACACCGCTGCATGCAGGATTATGCAATAAACTATTTAGTGTGTGCGCACATGTAATTTCAGATTTACCGTAACCTACATGGAGTGAAGAAGAATGATTTAAAAAGTAAAATAAAATAAAATAACTGAAACTTGTCCAAAGAAAGAGCAAAATAGCTTTTCCTCCTCGGTGCTGGGGGATTACTCTCTTCAATCCTGTAAAGAGAAGATCCAAACTGCAAAATGAAAAAAGAACCAGAGAGGGAACCCCCGGGGGTGGCCGGCGGGGGCGCGGAGCCGGGCGATGTGCGCTGCCGCGGGAGCCTGCCAGGAGTGGAACGCAGCTCCGCGGCCGGCGGAACGCAGCGCGCCCCCCTGCCCCTGCCCGGGCCGCGGCCCCGCGGAGCCTGCGCAGGGAGCTGCGCTGCCGCGGAGCCCGGAGGGGCTGGCCGAGCGCTGGGGGTGTTTGATCCGGCCTCCGCGAAACCGGCCCCCCCCGGCCCCC
>JAVJGJ010000002.1:4952910-4976877 GCA_035590215.1 Microhierax caerulescens
TTTTGCTTAGTATGTGTTTTGATTTAGTTTATTGATTTTTTTTTTTTTTTTTTTTTCTATTTTGTAGTTATGTCCTGCTGGAGTTTAAGGGTCAGTTTGCTGACATACCTTAAGCCATTAGGTTTGTCTTTGTTTCAAAGCACCCCAAGTGCTTTGCAGTAAATACTGCAATTAGTAGAGGCCACACAAATGAGAAAGAAAAATTAGCTCTGTTTGTTGGGTCTGCCGGTCCAGTTTCCCATGAGCTTGGGGGTTTCCCTGGCAGGGAATATCCTCGTATTCAAGCTTTATCTGAGCTCTGAGCATCTTGCACCTGATGTCCCCTCCACTTCCTTGAAAATCCTCTCACATGGAAGATCATAGACACGAAGGGTCCTCAACATCATCGATGAAGACATTTCTTCTTGCAAAGTCTGAGCCTCTGCTAGATGCAGGCAAGAATAAATACTTGTAAATAGGTCTTCCAAGCTGGTGGCAAATGTTACCAGAGGTTGATATCAATGTTTTTCTGTAGCTCAGGGAATGAGCGGAGGAGTTTTAGAAATGACTGTGCTTAAGGTGGTTGGGCCAGAGAGTGCTGCTTGCAAGGCAACCTGATGATTAAATCAATAATTTACCTAGTGGTATGGCTGTAATGGGTTGAGTCTTCCCAAGTCAGCTTAGAGGTAAGCAAGAATGTGCCATAACAGTGTATTTTTGAACCACAGCATAGAGACTTAATTGATTTACTCTTTATTCTTTTCAAAAGACAGCTCAATGTCAAAGGTCATTCTTTTGTGAAGTACTGGAAAACCCGTTGTCAAACAACCTCTACTCATTTAATAATTTATCCCATTTTGTAAAAGAAAGGCAGCTGACACGCAGTAAATCTAGTCCATGTTTAAATTACTGCATTGAACAATAATAAGAGGAATGAATAATCTAGTACATCTATTTAAAATTAAACATATATGAAACTGTTTTTCCAAATGATCACCAAGGGCTATAGTTTAAAGGCAGGACAGAAAACCACGAACAGAATGAAAATGCCGAACAGTGGTTTGCAAGTGGCAGCAGAATTATTTATTCTATTTTTTCTATACATAAGGAATAGAGCTAAATGAACAATGTTTAAGCATGTCAGAATTTCATCAATTTTGCATGAGCATTCACAAATATCCTGGTGGGGGTAATTGCTTGCAAATACATTTAAACTAATGATATGTTATATCCTTACTTGATATAAAACTATTAAAAGATACGTTATTGCATTTGACAATGCCATGAAGCTGGGTCAAAGCTTAATGACAGATTTCTGCATTCAGAAATTAAGATACACTCTGCTGGAAGCAAATATTTTGTAAAAATAAAGCCATCTACTATGAAAGTTTGATCATTGATCTAAGGTTACTTTTTGGTTTCTGCAGGCACTGGGCTTGCAAAACTAGAGGACAGGGCAATTCCTTTGCAAAGGCAACTCTGAAAATCCAATGTGGCTGTTCGCCATGCAGCAGGACTAACGAGCCTTGTCAGAGATGTGTGGTTTTAACAGTCCGATTGGTGACCTGAGGAATGAAACATGCATCAGCTGGTGAGATTGCTTGGGTTTCCTGAAGGAAGAGCTGGATGGCTTTTTTTGTCTAAAGTTGAGGGTGCTTGGGTGGCTTTTTAGCCTGCGGAGAAATTCAGAAGCCAGTACTGATAGCATCAAAAGGCTGAAGAAGCCAGTTAAATTGAGATTAGTGTGATGAGTTCGTTAAGGTCTGGCCATGTCCTCCCTTGCTCAGATGCCCAGCTGAGCCGTCCCTGGTTGGTTTGGCATGGCAGGAGTGTGTCACGGAGCAGCTCCGTGCGCATCAGCTGTTATTTTGGTTTTTTCTTACGCAAGTTTGCAATCAATGTGGCATTATGCTGGTGAACAATTTCAGTTATTTATTGGAGATTATAATAAATATGAAATATCTAGAAAATAAAATGTCCACAGGATGCAGCCACGCAGCCTTCAACAGGCAATGGAAAGGTCTTGGAGCTGTGCAGGCATCTGGGAAATACCAGATGTCCCAGGAGGAGCTTTAGGATGCTACTATCATAAGAGAGATACTGATAAACTTTTACTAATGGTTTCTGCGTGGTTTGACTTCTGTGACGATGTGGTTACACTGTTATGCATTATATTCATAATGGCAAAGAGAACATACCTCCCGTAAAAGACAATGCATCCTGCAGCTGCTGCTGCTCTATGCCCAGCAGCACACGTACAGCAGCCAGTAGGGCGGCAGCAGGAGTAATGATAGATTCTCACTTACCCCATTGAGAAAGCTGCCCCAAACTGCTGCAATGGCAATGCAAGTGAGCTGGAATGGGTGGGTCCTGACCCATGCTCAGGAGCGGTCCCCAACGCTGGCATTGCAGTGGTGGTTTGAGCATCTGCTCTGGAATGTTTTACGTTCCTGCTTGCAGCGCCTTTGCTGCAGCCTGAGGTCCTCTGCTGCATGGCAACACTGAAATATCCTTTCTCATCACCTCCTGTGCTCTCTTTCACTCTTTGAATTGCTCCAATTCCTAACATCATTGAGGATTATTATAACCTCCCTTTGTAATGTACTATAAATTTTATTATAAAGCACAAATTCTTTGGCTCCCAAGCCCCATCTTACAGGGAGACTGTGCACTGTAGTTCTTCCACTCGCAGTAATGTGAGCAGAGAGCTAATGAAGGTCTTTATGTAAATTTTCCAGTTATCAGGTAAAATCTTCACATCGAAATCTGTCACATGTTATAAAAATTCTTTATGTTATCAAATGCTAATGATAACTCAGAACACAGAGCCCATGGAGGAGCTTTGAAATCCTTCATAAAAACTGCATTCGGCCCCAGCAACCAGAGCCTTGAATTTCTACTCCAACTACTCCAGTTTGTAATTAGCATAGTGCAGGCTTCCCTGCCCTCTGAAACCATAATGTTAATTACAAAAATTACACTGTGTTTAAAAGTACAATTAAGAGACTGTGCTGCACAAAGGGAGCCGTGGAACCTCTTTGCACACTTTGAAGCCAGGTCACAATGCAGCCCATGAAAGAGAGTCCAAGGCTTGCTCCCCACTAAAGGCTTGGGAAGATCATAGGGAGATCTCGGCTAAAATGAGCTCTGGTGGGCTCTGCTGAGCCCTTAATGAATAATACTCTTCCTTGAGACAGAAGGTGGTAAGGGGGGGGGGCAAGATATTGAACTAATTAAGGACACAGTCCTGCAGTGGTTAGTGCATATGGTTGGGATGGCTGTTGGAGTGATAAGTGCAGGATCAGGCCCTTGGAGGTCATGGTGCAATCACAGCTGCAACCAGACTATGATTGCTCCGGTATTTGCACAGCATCTGAAAGCAAAAAGCCATGTTCCTTTGTGTCTTTGCCGTAGTGAGTACTTTGTAAAAAAAATTAAATTCTTCTGCCCCAGTCCTTGGCTGAGGGTTTGTTCTGTCCTGGGGAGCTGGGGTGTCCCTGCATGAGTATGGTGGTTGCCAGTCAAGGGAGCCTTGGTCCTGCCCAGAGATCTTCCCCCCTTCCACTCACAAAGGGAGGAAAAGGCAGCTCCTAAGTATTTGTGGAGAGGCAGGGAAAAGGTGGAAAGCTGAACCATGCGTTCCAAGTGTTGTATAAAAGACTTGGAAAAGCAATCACAAAAGGAAAACAGATATAAATAGATTTTTTATTTTTTTTTCCCCTCAAAACCACTTAATAATATGAACTTTGGTAGTCCCCCCACCGAAGGCCTTTAAAGTGCCTTGCATAGGCGTTAATTAATTAATTAAGACCCAGAGCACCCCTCTGTGGTCGCTATCTGCACACCAGCTTATAGAGAAACCGAGGCACGGCTGGCAGTAGGAGGTGGTGCGGGCAGCTGCGCCCAGGGCAGGAGAGCTCATGGGGCACCAACCCTTCTCTCCCCCAAAATATTGTACTTGTGCATGTTCCTGGCTGAAAAAAATCAGGCAGCTCTGTGGTATCTGCTGCCAGTGGGTGTTTTGAAGGAGTGTGATGCGGGTAGCAAACACACAGATCCCACTCTTGCAGCTCTCTGCACCAGCTGAGGTCTGCAGCCACCCACCACCCTCCATCGGCACAAACTGAGTGCTTGCAGGGACGCATGTGGGGCAGGATTAGGCCATGCTGTCTGAAAGGCTATCGGCCCAGGTCTAGTACGAACCGTGAGCCATTACCTTTGTATAGTCTTTCCTTGAATTTTCCAGTAACTTTTCCACATAGCCTCATGTAAAAAAATTTCAATAACTGTTCAATAAATCATCAACCTGACCTTTTCCAGTAAAAACGAGCACTGCTATGGGTGACGCCAAGTGGGGGGGGGGGGGGGCCGGGGGGGGGGCAAGGGGGAGCCCACCTTCACCGAGAAACTTCAGCCAGCCAGCAGCCTTGGGTTTATTTTGCTTTGGTGCCTAAAAAAAAAAAAACAAACCCAAAACCACAACAACCCACTTTCCTTCTCTTTGCCTTCTACCTGCCCAACTGGTTATAGACCCAGACAGTTTACATATGTGATCCTTCCTATTTAGAAAATTAATGGTGTTTTCTGGCTCCAAATCACAGCTTGTGGTGCTCTGCAGGCGATGAAAAACTTGGCCAGCTTCAGCAGCAAAGCAGCCATTAGAAAATTAACCCTTGGTGGCAAAAGAGCAAAGGTACCCCAGCGAGGTCCGCGAGAAGTGGCAGGCTGTAGCTTTCAGGTGTACCTACATATGTTAGCAATGTAAAACCAGCGCAGGCAGTCCCCCCGGAGAGTGCCCATCAAGCGTGTTTGTAGCTGGATACTGTGGAGAGGGCATGGCCATATCACTTGGCAGCGAGAGCGACCAATATGCTGCGATTTTCATTAGAGCACAAGAGAAGTGCTGAGCGGAGATTATGAATCAGAGACGCCTTTCTTGGCTCTACCTGACTGCAAAGCATTTGGGCGCTTGCTCTTCAGTGCTGCCCCGGTTCCCCCACTGGTCCAGCATTAGTTATTCACATATTTCTGTCATTTATTGAAGGCAGCCGTGCATGGGAACAGAAGTGAATATTGCAGAAAACTTAAAATAAATACATAAAAAAGGGGCTTGTGCATCGCTGCAGGCTTCATTTTGGCTTTGAGGCGTGAACTTCTGAGATGCCAAGGGCTGTGCCCAAAAGCCGTGGGTTGTGCGAGTGCCATGCATCACCCTGGCGGTGGGGGCAGGGAGTGGTCTGGGGATGCATGATCTGCTGTGGGTTTTGCAAAGATCTTGAATTTCTGCAATATGAAATTTGTCACTTTGTGCAGGGGGGTTCGGTGGGGCTTCCTACCTGTTCTGAAGAAGAGAAAAATCAAATAAAATGGAGCATGCAGAAGAGGAATAGTGCTGTGGGTCTGAGTGCCCTAACTGTGTGCATCTCCCAGGCAAGTGGAGCCGGGGATGAGTCTGCACCCAACACCCTTCCCTGAGCTGCAGAGATCCCCAGAGCACCCCAGAGCCCTGCGGGGTGGCTGTAGCACGGGTACAAGCCATGTTGGCTTTTATTTGGAAGCAAATGAGCCAATATTATTTTGAGATGGACTTGGAACAGGGCAAGTGGGAGGATGCTGCAATGACACCAGAGCCACTTTTCCTCCTGGTGAGCCAAGGGGGATCTGGCTGGGGTTTTGCAGTGGGGTCTCTGTGATGGCTATTTGTGCTGTGTGTGGCTGGGGGATCATGCTGGCACCGTCCCCTCAGGAAAGGCTTTGCAGTGCTGCTGTACTGTGTCAAGTGGTATGAAGGAGTAGGGTGCCGTTTGGGTTTTGCTCCTGGCTTCCTCCTGCTTGGCGGGGACCAAAGTGTCTTTGCTCCCCAGCTGTTGCCTTTCCTATGTGTGTGCTTGCCCCTTATCCTACAAAAATACTTTTTTCACAGCATGTTTTTAAACAGAAGAGCGTCAGGGCAGGCTGCCGCTGTTGCTGCCTACCTGTAGCAAAGAGCAAGGTGACAGAAACAAGGATGCTGGTTTGGATGCAACAGAAACCAGACGAGCACTGTCTCTGCTACCCCTGGTCCTGTGCATGCTCACCTGGCAATATTAAAACTAGTTTTATCTTTAGGCTCATGGTACCGGAAACCATAAGTGTTAATTTCGCTGCCTCTGAATGTGGGTGTGTGGTGCTCGGTGAAATCGGGCTGTCCTCCTTCCTGCCACTGTGCGAGCACATGCCTCCCCAAAACCAGGGGTAAATAACAGCAGAGCATTGATTACTTCTCTCTAGTTTACTTGGACAAAAGTGCCCTAAAATGAAGTTAACGTGGTTATAGATGATGCATTTTCAATTGGCCTTTGTTAATGCTATTAATAAGATTAATAATGTACAGTAAAAATGTCAATAAGCTTATCTCAATAACTTTTGGATCAGCATTTTGGCTGGTAGCAGTGAGTCCTTCTCTGTGCAGCCTCATCAGGTTTGGGAGCGAAGTTACCACAGTAGGATTTGATTTCCAGAGAGCAAATAGGCATGTTTCTGCTCTCCCTTTGGCAGCTGCTGCTGTAACACTGCCTACAGACCCAGGGCTTGCGCTCAAAGTGCCGGTAAACTTGGTGCAGCCCAGGACTTTCCAAAGTTGCTGCACAGCAGAACCTCCTCTTGAAAAAGCTCATTTTCTATTACCTGGGCTGGCGTCAGTGACCCTGTTCTGAACTGAATGATAAATCATGTGAGAAGCTTGCTTTCCTTCTTTTTTTTTTTTTTTTTTTTTTTTTTTTTTTTAAACGTGCGACACAGCAGCGACTAGTGTTAATGTATAAAATTAATTGCCCCGGTGAGACATTTCTTCCAAAAAAGTAATAAGTCAGGATTTAGCCTCATGAATGTGAAAACCCTCTGGTATACTAATAAAATGAAAAGGTTTCACAAAATAATATCCCAAATAATTGGGTTCCCTCTACCAAAGGACCCCATGTTGTTTCTCTTAAGCAATATAAAAAAAAAATTGTGATTATTCCTTTGGACTTAATAAAACATAATTGCAAAAAAAAATCTTTAAAGAAAGAGTAAGGCAATCGTTTTCACTTTTCCCAATCAAATTGATGTTGCTTTTCCTCTTCCATCCTCCTTGTAAGGTGAAGAAGTCTTTAATGCATTCAGATCATTCAAGAGGCAAAGAAAGAAAAGAGTGAACCAGCTTTTTTCTCTTTTTATTTACAGATGGAATCGCAGTGTTTATTTGTGGTGCTAATGTACCCACTCCCAGCTCCCTTTGGTTTGAAGGGCTGGCTGCTTTGGTGTTGGGGATTTTTTTTTCTTTTTTTTTTTTTTTTTTTTTTTTTTGTTGTTGTTGTTAATGGCAGGTTTGGGGGTTTTTTGGTCTTGATAATTTATTTTATTTTATTTTAGGTGCATTTGACCATTCAAACTTTTGAACAGCCCTGGCTTGTAAATCCAGTGCCCGTTGCCCCCTCCTCCCGCTCCCCAGAAACTGCATGCTCCTACTGTGCTGCATTCATAATCAAATTAGTGCGCTGTGAATAGGTTAAAAAAACTGTTATCCAGCCGCTGCCACGAAAGATATTTTAGCCCACTCCCCACAAAGCCCTCCCTTCTCTGCTCCCCCCTGCCTTTTTTCCTCCCTACGTGAGACATAAAGACATCCATGCGGACAGAAAGATCTTTACCTTACTTCTCCTCTGCAAGCTTAGCCTCTTTATTTATTCCCCCCACAACATAACAAAACAAAAGTAAATTCTCCAGAAATGAGCTGCTCGCAGGAGAAAAAGGGGTGCTGGGGGGGGTGGGAAGCCGATGGGCTGCTGCACGGGAGATGCTATGGGGAGACAGCGCTGGAGATAGTTGTCCCAGCTACGAGATAAAAGCTACATTACATGAAATTAATGGAGGCTGTCTGAGACATACATGAATCACTGTTTCAACACTAAGAAACCAGCACAAAAGAATAAAGAAATCTGAGTACTAACTATATCTTCAAAGGTCTCCTATTTACCCAGCTATACCGGGTACTGACACAAGTGGGGGGAAAATATAAGAAAAAAGCACTGCTGTGATCGAATGAATGAGACCATATGAGCTATATTGGTGCCGTATGCATTCTATTTAGCTGATATCAAACACAGTTTAATGAAAGTTAAATAGTTTCTGAGGAGTGCATGAGCTGGAACAGATTAGATTCCACCGAGGGGTCTGTCAGCATATTGTTGCTCACATGTATTCCCTGCTCAGAGCTGCCACAATTCCAGCACTCCATTAGCAATACACAAAAGACTTATGCAGATAGCGGGCATAAGCACGTACCGCCATGTTGGGAAATAAAAAAAAAAAAAAAAGGAAAAAAAAAAAAAAAGAAAAAAGAGAGAAGAGGGGGGGAAAAAAAGCAGATGAAGGTTTTGTTCAGTGCGTTCATCTGAAAATAGATCTCTGTAATTCGAAAGTGATAAGAATAGACGGAGAAAAGGAGAAGTGGGGGCTGTAAGAAAAATAAAAAAAAAAAAAAAAAAAGAGGAGAGAGATGTAAACTACCTTAAAAGAACAGATATTGCACCAAGTATATAATGAGATTTTGATCTTTCAGGGGACAATGACATGGGTGAATGCTGTGCCCTTTTGATCTGCAAGTTACATCTGGTCTTAAAGGCACAGCAGTTCCCGTGGCCTCTCTCCCGCAGAAGTTGGAGTGGAAGATGCTTTTTGGAGTGGGGTGGGGTGGGGGTGGGGGAATCTTCCTACCAAACAACATCACTTAGGCTCCTTTGCCTTATTTTAAGATACAGCGTTCATGTCAGAAATACTGCCGGACAGCCTGTGTGCCTGGTACAGTCGCTGTCACTGAAACTAACATGAATTGAGATTAATTTTTATCACTTCAGAGGGTTTTTATTCTTCTCCCTGGGAAAAAAACAACACATTCTTCTCATAGGTGTCTGTTTTAAAATTAGTAGTAGGAAAAGGCTGGTGGGGGTATTTAGATATCAGGTGGCAATTGCTCAGTGATTATTGCATTTTGATTTAATCTGACAGAACTGATCTTGCACCATGAAATCTGTATTTTCACAGGAAAATAGGAGTTGCCATACTGGAACAGACCATTTGTCCACCCAGTCCAGCGTGCTGCACTGGCCTAGACTGGTGCATAGGGGTAGCAAACACCTCCCCCTGTGCTTACACCCTCTGCAATTATTTATTATTTATCATGGGAGTGGGGGGAAGGATTCCTACATGCTGCTGATTGACAGTCACTTTACACCCTACGGCATCAGAATTTCTTTCCCGTGAAACTTTTTTTTTCTTTCTATTTTTTAAGATCCGTTTTTTTTTTGAAGGTTAGTTTCGAGTAAGAGTGACTTCTTCCCGCTCTCCCTCGCCTGCCCCCTTCCCTTCGCCAAAATCGGGAAGGGTTCAAAGAAAATGATGGTGTCATTTCAGCCCAGCTCCATCCGACGTGCCCGCCCAAGGCAGAGCAGTGGGGGTCCTGGAGCCGCTGCGAGTGGAAAGCTCCCCCTAAAAGCGGAGCATACGGATACCTATACGTGTTTGGTTCGGCAGGGCTTCTGCCTGGATCGGAGGTGTGACATTCAGAAAGGGAATCGTATTACGGTGCCATCCCGATCCCCAATTCCTAGAAACAGCACATCTAAGTAGCCGATAAAAAATAAGACGACTGTTACATACGTATTTTCCACGCTACGCTCCTGGCTTTTGGTAGCTGACTACTACCATTCCCCCGGAATTAGCTTTTTCACCCCATAACATTAGTGGGATATGTTGTCTGAAATGGGAGTTTTGTTGACAAACAAACCCCCGAACCGAAATCACCCGTGGCTGGCAGCCGGCTCCGATGGGGAAGGGCATCACTTCCCCGAGTCTTACCTCCCCTCGCCTGATTTTTAATTTCCCAAACCGCAAGTAGCCACCGTGGTGTTTGTCAGGATTTTTTTTTCCCCTGTGTAAGCAGCGAGAGACCTGGTTAATCATCTATCGCAGATACATGTGCATGAGAAAGAAAAGTGTTGATGTTTGCTTGTTCGGGCTGATGGGAATGGCCCACGAATTTAGGATTAAATTACTAATGGTAATCATAAGTCTTTGTTTTCAATCTCTCTCTCTCTCTCTCTCTCTTTTTCTGCGGGGATTGTCAAAGTAAAACGTACAACAGGCTTTGGCCAAAGTCTGCCCAGCAGATTTGCAGTATAAAATACGCTATTGTACCCTCCTGGGTGAACTGGGATCTCTTCAGAATTTAGCCCGAATCACTTAGGAGCGGGACAGATCCCAGTCCTAACTTTAGCCACGTTTTCACAGGTGGATCTGTGGCAAGGGAGTGGAGCAACACCTCGGACGGGTAGGTTTTTGGGTTTTTTTGTGGGGGTGGTATTTTGATTCCCCGAGGCTTTGCGGTGTCCAGTGTTAAAGCCCCGCTTGAGGAGCGCGAGGTCAGTACTTGCGGGTGGGGGGACTGGGCTTTGCTCGGTCTGGGGGGCGGGGAGTGGGTTCCTGCAGGACAGGCACACCCGGGCGGGAATTGCTGCCGGGACGGTGTAATTTGGGGGGGCTGATTGGAACGCACCGTGTGTAATGAAAAGCGTAATGAAAGGTGTAATGAAAGGTGTAATGAAAGCGGTGCTGGCTGCGGTCCCGTCCCCCACCCCCTCCGCGGGCGCGGACCCCCCCCCTCCAGCAGCAGGGCAGCCCGAGGGGGCTAGGGGCTGCTGGAGGGGGGTAGCGGTGCTGGCCGCGGGGCCCCGCACCAGAGCACACGGTGGGGGATGCCCAGGCGAGGCTCCGCATCCCGGCGAGGCTGGGTGGATCCCGGGGAGCTCGGATACTTTTTTTTTTGTGCACCCACCACCACTCCCAGTGCCCCCGCTGTCAGCCCGGGCCGGCAGCGCCGTGCTGCACGGATGGGCACCCCGGGGGGGGCTGGCAAGGGGGCTGCTGCCGTGTCTTTCCTTGCCTTTCTGTGCGGGGAAAGAACTGCGGCTCTTCAGCGGCATCACCTGCAGTTTGCTGGGGGTCTCACTGCACCCTGGGGAGGGGAAGGGGGTGTCTCCGATGGCAGCATCTCACCCTCTTCTCTAACGTCCCACGAGGGAGCCTTTGGCAGGGCGGTAGGCAGAGAGCAGAAATATTCTCCTTCTAGCTATTTATTTCAGCCTTAGCCCCATCGTACCATGAATGTGTCAATCCAAACCTGTTTTCAAGAGAATTTGTCTCTTTCTCATCATTTCCAAACCTTGCAGTCTCATCATAGCCCCCTCTTTAGCACACACTCCTGTTATTATTCCTCTTGCCACCATGGTAAAAATTGTTTCTAGCAGAAACACCTGACCTGGAAGCACAAAATCCCCTGTTCATGCCTTACTAGGATCAGCTTTCCTCCTGTGCTTGGCTGAGTCCTGCTTCCTACTTGAACCATGGTGTGTTGAATTCATTATCTGAGCCCCCTTAGGAACATTTAGCTAATAAGCTGCACCAAAACCTTTCTGAGTGATCAGCAGTCACCTTTTGGGGCTGAAGCTGGAGAACTATAATTACAGCAGTTGTATCTTGGAATGGCATTTCGTGCCATTCAGAGGTTTTTCAAATGCTTCAGAACTTGGACCACATCTTACTAGAAAAAATTCCTCTCCTGCTTATCTGCTTCTCTCAGGAATACAGAGGTACTGCACAGATGTCTGGGTGGGAAAAGTGATCTTCCCAAGGGTTTCTAATTTCATTGGAAGGGATATAGAAAAGGGAGATGTCAGGGAGACAGGGAAAACGTCCTGGACCTATGCCCAGCATCACGAAGCCAGGAGATCTTCCAGAAAAGGTCAGCATCCCTCTCTGGCCACAGTCTATTGCTGGTTTTACTAAGGGACTCAGCGAGAGATGTTCTTGATGATCAGATCTTTAGATGGCCAGGAAGGAAGGAAGGAAGATCTGGCCTCAGTTGTGCTTGAGGAAACCCAGGACCATGCAAGCATCTTTTCCAAAAGACCAACGTTTGCTGCAGGTTCAACAGCCTCAGAGCACAGCAGAGCACGTTGGCCCTTGCAGGACCTGGGGGACTCCATGGGAATGCTCTGCCACCTGCTGGGACCCCTACCCTTTCTTTCAGGCTGATTTGTAATTCTTTTTCATTGCACAAAGTCCTGGATAAAAAAACCTGCTTATATAGAGAAAAATTTTTGGAATTCCCTTTCCAGCATTTGCTGCATAAGGATTTAAATATAATCATAAAGCCTATACCATATATTCTTCTTGCTCTTTGCACCTTTAGTCCCCATTAGGGATTTTGTTCTGTTTCTGTTTTGACAGCCCCTGTATATATGTGTTTGTGGTTGTTCCGTAGTTTCCTGATTTAATATCAGTGCAGTTACAGGAGAAGGATGCACCGTTAGCATTTTTTGCTCAAAGTATTTTCCAAGCTCCTTTTTGATGTACTGGTCAGGTTTGCAGCTTCTGTGCTCTTGATCAGAAGAGGAAGGATCAGGTTCATTGTGCCCTCTGGGAATGAAGCTCTCTACTCACCTAAGGAGATGCAGCTATCTTCCTACACTAGCCCATCCGTATAGATCCAGGTGCAGAAGAAAAGTGAGGAAGTATTTAGTAGGAAGCTGTTATTCAGTGAAATTAAGTCCTCTTGTGCATTTCTGAGAGGTAAAGATGAGCTGAACTGGAAACGAGGTGGCTTCTGCAAGCCTCCACCTTCCTCCCCAAACATTTTTAAGTCCTAAACAGGAGGAGGGAAAAGAAGCGAGACAAAGAAAAGGAATAATTCTGGGGAAATGCTTTTGTTTGCTTTCCTTGTTAGTCTGAGGGACGGTTATTCAGCTTTCACCAAGACAGGGGAAAGGAAAAGGCTCCCAATCTGTGTTTCTTTACATATAAACAGATCCACAGCCTTGAATAGCCCCAGATCAGATGATTTAAGATCAGTCTCAGAGTGTAAATTATGCTCCATTTGCCCAGGCAAGACATTTGGCTCACAGCGCAACTTGCCATTTTATCTTTGGGAAATAAAACTGCACTTCAGCATGTGTCTCTGCGTGGCTGTTACGTGTTGTGAACACCTCCCGGCTTAAATCTCACTATACCTCCAGGCCCTAGAAAAGCTGGAGAAGTTTCCCATCACTGGCCACTACGAGGATCCTGTGGAGGGTCCGAGGGGAGTGGATCTAACACGACTGGGCCAGGACATGGGGAGGGCTGATGGAGCTGAGTGCTGTCCCTGGGGCAAGCTGCAGTTTCTCTGTAACTATTTCTTTGCTTCCAGAGCAATTCTGCAGAACGGTTAAATTAATTTGTGTGGGAGAGCCGGCAGCACAGCAGTGTTACAAATTCTCACCCGCTGTTTCCCAAGCTAGACGTTTGCCAGCCAAATCGACCGGTTGCTGTATGGGTCATTCTGGGATCCCATAAATAGTGACCGCATCTCCTTGGCTGGGGAGAGAGCTCGCAGAAAAATGCGAGGAGAGGAGCAGTGAGGCGTGAGCGCAGGCTGCTGGGAGAATGAAAGGTGGCCAGGGAAGGTGGCTTCATTTCTGTCTCTATTTTAATGGAAATCCTATGGGGCACTTCGGGTTTGCTGTACCAAGGGACATCATTTCTGCTCGTTTTCCTCTGGTGGGATCAGGTGCTCCTGTGTTAGTGGAAACAAAACGCACACCAGAATTGCCAGCATGTGCCCTGTAAGGTAGAAAAGAAACAGCTCCTGCAGCAATCAGTATGTATCCTTGCTGCTTCAGAGTCAGTTATCCCTCTTCTAGCCAGAATCTTTGGTTAAAAGTAATACAGGTATTAATTAAGTTTTTAGTACGTGTATATATATATATATAAACACCCACTGTGGCTGAAAATCTAGGAAAAAAGTATTCTCTAATTGCTAGGAACTAATCTCCATATACACATTAACTACTGCTTTGCACATTTTCTGAGCATTGTGAAAAAACAGATTAGAGTCTCCTGGACAGCCTTCTCCACGGCTCTCCAGGCTTTCAGTGCGAATGCCCTGTTTATGTTCAGCCTTAATTCTGTATTTGCAGTTTTTTAAGTAACTGTGTTTTCATCCCTCAAACATCCAGATAAAGAACTTCACCCCTTAAAGCTGTGATTATACCTCAGCAACCCCTCTCTTGGCGATGTATGCGTGGTTTCTGTTTTCTTTTGTTTTTCTGGCTTGAATTAACACGTTTCAAACCTCTAATGTACTTCTTTAATAACTGGTTTATAAAAAAAGGAGAAGATAGAGAATTTCATCCAAGAATTCCCAGCTGGAGACATCTGTTCAGCAGCAAGTCACCTGATGAACAGCTCTAACCAGCCAAGTGTGAGTTATTTTTATTGGTTCAATGTTTTAAAAGTAGATAATTATTTTTTTTTCCTTTTAATTGACACCTTTCTAGACATTTCAGTAGATTCCTACACTGGTCTTCATGGACTTGGATTTATTTTTCCTGAAGGATTAGTACAGCACAAACCAAGTGATCCATTCCAAAACCTAGCTGGCTGGCTGAAACCAGTAGGAACCAGTTAAATGCTTGAAATGAGGGTTTCCACTAGGGTAATCAAGTTTCCCAAGAGGTGATGGATTTGATGTATAGCCTGTCATGATGAGTTGCAGGCGCTCAGCACCTCCGAAAATCAGGCCATAGCAGCTTTCAGCAAATCTAAAGAGACGGGGTGTGCGCGCGTGCGAGCCGCAGATAGGACACATGTCTTCATTGATCTCGAAAGGCAGGTTGAACCGTTCTGGTTTGAATCACATGATTTGCCATGTTATTTAGCAGCTGTTAAGCTTAGGTGAGCTTTTAGGATCCTGTTGGTGCACACTCTGCCCTAATCCTCTGGCGGTTTGTTTGTCCTTGCTGCTACCTGGCTCCTCTGCAAACGGGTCGGTCCCACCGTTCCTTGTGTGGTACCCCCCAAGGTGCTGAGCATCCCTCCTGTTCACTCCTCCCTACCGCACAGCATCCCCGAGGTCCTTCCCAGAGGACAGGGCTGTCATTACATTTATTTTTCCACTTTTCTTCTGTTCTCTGTGGTGTTGTGTCTTGGAAGGCTTCTAAGGCCCATGGACTTTGCCTTGATTTGAAGTCTTGGTTGGAGCAGGACCCCAGCTTGACCTGAGAGATGACAGAGGAGGAGGGGTAGAAGGGCAAAAAGGGACAAAATGGGTGAAGACAGGAATGTGGGACTGCACCACATGCGGGATGCTACAGTCTGTCCTGCTGTCCGCCCATGCAGAAGACTCTCAGTCAGTCTGCAAGCAGCTTGCCTGACTTCATTTGCCATTCATCAACCTAAACTGCTCACCCATCTTCTACTGGGAAAAACTGGAGCTTTGAACCCTTCTCCATACCTCAGCACATGGCAGAGTGCATTCGGTGGGTGGAGAGCATCAAAAGGCACCGCTTGCCTGCACGATCCAGGTGATGGGTACCTGGAGGAAAGCTGCATGGGGAGCCCCTCTCCTGTGAACCACTGGAAGGGCTGGTGTCCCCAAGGACATCTTAGATGGGGGAGCAGCAGTACAGCCCCCCAGCTCTTTCTCCCTTTCACCGTGCCAAGTTATTTGCTATTGCAGGCAGGAATGGGATGTCACAGGTGGAGAACACGCTAAGGTCTTCCCTTTTCTCTTCCCTTTGGAATAGCTTTAATTAATCATTTTTTATCTTTTGGAAGAAAAAGGCATTTTTCTCACTTGAGAAAAGAAAGGAAATGTTTTCCAAAAGCTGTATTTTAATTGACCCAGGCTTGGGAGCAGGGAGGCTGAGGGAAGAATTGCTGTCATGGAATTAACTTCATGAAAGAAAAGCAAACCTCCACCCTATTTAAACATGGGAAAAACATCACAGAGGCATCCTGCTGCACCAAATGGTAAACATGTCCATGTATTATATCACTTATGGCTTCCTTAAGAGTTTTATGATGCTGTTCTCAATTACTGTGTTTGCATTTGTAATTAGAGTGCAGAACACATTGTGAAGGCAAATTATAGAGCTAAGTTGTCCTTTCAAAATAACCCATTTGTTCACTGTGCTCCCAGAAGCTTCTCTTTATTCAAGGGACTCCAGTGAAGGACTGGCCTTCTCCGTGAGAGTGTTGGAATATAGAGGTGCTGGAGGGAAGGGAGAGGAGAAACACGTTTTTGCCCCAGGGCTTTGCTATGCTTGGGCCTGGCCTTTAAACCACTGAAACTCCTGTTGGTTTCTATAAACACAACCCTCCAGAAGTCTGAACAACTAGTGGAACTGGGGGAGGGAGTGTGGGAGAAGAATCAGGCTCCCCCTCCCTGCCACTGATTTCCCCTGTGGCCTTGGTCATGTCACTTGACCTTTTTTGTGCTTCCTTACCTGGCTAACAATCTGCAGTGGAAAAGCTGGGATATTACTGTTCAGTCACCTAAATATCTAAATGAAGGTGAATATTCAGGGCTGCTAGCTGTCCTCCAGTCAATTGTGAGTGCAGCTCTTTGGAGGCGATGCTTTTCTGTGCATTCAGTCTTTGTCCTGGACTCCTCTGACACAGGGGTCTCCACTTGGGTGTAGTGGTGCCACCTTGCCCTGAGCACTCCACCAGGGCTCCACCAAAGACACGGGAGCGCTCTGCCGCTTGGCTTTGCTCGGTGCCTCGCGGTGTTTCACTGAGCGATTTCTGACCAGCTGCCCTTTTGTTTTGCTCCAGCTATTCAGTGTCATCAGCGGAGATCTGATCTTCCTTTAAGGCAGGTCAATTTTCTATACATGAGACTGGAGCTCAGGCCAGCTGTGCACTTTGCCTTTGAATTCGGTAGGGAAAAAACCCTGTATCCAAGTCTGAACTTGGAGGCGATGATGCTCTGCTTAGAGCGAAAAGGAAGCAAGGTCTGCGGTTGTGACTGTTCTGCCCTGCTTGCAGAGGATCTTTGCGTTTGTTTTTTTTGTTCTTTTTGTTGTTGTTGTTGTTGTTGTTGTTTGTTTCTTTCTTTCTTTCTTTTTCAAAATCTGCACCAAGCAGTGGGACTTGACTTTTAATGGATCTCCCTGCAAGTGCGAGTAATATTTTCATCCGCTGTACCTTAGTGGGAGGGCACAGGCAGGCGTCCTGCAGCGTGTAGGTCTCCCATGAGTGTATCCTCCTCATTCCTGCCCGTGAGGAGCTGCCTTGGCTTTGCTCTCCAGCCCAGGTTTTGGAAAAGCTCAGGATCAGTGCCTGACCCCTACCTAGCACACTGCCCACCAGCGTCCTCTGCTAATCAGCGAACCCAGGCCAAAATTGAATAAAGGACACCTAAAACCGCTGTGCTCAGAGGATAAAAAACCCCAAAGAAACCCAAAAACATTGCACTATGAGACTACTACGAGCTCTTTTTTTCTTTCCTTTTCTCTACTTTTCCCACTGGGAAGTAATCTGTAGAACTTTTACTCCTGCCACAGGTAATTCCCCGTTTTGTTTCCAAAGTAGCTGCTTGAGAAGTTCACACAGGGCTGGCTCTCCCCTTGCCAATGTTCAGTTGTTAAATTAATTTCCTGGTATCTCTTGCATGGGTCAGAAAACTTGATTCCTTGGCCCCAACTTTCTGTCAGGTGCTTGTTCCTTCTGAGCAAAGGTTAGGTCACCTTCTGATGATTCATTGGAAAAACTGGTTTTATTACTTTCCCTTGCTATGGGAGAGTTTCCTTCAAGAAAGAAGCTGCAGCACATGGGATGACCATCCCAAAAAGAAGGACTGCCAAGAAGTTATGGATTCAGCTTAATACCTAGTATTAATATTTTTTGTTTAATGGCAATAAATCCAAGAAAGTGCCTAAAGGAATGAGCCTGAGCTTTATAAATTGTGTGATTATTTGTGAAGTGGTTTAGGAAGGACCTTTTCTGCTGTTCATGAGAGAGAAGAAGGGAGATTCCAGTGTGGTGGTTCGCAGTGCCAGATGCCCCCCAGTTTCCATAACCGTGTGTTTACGATATGGCCCAGGTTCACTGAGCAATGTCAAGACACGTCTGCAAAGGCTGACGAGGGAATGAAATACAGCTGCAAAACGGGCAAGCTCAATTTTGTTGGGGGAACAGGAGAGAGAAGAGCATTTGTCATCTGGAGGATCAAATCTGAGAAACACCTACTGTTGTTTGGCTAGCTGGGATTTAAAATATATATGTCATCACCCTGTCTTTGTTGCCAGTAGCACTGTTTGCTTTGCTGTGCCACGAGGCTGCTCAGGCAGCTGAACGAGACGGGTGGCTTTCCCTCCTCTTCCCAACCAGAGGAGCCCTGGCCCCGAAACCTCAATCCCAGGGAACTGTGCAGGCTGCCAGCGTCCAAATGCAGCCAAGGAAAAATCCAGAGAGATGGTCACCAAAAAAATAAGAAGATGTGAGAGGCAATGTGATGCTGTTTGTTTTTCTGGAAGGTCAATAGTTTTCCTAAAATTTCAGCTTTGTGTGCTTTTCATTTTTTGGGGGAAAGCCTGTATCAGCAGCTGAAGCAGGAGAACATCCTCCAAGTAACACACGGAAGACTTTTTTGAATAAACATCCTTCAAAATGAGAGACATATACCTGCCTTATGGAAATGCATCAATATATCAAGAAAAAGCACAGAGAAAAAGCCATATTCATGTTAGATTTCACAATGTGATTTTGCAACACCTACAGTGGAGTACCCGTGTTTTCTGACAGTGCTCACAACAAGAGTAGAAAATAAGCATGTAAAGAAATTAATAAATTAAAAGCTCTTTACTTGAAGGTATCCTTGTAGTTTGTGCTATTTTGAACCTGTCAACTGCTTAAGTAACAGCTTGTCAGTGATTGTGGCCCAGCCGAATACGAGACCTGGTCGTATGGCTGCAAATTGTCAAGAGCTGAGTGATCTCCCGGGTTGTGATTTATGACTCTGTGAACAATGACAAGTGAGGAGAAGAGGCCCTGGTAATTTTGGAAGCAGTTGTGGAAACAATTAGACCACTTTTTTATTAGGTCATTTATAGAATTCTTCCCTTTAAAAATTAGGTCCTTGATGAGTGCATTTTTCACGCACTCAGATGCTTTGTCCTGTTTTTCAATTGAGAGAAAATCCTGGGCTTTCCTTTGGACACGCCACTGTGCAATGGATTTAACTTCACAGGGGCTGAGAAAGCTGCAGGAGTGCACAGGACTTCCATGAGCTCACCCACAAGCCTTGGCAGTTGAAATCCTTTGCAAAAATTAATTCCTGCCAAGTCCTTTGCAGGAATCGTGCCGGTTTCTGGACCATTTTCTCACTGCTGGTTGCTCGCACCTTTCTACTGGCCTGACCTTTGCCTACGACAGAGGCTTCCTTCTCAGCTGCTGGGAAGTTTCTAGCACATCACACTGATACAGGCATATAGTACTGATGATGCAAACTTGGACCAGAGTTTTCAGAAGTGCTGCGGTCTGGGTTTCTTCTATTCTGCTTTTGCCCCTTCCTCTTCCCAGCAGAACTACTTTGTTGTCATTACATTTCCACCGCCAATCTCTACAGCAGCAGCTTGTCCCTTCTTGGCCCAGGGAGCTGAGCAGTACCAGGTCTCATCTTTTTATAAGGAGCCAGTGGGATTTCTTGAGAAGTGCCCAGCGTCCTGCTATACTTCCCTTGGGAACATATCTTGCTAGAAGGCGAATGAAAGACAGCTGATATCTCTGAGAAGACACATTTAACCAAACTCCCTCCACTCCCTTGTTTGTGTTCCTGGAAGTTGTTGGTCAGTGTTCACATGTTCTGCCCTGATGATACAGTCACAGCATCGTCAGTTCTGAATTCTCTTACAGAGGAACTGGCTCCAAAAGTGACCAAAGCCACCAGCATCCCGGGTGCTCCCCACAAGACAAGGGCTCCAGCCCAGATTCAGGCTCCTGGAATGGGCCTTGAGTTATTTTGCACCATGGCTGAATCCATTGTAATGGGAATTTCTGCTATGAAAAAATAATGAAAGAGCAACCTGCAAAATGAGCTCTTGCTGTAGAATATCCCATTTTCCTTGTTCCCCTTCCTTTGAAGAGGAGGAGGAAGATCTTTGCATTTCCCCACCACTGAGGGATGGGAGAAAGAGCTCTGTGGTGCCATAGTCTCTACCCCAATGAGAATGGAACTTATTCTTAGCTTTACGTTTTATTATTCCCTTGCAAACCCCTCTTCTGTTGTGCTATGCACCAGCAAAAATCCTTTTGATTGCCATTAAAAAGGCAGCTGAGGTGCCCATTATTTTTTTATTATTTTTATTTGTACAGATCTCAGCAAATAAAACCCAGTCCCAGATAAAAGGTGTGTCCCATCTAGTAAAGCACAAAAAAATCTTAATCTTTGGTCCAGAAGCAGTAGATTGCCACAAACAGTCGGCAGCTAAAATCATTAATCTTTGCTGCTTGCCCAACTGGTACTAGTAGTAAAGAAGATAATACACTAGCAGAATCAGTGACCCACTACAAATTGGTCCTGAAAGGTCCACCAGCCTAAATAGACTTTTGCTGATCCAACACTTGTTAGGAATCCCAACAAAGAGACTATTGGCTCATCTGATGAGCCGCTCACTATTGGGCCTTTTGCAATGGCTGGTGATGGATGACCATACCCTCTTTGAGGGGGAAGATGCAGCTCCTGGTATGGGGCCTTTTCTCATCTTAAATTTGTACTCAATAAATCACAGGTGCAGAGGAGACAGCATCAGTTTCATTACACCTACATGCTCCAGTATCAATCATGCCAACACAACGGGCTGCGTACAGTTCATTTCGGGAGGCTCTTTCTGTTCCAATACCATTTCCATTCCGTTGTGCTTTCGCATTCCTAAAGTGTTGAGCCTCCGCCGCAGCGAAACCTGGGGGAGAAGGATGGGATGCACGGTAATTGCGCTCTTTCAACACGAGACAGGGCTTAGCTCACAGACCTGGGTTTACGATCCCTTGCTATTGTTAAAGGTAAAGTCTTAAATAGCTTGGTAAATAGTATCACTGATTCCGTGGTTGTCACACATCCCTTTTCTTTCTAACCTTGTGGTCTCAGTTGCTCTTTAGCACAGACCTTTAGTCTGGGTTGCAGCAATTGCCCTGGAACAGTCCAATCTTGTGATTATACTATCATTTTTCTATCTGGTTTATGATATTTGTTTAGATGATGCTGTAATTCCGTACTTAACCTAACCCAAACCTAACTGTAACAAAGAAACAGTCTCAGGGAGCTGCTTTGGTGTTTTCTCATTTAAAAGAGTTTCTGCCGTGTTCTCCCTGGCTGATAAATAGCCTGGGACCTTTGAAAGGTACGTCCATTACAATTCACAATTTATGAATGTATTGCAGAGCTCCCACATTGTTATGTTAATTCCAATGTCAGCAGTTAAAATACTGTTAAAACGAAGGAGGCTTCAGAGCTTTCAGACTTTATAGTTAATGTACATAATCAAATACTTTCATGGCATTAAATGCATGTCTAACTCTCATCATAAAAACTATGAACTATGTTTTTCAAGTATAATAAAAGGTAATAGATTATTATTCCCCATGTGTGTCCAAAATCCACTTTGCCATTTTTATACAGGGAGAGAAATTTCTGAGTGTCCAATTATACTCTGAATTGCATAGGAACAACTATGTTTCGTGCAATTAAGTTATCACAAAGTCCTGTCATTCTGTAGCATTCTGTTAATCTTTAACTCAACGAAAAGCCATGTCAGCAGAGCACCAACACAGAAAAGATGGGTGTTCAAAGGAACTGCAATAGGAGCACATTCAGGACTGTCAGACAGAACAAGCTTTTCAAAAGGACACTTCCATTCAGTTTAAACCTACAAGGGTGCTGGGCTGACACCTCCATTTATTTGCTGTAGGGCTATAAGGAGAGAGAGACTTTCAGTCTTATTAAAGCAGTATTTGGAATACAAAAAAAGGGATTCTTTTCCTCTGCTCCTTTTACTCTGTCTCAGCAGCAGATCATAAAGCATGGACAGCATTAATGCAAGATGAGAAAGCATTGGCTCTAATGCGCAGCTGAAAGACTTGATTTTCTGCAAACTAGCCATCAGGTCTATTTATTTGTTTCCTTTTTACAAACAGCAGGGAGACAAAAAGAGAATGTATTTTAAAAATGTAGTTAGGAGTACAGAAGTCCCAGTAAATAGCATCTTTCTGCCTCATCACTTTGTGGCTGTCTGGACTGTGAGCTAAGGGCAGGTTGTGGCTAACGGCACCGGTACGGTTCAGTGATTATTCTGGTCATGTACCTGCAGCGGGTTCAGTTGTGCAAGATTAAAAGGGTAATTAATCTTTAAGAGAACATTTGAGGACAAAACATAATCCTGTTCGTAACAGATCCTTACCTGGTATAAATTGGCATAAGGCCATCAAAACCAGTCTCTACTCTCTAGAGCCCAGCTGCATCTCAAACCCCATCTACTCTCACAAAATCCTGGCCACAGGGTGATATCTGAAGATGTGAATATTGCAGGTAAAGGTTTGCAGGTTGGTTATTTTTGCCTGATTTCCAGAGCTCCCAGAAATGCAGCCCAGGCAGGCTCTTCCTGCTCACATTATTTTCACCGCAAGCTGGCACTTACCTTTCCAGTTTTGTCTCGGGGATCTTTACTTCTGTGAATACATATTATCTGGTGCTCCTTTTGCCTGGTCAATTTGCAGAAAACGTTTCACTTTCAAGGTTGCTTCCAAATTTTTATATTTTTCATGTTTCATCTCAATTAAAAATAAACTGTGCTGAGTCCCCTTTGTAGTTCTTTTATCGTGCTACAACTCTGCATTTTTTCACCTATACACTAATGAAAAGGTCTTTTCAATAGCTATAAATATATATATATATATACCCCTCAGTAACTGGTTTTTAGGGCTACTGTCCAAAGAAACTTTTCTTGTCTTTCATTTGCACTGTGCTGCAAAACCGAGTTTTAACTGGAAAGGAACTGTAAAGAACTCTTTGTTACCCTCATTTTGGCCTTAATCTATAATGAATATTAATAGCACTTGTAAGGTGAGGTACAGATTAAAAGTATTAAAACATAGCTTGGATGTTTTCAAAGGTTGCATGCTGGGTAACATTTCTGGAAGTGCCAAAGGGCTGGATTTGTTAGTGCAACTTTAGAAGTGACTTTGACTCCTCTTTTTAAAGATGTCTAAAGCCATGCAAATGTACAAATAGGTATTTTATGTAAGGTTCAAAAGCACCTCCATCATCACCAATGTAAAATAAGATTGAGGTGCTCTTGCAAATCCCTTTAGAAATGTGTTTGCACTGTTACCACGTCTATCTAAAACACCTTAAAAAATGGGACTTTGTCATTTAGGTGTCTTTGGCAGGTGTGTGCAATGCGCCCATCAGGAGAGCACAGGCCTTTAGCCGGAGGGAAAGTTCAGGGGACAGATTTTGTGGGGAAAACCAAACAGGCTGTTCAATAAGATTGAACTCTGTTCCTGCCAGAGTCGGTGACACAACTGCCACCAATGATCAGTGACGTTGACCCCCCCCCACCATCTACCAGGACTCACGGAACATGGCAAAACCCCGCACTTGCCCTTTTGGCGTGGTGCCTGCAGCTGGACGCTGGTAACCGCCTCAACAGCAGGAAGCTTTCCCCCAGGGACATGGGTGTACGCACAAGTCTGGCAAGATGCCAAGTGATTTGGCAGACGAGGGCTTTAATGCAGCATGTATTGCTTCTGGTGGAAAGTTCGGGGCCCACTGGGCCCTCGTGCACAGCGCCGGGCTGCACCCCTGTCTTTCCGATGGGGGGTTTCAGCTTGCACAGGCTGCAGGGCCCAAGCGCAGCATCGCACACGTGTGCGTGCACGTATGAGGATGTGTGGATCTTGGATGGCTTCTACCACATGCGTGTGTTCACATCTGCCTCTCTGAAACAACCCCCAGAAGAGTCTTTAACCTGTTAAAAGGATGACGCAATGCACGGTCTCTCCGGTCCAAACCCAAATCTGCTCAGTGAACTCCCAAGCATTGCTACCAGCGAGCGGGGGGGGGGGGGGAGACGGAAGAGCAGGGATTTTTGG
>JAVJGJ010000002.1:4981179-5022698 GCA_035590215.1 Microhierax caerulescens
AATAAAATAAAATAAAATAAAATAAAATAAAATAAAATAAAATAAAATAAAATAAAATAAAATAAAATAAAATAAAGGCAGCAAATTGGGCATTCTTGTTGCCAGAAGTTAATCAGCCTTTGCACCCCCGAGGCTGGCCGTCTCCACCGAGCGCCTTGGGGAATGAGCCCAGAGGCTGCATCCAGCTGCAGCAGTGAGAGCAGACACGCAGCGCTCGGTTTCCAGCACCGAACCTTTGGTTGCTGAGCTCGTGGCAGGGTGGTTCATCAAACATATTTGTATCTTCTGCAGAGAAGGATGGCAGGGCAGCACGCAGCTCGGTTTCCCTGGCTCTTGCCTGCAAAGCTACTTCTGCTCAGTCTCTTTCCACAAAGCAACACAATCTGCAGTAGAAGAGCTGCGAAAATGTCACTTGTTGGGTCCCTGGGAGATGCATCTCCTCCAGATCCCCCAGAACAAAGTGCATCAAACCACCTTAAAATGGAAGAAACACTGAATGCACAACTCTGTTCCCTGATAATCCTTCCAAATTCATCTGAAGAGCCTCATTCCTGGCACAAGGGTTCCCAGGAGGACCTGCTCTCTTCAAGGACCAGTTAGCTGTACAAACGTACCATCTGCTTTTGCATCTCTTTGAGCTATCCTCAAAACACCGGCATAATAATTGGATACCCTTACCTCTGCTGGCCTGTGAGGCATGGGTCATATATGTAAACATCAAACTCAAATAACAACCCCCAAATTTAATTTATTTCTACCTAAACAAGTTCTTTTATCATAAAGCAATAAATTTGTCTTGGTGCTAGCAATTTGTTGCGGGTGACATAACACTGCAAATTGATTAATCGCTACTGTACACGACAAAATGAGAAAAGCAAGGAATTATTATGAATAGCGTCCATCTGATACAGTAGGGATTCATTATTCAAAAGTGTTAGCTAGTGGTTAGCTATCCCCTTGTTGCAGATTACATTCATTTGCAGAATCCTACATCATGCTTACACAAATCAACAAACATGCATTTATTAAGACATGGAATGAAAGCTATTAAAATGTGAAAAATTGCCTTTTTCTTTAAAAAAAAAAGAGTCAAGTTTGGTGGTAGCTTATTTTTTGGGTGGGGGATGTTTTTATGTGGCTGAAGCAAAGACATTTATTACATTATTTCCCTGTTTGCATCCAGAACTAGTCCCATCAAGCTGAGTACATTGACATTGGTTGTTGGTGTCTTGCGGTGAGCCTTCACACTGCAGGTGGAGGATCTGTAGAATTATAAATGTAAAACAGGCTGGCATAGGCTGTCTTTGCCCTTCCAAGCGCATTGTAATTTTTAGCGTCATATTTGTACCAACAGATTGCAATTATGGCTGAGGAACTTATACTGCTTGATGTGAAGTACAAAAGGTTGAATGAAAGAAGAGCTCTTCCCTCTGATAAACTACAAAAATAGTATTTAGGGCTAAGATGTTCCATCTTTCCCAGGCTGAACACTGAACTTCATGTTAAATATGAAGTGACTCAGAAAAAATAAATTCCAGATGCAAACTACAGAAAAAGCATGATCTAGACCCCTGCTTTGCATAATTGTCCTATATCTGAGGATCATCAATCTCTTCTGAGACTGGGAGCAAAGTTTTGTGTGTCTATCTCTATCGCACACAAGTGATGTATTCAAGCTTGTCATCACTGTCAGGCAATCTGTGTTCTCTGTGTAAGCAGGTCTTGGCACAATAACACAGAAAAAAAAAAAGGCTGGTTTAACTTCTGAGGAAGGGCATGAAGAAAATAGAGTCTTCTCTTCTGTCCCTGTTTCAGGAGCTCTTGCACTCCTGCATTGTGATGCTTCTACAGATAATAGGATTAAGGGCACCAAACAGCGAACTTTTCCTGCCCCCTCCCCTCCCTCTGCATCTCCTGTCAGCGCAAAGTGCTTTTCCTTCTCTTTGGAAAATTGCTTCTATCATGCATTGCTTGCGGAAAGGAACACTAATTGTGGAAGCAGCAGTTCAGCAACAGCTCAGTCTTTGAACTCGGGTCTCTTGTCTTCTAGCTCTGCTCTGAAATGCCACATGTTAAATTGTTTTAATGGCTACTTGCAGTGAATCATCACAAAAATATCATCAAAAGGGAATTTTTCATTTGTTGCTAGAGTTTTAAGTGAAGTTAGTGGATGAACTATCCACTTGGGTGTTCTGTATAAGAAAAGAAAACGGCACTGAAAAATGAAAACAGGCATGTAAAAGCGGGGTGTTGGGTTCAGGGTACATAACATCAGTGCTTTCTGGTATTGGCTATTGGTCAGTCTTTTAGGTCTAGTTTCATTAACCTGCTGTGATCAGATTAGCTGAGATGTGCATGAGGTATAACCATGGATCTTGCCCTGGGAAAAGCATCCCTAGCTAAGCCTGTTACTCAGCCTGGCTAAGAAAGGTGGGCCCAGAGGCAGCGAAGCCGCTTTGCACTGTGAGCGGTTTCTCCTTGCCTGTGCCCACTGAAGCCATGCAGACCCCAGCCACCATTTCTTTGTGCCCCAAAAACACTAAAGCCAGAGCAGCACTCAGCCAGAGCCGAAGCCCCCCGCGGGCTCCCCTGCTTTTGATGCTGCTGCAAGCCTGGCTTGTGTTGCTAAAGAAGATTCTGCTGGTTTCTCCTGGAGCGCTCTCCACAGCCAGCTGTGCCCAGCTGTCCTTTCCAGGTTGTGTTAAGCACTTTCATTTCATGGGTACTGGCTGACTCATTTACAAGAAGGCGGCGGTGTGCTGGGTGTGCTGCCTGGGGGAACGCAGCGAGCCCTGCCTGGCGAGCGGAGCCGCGATGCTCACCGCATCTTCCTCCGTGCCTGCTGCTGTTATAACACAGAAGGGGAAAAAATACTATTGAGTGAGGGCTTGCGCTCTGCTCAGGGGTGATGGCCCAGGAGAAGAGACATGGGGACATCTTCACACTAGCCCTGCCTGGGCCACCCTGTTAAACATGCCCGGTGTGGGCAGTGGAGGATGACAGGGATGCTGTGGGACACAGCAATATCGGGAGGTGCAGCTCTCCCTCCGTGGGAGAGAGTGGGACCTCCCGATCTCACTGTGAACATGGGGATGGACACCAAGCCCAGCTGTTGACCTGGTGCTAACCGACCTGTATCATCAAGGACAACAGTGGCAAACTTGGTTACAGCTGAAATCCAGGTCCCTAGGGAAATCCTGACCTCCTTGGTGGTTAAATCGCATTGTGTGGTTGTGACTGGCTCTGACAAGGATTTAGGGAGCAAAGACATAGGATATTTTACTTACCCCTTCAGGCACAGCTACAACACAAAATAATTGACATTAGATTCCAGATCAGTTATGTTTTTAATCTAATTCTGGACTCACACTTGATTCAGAAAAGTGGTTTAAGCACTTTTAAGGTGCCATCAAATCACTGTTCTGTCTAGAATTTCAACAGAGTTGATTCCTGCAGCAAATTAGCTCTTGGCTGTTCCTCTCTGTGCTAGGTAAGCCATTTCCATCAGCCACCTATGGTTTTAATGAGGGGAATGGGGGGAAGAAAAAGAAAGATCTCTGTCTGGGCAGTCCTCCTTTGCCCTGGGAGTATTTCTGTGCTGCTGTGCAGTGAAAAGTTAATCTTTCTTGACGGGTGATGCATGTGGATAGTACTTCATGCATTTCATACTGAATGCTTGATATAGCTCAGTGATCCCATATAAACACCGCAGAAGCAGAGGGAACCCTGAGCAGGGAAAAGATCTGTCTTAAATCCCAGTGTCTGTCACATCACAACATCCTTCCGTAATGACATGCAAACTTCAGAGAGGCTGCAGCATCTCTGCCTTGTCTGGGAGGCACTTGGCTGTTAATGACTAACTTCCCAGTGACAGCACTTCCTTTTGTAGCTTGCTTCCCTTTGGATTTTTGCAAAAATAAATAGATAAATAAAATCAATCCATCAAGGGCAGGCGACTTGTGTAGGTGGACAGCAGGAATCTGCACCCTAACCAATTGGATCAGTTCAGGATTGTTTTTCCTGAGGTGGTAGCACCTCCCTTCCCTCCTGCTCCCCTCACATGAAGCAAGGAATGGGGCTTTGCAGAAGTGACTTACTGCTTAAAAGACAGAAGAGTGACTTTATACGGGATAAAAATGGGTTTGAAATTCAGCCACAAGACAGCTATAAACCGGCAGGTTTGATAGTTGCTTAGAGCATCTGAATACCCAAGAACTAAGAAGCTGCTGAGTGTGCTGTGCTCACAGCCTGGTCCTGTGCCAGTGGCAGCCAGCGGGGCTGTGCCAGAGGCAGGGCAGCACCTCAGCCAGGTACCGAGGGCAGGGCAGCACATCAGCCAGGTACCAAAGGCAGGGCAGCCCTTCAGCCAGGTACCGAAGGCAGCGCATCAGCCAGGTACTGAAGGCAGCACCTCAGCCAGGTACTGAAGGCAGGGCAGCCCCTCAGCCAGGTACCAGCGTGGGAGAGGCTTGCAGTACAAGATAAATGTTTAGGGAGGGAGAAAGTTCTCTCTGGATAGTATCATTGCAGGAAAAAACAGCTCATACAAATCTCTTTATCTCTTAGTTTATCTGTTGTCATTAACAGTTCTTTAATTGTTGTTTTGGGATTAACTTCCGAAATCTACATTCAGGACAAAACCCTGTGAAATGCCTATTAATGGTTCCTGCATTAGAGATGAGGGAGGGCTCCCTTGCAAAGCTCCTGGATGCAGTCACACCTCTAATTCTCCCTGGTTCCCTAATTAAAGAGTAGCAAAACCTTAATCTTCCCTAGAAATGCTTTGTCAGTAGGCAGTGGCGGTCTGCCTGCAGAGTTAAGTACATCAGAGATTTCATTTCCTTACAAATGTTGACCTCCAGCAAGGCATCATAAACTGCACTGGCAAAAAAAAAAACCAAAAAACCCAACAAAAAAAAAACCATTTTGCAAGTAACCTGTCAGCATCAGCCAGGGGTTTCAGTGGGGTGGATGTGGGGTATCTCGGGCTGCTCATGGCCAGTACATGGGCTCCCCTGAAATTTAGCCTGAAAGAGTTTCCTTACAGATGGGCAGAAAGTCTGTGGGGTTTCACTACAGCCCTCTGCAAACACCACCCTGCAGCTTTGCTTCTGCCCTCATGGTGTTTTTTTTAAATTGCAGAAATTCACCTTGTAAATCACCAATTATACAATGGAAGGAATGGGAAGAAAACCAGGGCATGCAGATATTTGTATGGGTATAGGTATAAGAATAGGAACAGGAATAGGTATATGTTGTCCCAAGGTCGTCCGAAGGGCAGCGGCGGGCCTGGGAAAAGCTTTCTTCATTATGTCTTTCTAAAACACTCATAGGTTTGATGTAAATGGCATACGGTCCGCCTGCCACTTCTCATGCCGTGCTCTGCTCTGCCATTTAGCTGCACACCTCTCAACAGGTCGTGTCCTTAGCAGAGGTAATTGAGTAGGGGCATCCTCACTTTTCGACGGAAATGAGTAACAGGAGGGATGAATGGAGGTGAATATGCATCATGCCCTTTGTCCATACCTCATTTTACTCTCAGCAGAAGGAAAAGGGAGCCAGGCTTTTATTTACCCACGGGCTGAGCAAAGGCCAACAATCCTCACTCTGTCAAATGACTTAAGTCTAGCAAATGCTGCAAGACCTGAACCGAAAAGGATTTTAAAGCTGGTGAAAGATTGTTATGGGGTGGGCTATGCAGCTTTTATAAAACAATTGCATCAAGCTTGGGAAGGGAAAGAATCTAAGGCCATTAACCCAGCAAGGGATGAGGCTGTCAGCAGAGCCAGAGAGCATTAAATGTCTATTTGCAACATATTTTCAGTGGGAGTCAGTCACTAAACTTCTACATACGCCTCTGAAAACCCCAGCCCATGAATGGCATGGGCACCGCTTCGTCCTTCCTACATCTGACATGGATGGGTGGGAAATAAAAAAGGAATGTTTCCTGGCAGGGACAGAAGAGCGAGCGGTTGCGGAGGAGTTGGGGATTCCTCCCAGCTGCCACAGAGCTGCTGCACTGTCAGGGCACATCGTTTCACATCTCTGCACTGCAAAAGACCTGGCTCCCCCCTCCCCAGCCCCACCGTGCTGGCCAAGAGCACAATGCTCTTGTTTTCTCCTCTGCCAGGAGGTGAAATCCTCTGTTCACAGGTGTAGGTGGCTACTGAGCGTGGAAGATTGTGATGGTTTCCCCAGGACACAGGGGTTTGGGGCATTTCTCATCTCCCTAAGGTGCTGAAAGCCCGTCCATGAAGCTGTTGGAAATCATTGGATCAAAACCAGCTGTGGAAGTGCAAAGTGCATTTGTTTGTTTTGAAGCAAAAGTCTCTCCTGTTGAAAACATCAAATAAAGTGTGCGGGGGAATCGGTGGGCAAGAGGATGAAAAATTAGAGCTGATTGCAAGGTAGCAATAGAAATGGTTTTTGAAAAGATTTTGTTTTAATATAAACCAGGGAGGGAAGAGAGAGGAAAAAAATTGGATTGGCATCAAAACCCTCTTATCTCACACATTTACACTCTCCACTGCACAGATCACTCTGGTTCACCTTTAATTTGCCTTTTGATAGTCGTAGGCTGATACCAAATACTCCTGAAAGCTGACACTTGGCAAACAGCGCATCGCGCTCCCATCTCAAGTGTATGACATGAGAGGAGGATTTGAGGCCATCGGCGCTACGAAGGCTATTGCTGGTGTGATCCTAGGACATTTTAAACATGACCTGATTTTGCTATTCCTGTGCATCCCAAATGCGTAAGTGTGACAGAGGGGCATCTATTTTAAAAAATGCCAAAGCAAAGTGCCAATGATATAAGCTGGGCATCTCATATCAGGAACATCTCCCTCCACCTTCCCTTCCTTTTTGGCAAAATCTCAACCACCGAGCTGCTTTCCATGCCCATGTGTTTGTCCGTACAGGCAGCTGATTTATCCATCACTCTCCTCATCAGATTTATCCATCACTCTCCTCGCCCCAGAAAGTTTCTCCACGGTCTCCTTGTTGTCACTGACACCCACAGAGGCCCTGACCTTTGCAGCACTCGATAGCAAGTCTCCCTGCAGACATACTTAAGGGTTCAGATGTGTTGCATTGCTGCTGCCTGAGCTGTCAGGAGGACAAACAGCAACAAGATAGTTGCACAGCATTAAATAATTGGGGACTAAGTGGATTACTTAACAGTACTGGAAAAACACCTCGCTGTTGACAGACATCAACAGAGCAGGAAAGAGGATCACATGCACTTTGTGCATGGATAACCAGCAGAGATTTTGAACCCGACTGCACTCTATCAAGCACTTAGTTCTTGCTCTTAATGTTTCATCTAAACCTTGCTTGTTGAATTTTAAACCTACTGCTTCTTGTCCTACCGACAGCCAACCCAGACATTATTTTCATCCTCCTTCAAAGTGAAGACCGTTGCCTTCAACGGTGGTCTGTTTATGATAGGAAATCAGCTGTTGAAATGGATGTTCTCCCGATGCATAATCTTGTTCATAGACAGGATTTTTTTTGGCAAAAGGTCACATTTAGAAAAACAGCTCTGGAATTTTGTGACCAAAAATGTAACAGAAAACATTTCCAAGTGACTCCATGAGAATAGAGCAAAACTGCTCTCCCACCTCTGATTTTTATGGGGTTTTGTTCTGCAATGTTCAATAAAATGGGGTATATGAAGTCTGGTTTCCAGCCTTAAGAAGGAATAAATGCTCTGGCTGATGGTGTACGGATATTCTCCCTGCAACCAACATGCTGTACAGGTATGATGCAGGCAGTGTTCGCTACAGTGGCATAAATCTCAAACACATCACAGAGCAGCATCTGGTGGGTTGTAAGAGTGATGTTGAAACAGCTTCCTTGTAGTTTTTTTTTTTTAAATTTACCATTTGTTACTCACTGAGAGGTACCAGAGGACAAAATTGGGTTGCACTGTTCAGCCAGGGTGTTTAAATATGAACCATCACCTGATCTGAGCAAAAATTTAGGCTAAACACATGCTCACATACTGGAAGGGGAAAAATACTGTGAGGGCTTTGCCACCAGTTCACATTGCTGCTCACAACCACACTTCCCTTCTCTGCTGTCCAGATTTGTTTCCTTGTGCATTTCTCAATAAGCATGTTAGCCAACACGATCACACATAATTAAACATCTGTCAAATTTACCATGAAACGAAGTGACAGCATCCAATGGAGTCCTTGGGAATGGGGAGGGTTGGTTTGGGAAACAGGGCTCATCCTCTGGCTGCCTGGGACCTCCACGGGCTGGGTGACTTCCATGCCCCAGCAGTAACAGTGACCAGGAGATATTTCCCTGTTCTGTATGGCCGTTACTTTAAACAAAAGAGAGAGAAAAGAAGACACAATGTATTAGGTTTTGGCTTGATCTACAATGAAGCCAGCCCTCTTGCATCCTTTGACTCTTTGGCTGGGCAAGTGGACCAACAGGTCACCTGGCTGCTTCCTCTCAAAATGGATAAGGACCTTTCCTTCAGCAGGAGCACTGTGTTTGGTATTTGTCTTTTGTTGATTTAAAAACCAAACGAAACCAAACCAAACCAAAAACCATTATGGAAATCTCGTGTCAGACTGAAAGACAATACAAACTACACTTCCTTAGAAAAATGAGGCAAAAGTTAGTTAGAAAAAAGCTATTTTCTCATAAGCTATTGCTTTTCTATTATGTTGCTCTTGCTCCAGCCCCTGGATAAAAGTTTTTGGTTTGATATTCCAATCCTAGCACATGAAACATAAACCTGCACTGCCCATAGGAACTGTGAACCATTCCTGTTTATATACTTACTGTTGTATCCCTGCTTTTTCCATAGCAGTTAATGATAAAATAATAACAAATAAGAAGCCAAACAAAATGAGTTGTTAGGATACGCTTTGCAACCCACAGACCCCAAAGTCCTTAAAAGACATATTGTTGCTCTATGAGATAGATGGTCATGGCTCTCCAAGACCAAGAAGGCAGGGTTTTGCTGGCTCGTCATGAGACGGATCCTTTGCTGCCCCTGAGGTCACCCAGAATATTCTCCTCGCCCATCAGATGGGGGCTGCTCCTGTTCCCTGCCACTCGCACCCCCCTCTCCCCCCCCGACACTGCCGTGCACCACATCAAATAATTGTTGTTATAACTCTCCTCCTTCCCTAACTAAAATATACTTGATTGGGAGGGAGAGGGGGAACGGGGAAATAGCTGGGTTTATTTTAATAGTTTCCACTCTCAGTTCAGCTTTATAGTACAGTATATTTAACTTTTACGTATGGACAGCTGGATGCATTTAACAGCACAATGGAAAGAATTTAGCAAGTATACATTACAGGCTGTGTATTTGGAGCTGATCACCACATATTTCTTCATAATATTTAGATGCGCCTGTTACAGATTGTGTCGGGCTGATCAAAATATGTTTGTGTCAGGTGAGATTTGTCATGGACGAGCCTCTGTATTTCTTTACTTACTAAAACTCTTCCTACAGGAAGAAGCTCAGTTTAGCTGATATCAGCAGGTTTAGCCTGATGCTTACGATAGGGTTACTTGCCTTCTCTGCAGAAGCCAAAAAAAGCCATAAATACACAGAAACATAGGGGCATCTTCTGCGTGCAGACTGTGGGCACATTACTCCACTTGTGGTGTCACCACCAGCAAACCAGCTGGAGAGTGAAGGATCACCAAAGGATCAGAATCTGCCCCATATCCCCCCACATACCGTAATGATGGAAAACAGCTACTGCCATGAGACGGAGCGATAAATCCTTCACATCTTTCCATCCTGCATCCCTCTCCGAACTGGCTGGTTACCCTCTTGCACCCTCTCTGCAGTGCTCTGGAGATTTTTTCAGTGACAGCCAGTGAAACTAGGCAGCAGTTTTCTGCTTTTCTCTCAGAAATAAGAATAAAGAAAATTTTCAGCAATACTTCAAAATTCATTTGCCTTTTATTAAAAAAAAAATTATGTTCATTGTTAAAAACTATAAAATTCACTACTTTCATGTCACTCACCCACAAGCTTAGGTGCCTGAATGACATGATTTTATCAAATTTATCCTGTTATCTTCTGTTTTGTTACACAGTGCTTATTGCAGCAATGCAAAGGGAAGGCAAATCAGCCAAGTGACTTGCCGCCATATTTAGCCAGCTTTGTCTCTGATGCTGGAAAATAATAACAGCTTCATCTTTCAGAAGACTTGCTTTTTATTCCTGTGCGTGTTTTAAAAATGCTGTTTTCTCCCGCTACTGTAAGGTCACATGATCAATACTGACAAAATGTAAGGGGTTGTATTTAAGTATTCTTATAAAAATGCCAAAGAGAAGTCAGAGCCTAAGGAAAAGCAATACTTACGATTTGGAGAGATTCCAACAAGTAATACGGTTCAAGCCTGCTTCCCAAGCTGTGAACGAGCTTCAGTGACTGTGGAAATTATGATGATTTTAGATGTGTTTGAGTAGATATGTTGCTTTGCCTCTAAGCATTGCGGGAAGGAGGAAAGGAAAAAGATGCTCAGAGAGAAAAACCCCTTTGGAGGAAAGACCAAATTGTTGGAAACCTCAGAAGTGTTCGCATTAATGTCATGTCATTACACCATATTGCTGCACAGGTTAATATAATTGGGTTAGTGTGTGTGAGCAATGATCCATAGCATGTTATGGCACTGAAACAAATGACATTTAACCAAGAGATTTGTAAGGCACCTTGTTATCTGCATGGTGAGCAATTGCAACGGACAGTCAGATTGCTAGACGAGCGACTGACAAATTAGTTGTTGGGTTTACTGGACAGCTTGGATTTATAACTGCACAATTCCAACATAATTTATTAGATCCATAAACAGACAGATCCAGTGTTTTTACTTAGATTACATTCTTATTGCAGCCTCTGATCCTGTCCCGTTTGCAGGGCTGTTACAGGCTGGTTGTATTATTCATGTAGCACTCAGTCCTTGGTTGGGGCAAGGTGAGCTTAATCAGTTAGCTGCAGGTTTCTAGCCACAAAAATATCTACAGCCTAGTTAATAAAAGAATAATTTGCAGATGCATATGGCCCCACACTCCAACTTTAGTCTCTCCAAGGAGGGAAGGATACAAATAGAAGGGATTGGTAAAAAATGATTCTGTGATTCTACTATTCTAAGATGATGAATTGGTTTAGAAAAAAAGATCTTTTTGCCTTTTTGTCTCCTGGTTGAACAGATGCTAAAGCCCCTTGCCTGTATGTTAAACAATAAAGACAAGCAAACTGAGTAAGATGTAGTGGAGGGAGAAGGGTTTTGTCCCACCCACATGGTCATGGTGGTCTCTTTCTACCCTACACCTCTGGGAGAAGGAAATCACTCCATTTTGTTCCTTCTCTTCTGGGCTGGGCTGGAGAGCAGAAAGCTCAGCATTGCCCTGGCTGCAGGACAAAGCTCTGTTCTTTCTGGAAGGGCTTTCTTTAAATACTGGTTGAAAAGGAGCCCACAGCCTCCCCAGGCAGGCTATTCCAAACCTTTAACTTGTGTCAGTTCCCCAAGACCCATGTCCTATGACTTAGGTCAACGATTTCTTTTTCTTTCCCCATCAACAAAGAAAAGACACAATCACCTCCACCTTTATGGTCCCCTTTAACAGATTAGAGGACATCTATCGGAGATGTCACCACCACGTGCCCCTAGCTGCTCCCCTGCACCTTGCATTTCTTCTTCCCACCTTGCACGAATCCAAATCTTTGCCCTTCAGCAGCTGTTTTTCAGCCTTTCAGCCATTCCCCTTTGCAGTCACCACCGTGTCCAACGTTCCTGGTGGCACACGGTGCCCAGAGCTGGATCCAGGCTCCCCTGACCCTCAGGAGTTGGCTCGGGGGAAGCGTGTCCCTCTAGTTTTTTCCATTCGAGGAAATGATGAAATCTCACCTGTGTTCAGAGCCTTGGCTCACACCAAAATTTTTATGAGGTGATAAAATGATCACCTTCGGGCTTGTGGCTGCTGACTTAGACCAAAACTACAAGTCTGAGACTACCACCCAAGAGAGTATTCTTGCCTCTAATCCAGCTGGCATCTTGGGATCGCTTGCTTGCTTTCCAGGTTAGAGGCCCGTTTTGTTTGGGCTAGATAAACTCTGGAGAGATGCCCAAGTTTTTTGGATGTTCCCCCAGAGCAAATCTGACCTCCACTTCTTTTGGAAGTTTGCCTCTCTCTGTATAGGATTTTAAAACTCCTCTCGTAAGTTGGTTGAGTCAAAAATAATGTGGGGTGGCTCGCGAGGCTGGCTCTGAGCTTCGGCTGCAAGCTGGTAAATGCTTTAAGTAATGAAAATAAGAGAGGAGTCCAAACTCAATCAAAGCACTGAAAGCCATGGCTAGGGTTGAAATCCCAAGCCGAGAAGTGGAGCTGAATGAGCATCTCCCTGTGTACGCCTGGGCTGAGCCACACTGACCATAGCAAAGAACCCAGGACCCACTTTATAATTTGGAAGCTGAGCAAACTGAATGGAAAACACCGGCATCAAGTGGCACTGGCACTGACGAGGTGCTGGAGAGGACGTGGCTGGGAGTAGAAAACAGGACGTGGTCTTACTGATACCAACTGGTGTGGTTCCAGTCCCTCACCAGTAAGTGTGGCTCAGCCTGTGCTGTGTGCTCAGCCTGCGCCCAGCTCTGCTCGTCGCTTGCTTTGTAGCTACAGCCGCTAACCGTCTCGCTGAACAAGTCCATCAGGGGTTCCCCTCATGTAAAGCTGTTATTGTTAAAATAAACATGCATTTAGCTTCACCATATAATATTTCACAAGCCTGAGGCACAGCAGTTGGAACGCATCTCCCCCAGCCTTGAAATAGGAGGCAACACAAATTGACGCGTTGGAGCATTTTCAAGGTAAACACCAAGAGCCTTTATTGATGCAGACTTTGGTGTGGCTGTCACTGCGGCGCGGCTGCTGCGTGCTGGGGCATCTCTGTGCCTGAAACAGCACAGTGCAAGCTGATCCTAACTACTGCTCTTCTAAACGTAGCTAAAACCCAGCTGCTGGAGGAGTTTGGTCTGGTTTAGTCAGATGTGGTGGATCTTTCAGACCATGACTGAGCCAGTGTTAAACCCTGACCGGACCGAAGTATCAGAAAAACTAACCCTGCCTATCCCTGCTTGCAGTCTTCCTGAGCAGGTTCTGGTGAGTTGCTTTCTTGGAATAATTGGATTCATTTTTAGTATTTTAAAATATTACGGGCCAAGTTCGTGCCTGGTTTAGCATCACTTCAACTAATCCACCAGCGAGTAAAGCCAGGGAAAAACTTAGAACCAAAGCAGAGCAAACCAGCATACTTTCTTGGGGTTTTTAAAGCAGATTCTATACAAAGATGCGATAACAGATTTTATTAAAAAGTGCCTAATTAAAGCAAGCCCCCAAACTATGCATTTTCATTTTTCAGTGTTCAAGAAGAAAAACCCACCCCTACTAACAATTACTGAAAAATAAACTCAGCAGGGTGAGCAAAAGGAAACACGGATGTCAGTGAAGGAGAGATGTTCAGCATATGGAGGGGTTAACTAAATCTGAGCCTGTGATAATGCTATCGTGTTTGCCAGGGAGACTGGGGAGAAAATCCTAATGGACCTACTGGAAACTGTTAATGCATATTGGTTATGTGTACAAAAAGGACATGAAGCCAACAGAAGTGGCTAATGAAAAATTATGTGAGCATTCAGCAGTGCATATCATTCAGGGCCCTGATGGTGGTGGAGTGATGTGAATGACGCCGGTCAGGTGAAGAACTGGAAAGCCTGGTGCAGTATCACCTTTCAAACTGAGTGCTGCCAACACACTTAGGGAAATGTTGAATCATAGCTGGGAGATGAGATATAGCTTCAGGGAGATGTAGGGAGGCATGTTCCTAACATACACTTCAACCCAGAGAAAGCACTCATTTGTTTTACAGGTGAATAAATAACCATTTCCTTGAGCAAACCCAGTCATCCAGCAGCATGCAATGCTATTACTTAGGATTTCATCACAAGCAAAAAATCGTGCTTGTTACCACTAATAGGAAAATCTCAGGGTTAGACGTAAGATAACTCCTTGCTGCTCCCAGACACTCGGATTATTGTGGCTTTGGGCACAAGCTGTCTTTGTGCATCACCCAGCCCGGTGGGAACTTGCTTTGGGCTGGAAACCTACATGTGTTGCCACAGAAAAATGTTCATATGGTCTTAAATAACCCAGCCGTAGCTTTCTTATGGGTAAAAGGAGATGAAAGCATTACATGTATTTCTAGGAGACTAGGACTGTAGGAGAAATGTCTTTTAAAAGTTTTTATTTTGACTGATTTTTTCTCTGTATTTAAACTGAAATTTGAGGAAAGAAAAATGCAGCTCCCTTTCCCCATCAACTCAGCAGGATATTGCAAATCTCAAAAATTTCAGTTTAGGGATGGGCTTTCTTGCCCTCCAATTAATTGTCAGCATCAGCAAGGGCATTAAAAGACCAATTTGTGTTCAAGATAAGAAAGTCCTTATGAGACTGAGATAGAGAACCTGGGGACACAGAGGTGTCCAGCTGTGACATCTCTGCTGAGGTGGCCTCCTAAACTCATTTGTCTCACTGCCACCATCCTTCCTCATGCCACCACTTCCATGGAGAAACCAAAGAGGGAGTCAGCAAGTGTCCTGCTGTCCCTCCCCCGTGTCGGTAATGCTCTGGGCTGTGTAGTGTTGCTTTAGGTCTTTGCTGGTTTAGGCCTCGTTTGAGGATATCATGAACTATCTTTCTTGAGAAGGGATGATACTTTCCTTCATTAAAATAGCTTTGAGCAAAGAAGCACCAATTTGGATGTACTTTCCCGTTTAATGTTTGTGTGATTTATGCTTCCAAGCAACCCTTCTGCTCTCCTGTTTATATGTCCTCAAAGCTCATTTTCTAACTACAGTTAATCACGCTGAAGCAAAACATAACTCACAGCGAGATGATGCTGGCCAACTTTTATAACTTGGGCTACCGTATTGGATGTCAGCACTGTCGTTAAAAATAACTACCCTGGGACAGGTGCCTTCCCTGGCCAGCAAAATTTAATGCCACTTTTTAAAATCCTGGCCAGAAGAAGCCTTGGAAGGGAAGAAACCCTTTAGCATTTGCAGGGGGAACGATTGGTATTCCCAGTCCAGAAACAGAAAGCTGCTTGTTTGAAGTATTGATGGACAAACTGGCTGGACACAAAGCAAACAGCAGTGACTCAGAGTACTTTGCCTTTCTACCCTGGTCACAGCTTAGGCTGTGAAGTGGCAGACTGAGTAATTTCTAATCTGGAAATGCTGCTTGCTGAACCGCAAAAGACAGTCCGTGTACAGCTCCAGAAAACAGCTCAGTCATAGGCAGGTGGGAGCCAGAATTAAGGAAGGAGCAGGACAAATGCCTTGTGCCATGTTCCTTTCTCTGTACAAAAAATCTTTCAACCACCTCCTGCTCCGGATGAAAGCCCCTTCCACCTGCCCCAGCTGCACTCCTTGATGCTTCTTCAACCAAGTACCAACGCAGCGGCATCCAAACGCACCAGGCAAAGCCACACACCAAGAGCAACCCTGGTGCCAGGGTGAGACTTACATCTTCATTTTTTGAAGACTGAAGCAAGGAAGAAATTAATAGAGAAATGTGAGAGAAGGAGGTTGAGGGGTCTGCTAGCCGTTGGGAAAATACCTGCCAGTGCCTTTTCGCTGAGAGTTTGGCAGCTGGACACGGCACTGCCTGCAGCAGGGATGCACGCGGTGTTCGCTCTCTTAAAGACGCTCAGTGTTTGAGCGCTATAGCTGGCAAAACATCAGAAAAGGGTGATTAACTGCCCCGGCTAGTCCCAGTGGGCCAGGGAAGAGGAGAACTGAGGGTTCGTGACAGATACCCAGGGGTTTCTCTTTCCTGGGAGGTTTATACTAGCCGGTTCAGCTGCGGCAGGCAGCAGCAGCCCACCGGAGCAGAGGTCTCCCCCGGCCGCAAAGCCTGTGGTTAGCCCTGCTGAGCACCACGGCTGGTGTTGCCGGATTGTTCTCGGGGTGTGAGTAAACCTGTCTAACCCACCAGCTGCCGCGGAGAGGTAGGGGAGCTATAGACACGATTGCTCTCCATCTTCTCTAGATGCTTAATACCGCATTGGTTTCCTGCGCGGTTCTGTTACCCAGCAGGATGAGAAGCCTTCCCAGGTGCTGGGATATAAGTATCCCTGGAAAGTTGTCAGCCACGAGGGAGTGAACAAGTAGCTTCAGCAAACAGAGGCGATCCGGTTTCTCACACCTCCCCGCAGACGTGCCAGCTGTGCGCCCCAGCGCTTCCCTCCACCTGCAGCTTCCAGGAGCCGCCTTGGCTGTGGCTGGGGGAGAACGCAAGGGAACAACCAGCTCCAGGCGAGCAGCCTCATTTCCAATAACCCATTGGCTCATCTCTCTCTCGACAGAAGTGTTCTGTGCTCCTTTTGGGTGCTAAACCATATCCAACTGGATTTTCAGGGACTTCACAACAACTGTTCCCAAGCCCTGCACCCACTGTTGGCAATGCAGGGAATGCTGAGTCGTGGCTCTGGGGAGCAAGGAATAACGCATATACCTCCCATCACATCCCGCATGGCTTTCATATGCTTTCTGCCAAATTATTCATACCTTGTTCTTCCTTGTTACAAGAGGAAAAAAAAAAAACCAAAACCAACAAATAGCTCGAAGTCCTCCTTTTCCTCCAGGACAAGGAAGAGGCAGGGAACACCTCTGTGTTACATCTGATAGTCTACAGAGGAAAAGGTTTTTCTGTGGTTGAGTCCTAGGGCCCAACATATCATCTAGAAGGATACAAACACTTTTACAGACTGTCATTTGTTAGCAATTATGATTTCACACACATTTACCTAAGGACAATTCTGAAAAACAAGAAGAATGACAACAACTTATATTTCTGCCTTTAACCGGCACACTCGGGTCTGGAGTCACATCACAACTGGTTGCCAGAAGGACCACAGTGATGCTGATTATTTATTTTGAGTGGCAAATGCCTACAGAGCTGGGAAACCTTCATTTTTGAGGTAGCAGCATGCGTTCTGCAAACTCTGACATCAGAACTTACTCCCTTTTCAGGCTTTTCATTTGGAATTTTACTTTGTTACCAGGTTTCTACAGAAATGTGTTGGTGGGATAACTTTAACTGGTTCTTACTTACCTAGTTAATTTTATTTTTCTCTGTTTCCTCGCCACCCCCTGAAGTTCAATATCTTTAAGACAAAACAGAAAAAAAGAAATTAACTGCTAATCCTTTAAAAGTTGAGCTAGCTGGCAATGACTCCTTTTGTTAGAACCAGCTTCCTGTGCAGGATGAGATTAAGACCAGCCTTAGGTTTTTATTTGCCTTCCCTTGAAAATCATTGTAGAAGTTTTTAGATAGCAAATGCAATAAAAATTTTACATCACAATCTGTCACTTTAAAAAGAGACTCCATCTCAGATACTGGCACAAGAGGTGAATTATAGATTGCCAAGTGCAGGAAAGGCACTAGTTTCTTTGTAGGGATGTAATTAATGGAAAAGGTTTATTCAGGTTGCCTCAAACCAATGGACAGGGTTCAATATACAATTGACAATGCCAATATCTCTGTTCATCATAGGTATTTTGTAATTTTTCTTCAGTATTGAACCTTCCAAACATGAGTTTGATTTCATATATGACTCCAGACATCTGGTTTTCCAGTGCCAGGCTCTGCACGAAGGGCCAGGTTTCCCACTGTGTAAACCTCTGTAATTCTATTGACATCAGTAAAGTTGCTTCAACTTCCAACTAGGTGATCTGCCCAAAGTACCTTTTTGGTCTCTGTGGGGTGTGATTGTGATACATTTTCACAAAGATGAAGAATAGGAAGCATAACGCTTTCCAGTAGACAAAATGGATATTGTTTCTATTTCCAGGCTGCCCCATTTATTTATTAATTGTTGATTAGGAACTGCAAGCAGAGGAGACAACACTTGTGTGTATGTTCCAGAAACAGATGGTGTTGAGGTGAAAGATGCCATTGAAATATCTCATGAGAAAGGGCAATACTGAAGTGCACTAATGGACACGAAATCAAGGCACAGAAAACAGGGACGCTGCCTTTTAAATTTTATACTTCTGCAATTGCCTACACTAAAACCCGTAGAAATGCTCGGAAAAACTTTTGTCTTAAAGCCTCAGTCCTGAAGAGCCTTATCAACATGTTTGATTTGCAGTACATGACCCAGCCTATGGTGCCCGACACCCTCAGTGCCTGGTGTGATAGGCTTTGCACAAGCTTGTAGTGAATCGATGCTACTTGCCTCAAAGCATCTCGCTGTAAGTAGCCCATGCAAACAACTAGGAGAAAACAGGTTTTTTCTGCATTTGTCTTATTTCCATATACTGGATAAATACCTTGCCAAACACTGCCAGGTACCTTGGCTGTCTTGTAAGTGTTGCCATAGATTTTAGTTCAGGGAATGCACGTTCGTACCTGGTATTTATACTGCAGGAACAGCCAAAGCCACGTTCTGGCACCGTTAGGAGATGACAGTGAATGTGCCTTCAGACACCCCATTCACTGAGCTACTGTGGCGAGCTAAAGTTAGTGGGGGGTCACACCCCACCTTGCCCTTTTATACTCATTTTAACTCTTTGTTTTCTAGGTAACGCTGTTTTGAAGTGATAATTGCAAGAGCCTCACTTCCTATTTACATTATGCTTGTGACCACTTTGAAATTTAGCTCCATCATGCGTAGAACATATAACAATTTATTCTTCATTAATAGATCACCTGGGTTTATGGGTGATGGCAACAGACTCAATGTAAAGTAGGTAATGAAGCCAGCATCACTGACAGGTATATTTTATTTATTTTGCGTTATCCAACCAGCACTAACGGTTACCTGTTTTAACAGAATGTGCTTTTATCAGCATTTTGACCTAGGATCTTCCTTTGATACAAAGTCAAAGGCTTGTCCTAGGCAACTGCTCCAAATTAGGTCACAAAAAGGAATCCAGCATCTGTGCGATAGTCCAGGTCATGCTGCTATTTGTGGAATGGATACTAGTACGGTCTTTGTGAGTGCATGATATATGAACTGTATGTATTTCCTTGATAAATTGTTTTTAAATATTTCCTCCTTTTTATTAATTGAAGAGGAAACTCATGCATCAATGACATTTTTATGCTGGTTTACACATAAATTATTTCCCTGTGATGTTCATTTTTATTATTATTGCCGATATTATAGCAAATGCATTTTTTTTTGCCTTGTAAACAAGATTTTGCTTACAGCCAAATGAAAAGAAGAGAAGTTAATCACGTTGAAATAATAGGTTTAAAAAGGTAATTCAGTAATGTTTGGCTGATGTTTAATCTTCCCCAATAGAAGCCATGCTGAAAAAAAATGACAGAAATTCTGGTTTTGTAATTAAACAGTATTCATCACTGGCAAGGAAGCTGAAGGAGAGCTGAAATACTGCAGCGACTGCCTGCTCCTGGCAAAGCCTTCCAAACAGGGACTTCAAGGTTAGTTAAGCAGCAGTGGTGGCTGCAAACCTTGAAAATGAAGAGCATCATGCTAGCCTTCAGTGTAAGAACTTGACATTGTGGGTCTCTTCGCTGTGTTTCCAGAAGGAAGTTTTTTCTGAGCACATTAGAAAAGATGCCCACCATTATATGTACCTGAAAACAGCACCCATCCCTCAGCAGAGGAGTCAAAACAGTCACCCAGGATACCTGTAGGCCCTTTTCCCATGAAATCTCAATGCCTCATGTTAACAGGTTTTTCTGTAGGATATTCCCCAGAAGAAATTCCATCATCCTTGCTTTTAGGATGGAGAACTGAGGCTTGCTGGTAGCATGCAGTTGAGCATCTCCACCCTTGAAGATCTCCAGGGAACTAATGACTTAAACACTGAGGATCTAAGCCTCGTGAGTTGTTTAAGATCACAAAAGAAACATGTGGCAGAGCTGGGTCTTAAAGCCAAGCTTCCTAAATTAGCTTACTTGCAACTTCATCTCCACAGAAGCACCTTCTTTTCACCCTGCTGCAGCTGCTAGCATCCATCGTGGACTCTTGGACCTACCCCTCATTCCCTCCTGTGTGAACATGGCTGTGCTTTCCTCTAGCCACGTGTTTTGTTCCAAGCACTGTGTTACAGGAGGAAAAGTTCAGCGAAGAAGCTTCTGCCTCTCGCACTGTTTGGTTTCTGAGAGTCCACTGTTCCAGCAAGCAAAGGCAAGAAGTTGCATCAGACTCCCCAGCTGTGTGAGCGGTGCTGCAGAGCAGTGTCGAGCTGTTGCATTTAGGTCCCACAGCCAGAAAACAGCTTTTTCACTTGTAGGTTTTTGCTGTTCAGGTACCACTCACCCAATTCACTCTGAACTTTTGTGAAGAGCCTGTGATTGACATCTCACCTGCCAGCTTTGGGGACAACAGAGATTTTGCGGCACCTGCCAAAAACCTGACTCCTTCCTTTGCATCTTTCGCAACCAAGTTAGCCCTCGTGCCCATGAGGCAGAAGAGAAAGCAGAAAGCCATCTCCAGCATAAAGAGCTATCTGAAGTTGCTCCTCTACCTTCCCTGTAGACAACCAAAAGTTTATTTTTTTTCATGTATAATCCATTTCCAAATCTGGAATCAGAGCCATAGCTTTACCTAAAGTCCTAGCAAAGTCCAACTTGTTCTCACCTGTCTTCAGCACCAGTGGCTTCCACACATCCCCAGCCAACCCACTGACATGCAAGGACAGTTATAGTTATAAGGCCATTTAAGCACATCTTCCAGAGTTTTTCACTTGCCAGGGTGTTCATTATCAGGATCTGTATTTCGTATTTCCTGATCCACCCCATGAGTTTTTCAAATCAAACTCATATCCTAAATCCCCCATACTGGAAGTGCATCTGAGCTCAACCCCACTGTCCTGAGGGGACACGCATGCTACGCTTATTTATTTATGCTAGGTTTTTACCATACTATTTGGGATACGGTGTATTCTGATCTTGCATGCCTGCTTGCTAAAAGGGGTAATTGTTGCTGTTGTACCATAAGTGACAATAAAGTGAATGTTAAGAAAAATAGGTTTCATGCCACAGACCCATGTGGAGAGAGCCCAGATTAGCTGGAGGAGAACTGGTACTGGGAAAAAGTTAATTTGCTTGTGGGTGAGGAAGTCCTGTGAGGAATCACAGTGGCAGTAATTGCATCCAAACGGCGCTATCAAGCTTGAATCCAGTCCCTGAATCCTCCATCTCTAGGTTCAGGTCTGACTGCTCTTCCTTAGCACTTTTGAAAGAAATCCAGCAAGGGACAGGACCCAGGAGTCCAAATCCCACAGGGACCAGTGGAAAGATCAGAAGGCTTTGAAGCTGGTCCGCCTCTAAGTCCCCTGCTGTAAGTTAGCTGCACGCTTGCTTTCCACGCTTGAGTAAGCATATAGTTCCCAGCCGCTCAGAAGCACAGGAGTATTTGTGCATTTGTCTTTAGGTTTGTTTTCTGCCTGGCAGCTGAACGGGCAATTTGCAGCTCCCCATGAAGAGCAAGCCCAGTGGGCAAATGGCATTTAGTGTGTGAGCTCTGAATGAAAGTTACATTTCCTTTTTTCCCCTCTGTAGCTCGAACCTCCAGCAAACTTCCCCCTGCAGCTCTGGAAAATATAAACAATCCTTTTGCTGTTAGAAACCAGCATGATCAAGCTTTGATTTGTGATTTTCGAGGGAAGAACCTCATCATCCTTCAATGAGAAGATCTGCATGTTGGAGTCGCAGGAGCAGGTCAGTCTCAAACAGCATCTAATTAGGCAGATCTCTGTTGTTCAGCCAAGCAGATGTATCCATTGCTGAATGCTAAGTGCTGCACCATCCAGTTACCACAGCTTCTAGCTCCTTAAAAATGCAGAAATAAGTAACCTCCTTTGCTTATTGGCTGCTGCTTTGGTCCATGCAGTAGTGATCACTTCAAGGTATCGGTAAGAAAATTAATCAAGCAGCTGTGAATGAGCTATTTCAGCGCTCCCCCCAGCTTTGAGATCTGTGTTTAAAGCATTTCCTAACAGAAGGAAATCAATTAAAATGCTTGCTTCTTTCTCCAGGCAGGTCTTCATTCTCTCCCACCCTCCTTAAGGTCAGATTAACTTTTGCTCAAGGAATTTTAAAGATCATCAGGTATAAACTGTATCTGAAGGAACAAGGCGTCTCTTCAAAGAAGGGGATTCAGGGGCCAGTTTGTCGGTGCCTTTACACAGCCCTGGTCGGAGGTGCCAACAGCAGTGACTCCAGTGGCACAAGGAGACCATCACCTGCCTACAGATGCTAAGGCCAGGTTTTTCCTCAGGTCATGCTGCAGCCAAACCTTGCTGGTGCCTTCCTTTCACTGAGAAATGGCCAGGAGTGCCGCAGACCCCATGTTTCACCATTCCCATCATGTCCCTGGGTTAGGATCCCACATCACACTGTTCACACCATGTCCCGACATCAAGAACATTACTTAGAGTTTCCTAGAGGTGGCCTACATCTTTATCCAGCAGGACTGGTGAAGATGATGTGCTCTTGGTCTCCCCTATCATCCTCATCTTATAGCGAGCTGCCTAAACACCAGTCTCTAGTACTGTGCTCACCTGTGCTCACATGTAACTGGGTCATCTCCATGGTCCTACTGGTAAAAAAATCATTTCTGTGCCAATGTGTTATTACTTTCAAACATGTCTATTACGTGGCTTCAGCTTTTGAGTCTCATGCACCTTTCTGGAGCTTGGGATAGTTTACAATCAGAAATCACAGCAGTTTAAGTAAGGATGATCCCTTGTGAGCTACATATTCATTATGCATCTGACCAAGGTCTCACACAAGGCAACAACTTTGCTAAACACCAAGAGACCACAGTGTGTCGTGGGAAATGTAGTCTGGGCAGAGCAGGGGAGCTTAATGCCTGGAACTACTGTTTACCTAATATCCAACAGCCCCTCTCCAAATCAAATACTTCTTTTCCAACCCAAATGCTTGTAGTGGAATGCAGTTGGGTTAATTATCACTGATAATATACAACTGGGCTGGCTTCAGGGGCAGCGGGTTGGCTGATGTAGATAAGGTGCAGCTGTGGCTGGTTAAGGGGTTGAGAGACTGTGAAGAGGGAGCAACCAAGGAAGAGAAGGAGATGAGGCACGGAAGACGCAAGAGAAGAGAGAGCAGGTCCTGAGTGAGAAGGAGAGATGAGAAGACTTCAGAGGGATTGGGATGAAGAGTGTGCCAGTATGAGATAATAAAAGACCTTGTTGCAGCTTGATGCTTTGGAGAGTGCTAGGACAAACGCTTTATTAAATTCTTTTCTTGGTGAAAAGTCTGATTTTTCTGTGGAATAACTTTCTGGTTTTCTTTATTTATAAAAATGAGAAAATGAAAGTTTGCTTTTCCAATCAGTTCAAATGGACTGACTGGACAGAGCATCCGTAGTCATTGTCCTTACCCAAAACTATCAGCATCAGCCCAATAACCTGTTGGAGAATTACCTGCAGTCAGTGCATGAAGGGATTTTTTTTTTTCTTTTTTATAATGGAGTGCCATGTATTACTAAGTTTTTACAAGGTTATGAAGATGTTTTTACTGAGAAATATTTGCAAGGTTCAGATGGTTGGCAGATGTGTTAAAGAACATATGATTCAAATAGAAAACCTTTCTTTTTATTGCTGAAACACTAATAAGAGTGCACTTTAATATGCCTTAATGTGTTACTCCTTAATTGACAGCAGATGTTTCCTGAACAGCATTTTTTAAAAGATGTGCCGCACTTCAAAACAAGAAGAAATAAAGGCTTACTGTACATACAAGAGCTTCCAAAAACAACGCCTCTCCTTGCCAATAATTGTTTATAAAAACAGCATTCCAGTTTATTTGAAAATCAATATTAAGTCCCATGGAATATGTCAGAGTAAATCTCATGTTGTTTCAACAGAATCTTAACATAGCCAGTGTTCAAGGGCTCCTTTTGCTTTCCCTCTGCTCTCCAAATCGGGGAACATCGTCTAGCCCTTGATGCTTGATCAAAAGAGAATGGGAAAAAGTAGCCGTCTCAACGGGAAGCCAAGTGTCTCTCTACTTGGTCAGACAGAAAAAACTTCCAGAAGAACCAACTACAGCTCTGAATCTTACCTGAGCAGAAATAATTTTCACACTTACACATAAAATACTCCAAGCTCTGGAACCCCCTCACACCCTGTCTGCTGGCATGGTCCTCGGACGTGTTGTTTCCACAAAGCTAGGCTACAAACATCAAGGGATTGTCGTCGATGTGAACATGATTGCAAGTGCTCCTATCATCACAGGCCAGGCAAAGGGAATGTTTTTCCTCATTATCTTGCCAAGGTCTTGCTCTAACTCCAAATCAAAGCGGCTCTCTCAGGATGTCTCCAAGCAGGCAGAGTCCCTCACAGGGATGGAGTTTTCACCATCCTCAGCAGTGTCCCAAGCACTGACAATCTGTAAATCTTGTTGTTCCTGGCAATGGGTGTTATTGCAAAGGGCTGGAGAGGGCTCAAGTTAGACGAGAAAAGAGGAGAAAGAAAAATAATGCAGCCCCTTCTGAAATCTCTTGGCAGGTTGGACCCACTCTTTGGGCTCAGATACAAAGCCCTACCCAGCGCTGCTGTCACTGGTGTCAGTGCAAACCCTTCAGCAGGTCCTGTGTGACACAGGACAGGTCACAGCCACTCTGGGCAATGGCTCTGAGGAGCTTGGCTTCACGCACCCTCGGGCATCAGCCAAGGACTGGCATGCTCAGGTGCTAAAGGAGGGGTTCATCTGAAACCAGCTGGATTTATTCCTCCTTCCCCTTTCTCTGATAGGTTAATAACATTTTTATTTCCTCAGCCTTAATTTTTAGAATACTCCCACTGTGTGTCGTTCCAGGAGAGGTGTAACGCTGAAAAGCGCACACCGTTTTGCTCAAATGGAAGTGAGATGAGCTGGGCTGGGCAGGGCAGTGGTGCCGCTGGGAGCCCTGAGCTCCAGGCACATCCCAAACCTGGGCTGACCCCGGATCTGCGGCAGGAGAAAAGCCACACGTTTGGACCCGCTGCACATATTTTGCAGATGCCATGCCTACAAAGGCAGTAAACAGAAGAAGAATCAGCAGCACAAGGCAAACCAGAAAAATAAGAAAAACCATGGAATGTTGTTATCTTCAGTAAAGGAGAGAGGTGAATAATCAAATTATTGATGGGTAGGGGTCAGAGGAAGATCATCTTTTGTCAGCACAGGATCAGCCTTACCAGCCTCAGGAGACTTGTTGATGTCCTGGGAAAATAAGACTTGCAGAATTTACTGCACTTCTCCCCAAACCCACCCAGGAGCAGCCCCGAACCTCCCCATCCCTCCGCCACGGTGTGCACTGGGCTCCGGAGGCGGCTGTTTGATGTGTGTGTGTTTGTAACACACTGGGTTCCCCAAAGCATGCTGTGAGCTGCGATTTGTGGTAACAAATGACAGAATCTTTAAATACAGCCAAGCTGTGGTCAGTGTTTATTTATTTTTATTATGTAAACAACCCATCACTCTGGGTTATTACAGTTTAGCTTTAAAAGCAGTTGATCATTTAAAATGACTTGATGTTATCAAACTTTTTTTTTTTAAACCTTGTTAAAATACTAAGTAATTGACAGTGCTTTTTGTTATCCTGCTTATAAAATACAAATCATTAGGGCAATAAATATTATTCATTTAGAACTGATGCAAACCAAATGTTTTCTTCCTTAAAATACCCATAAAAGTGAAGTTTTATCTTCCATCTGGCAATGCCTCTTATGCCAAAATGTTCTGAGTGGAATTGCATTAATAAGAAGGCATCAAGAGAAATATGTTACTTGTATCCTTTAATATGCCTTTGTAAAATGAGATACACGTTGGCCTTCTATCAATAAGCATCTCTACCTGTGGGTTTTGAGAAGGATTAATAGAGAAGAACCATTATAGGATGAAAGGACAGAGCATGCTGGGAGAAAAATGAAAATCAAACATCCACCAGTGCATACACTTCCTTCCAGGATAATATTTAGATTTTATTTTATTTTCTTAATTTAAATATATATATAAAAAAATAAAACGTTTAAGCTGGTTTTAGATAGCGCACATCTGCATGGCAATAAGGCCATTTTCAAAAGTGCAGCTCTCAGTGGGATATTTATTTAATTCGTATTGGTTTTGGACCGCAGCCTATAATGAGAAAAGATACGGGCACATGCTAGGGACGGTGCCTGCGCCTTGGACTTTTTTGAACATTAAAGTAAAAAAGCCTTTGCATGTAGGAAGGGTTTAGTGAAAATTCAATAACTTTTGCTTCAGACACTGTTCTTCAGAGCACTAATAAAGACGAGAGAGAACTGATGCAGAGACTGAATCCATGACCAAGCCGCCTGGAATACGCCAGCCGTTCTGGCAGGCATTTCCCAGCCCCTCCCTCCCCGGATCCTTTTCACCTTTCTGTTCAATTTTGCTTTTGAAACCAATTTCCAATCCCCTTCAGTTATTCACACCTGAAGATACGGGGATGGTCCCTCTGCGGATGAGTCTGACTTCACGCCTCCGGTTCCGTGGTGGTCAAAGATGTGTTTAAGGTGTCACCTCCCCAAACTGAGCTAGAACGACCAGTGCTGCCCCCAGTACTGGTGCTGAGCTGCCCTTGCAGCCTCCCACAGCACAGCCCCAGCAGCACGGCTGGCCCACTGCACAAACACGGACGGTTTTGCACCACGTTCATCAGGTTTGAGTGGGTTTTAGCACAGCGGGGAGGGCAGAAGGTTTTCCCCAGGGAGGCCGGGGGGTCAGCAGGGTCTGTGGACAACATCTGGGGCAGCTGAAGGTTGCTCCATCGATCCTGCTGCTGCGTGGGTCAAAACTAGAAGTGAAGTGGGGAAATGTTCCTCTGCCAGAGTCTGTACATCTTTTTCTTACTGCACTACTGTGAACCTTACCCATTTTGCTGCACCTTCGGGACCAGTTCAATGACTAAAATTGATTTTTTGGTACTTCAGTGGCTATGTGTGGGAACCAGAGGTATTATTTTTTTATTGAATACAACCCTTAGAGCACTAGCTCACAAGCTCCCTTCAGCACGCTATAATAAAGCAATACCAACATTTCCCAGCTCTCTGTAACTTCTTTACTCTGTGTCTCTTTGGGATGCTGTCGTCTCTTACCCAGACTCTTTCATGGGTGGGGGGTTTCACATCTATGCTATGTCTGAGGGCTTTGCCCTTTTCTCCCTCTGTGTGTGTACGAGCTGGCACACACGTGCGTACACTGTCTTACATATGCTCGGCATTATCTGCCAGATTCTACAGGGAAAGTAGCACATCCACACGCCAGTCAGAAAAAAATAAATGCACTTGACTTTCAAGGAACTGACTTCATTAAAGCAGGATCAGGACCTGCCTGCAGACCCAGAAGTGTGAATGGAAACAATTTCCCCGTGCAGGAATCTCAGCTGATGTGCAGCTGCCGAGCTCTGCGTTCCTTTCGGTTATGTTTTCCCTGAAACCATAAATAGTCCCTAAAGCCAAAACTCACTCAGCAATGTTGCAGGCAGATAACGGCCCATGTGCCAGCACCGGCCAAGGTGGCCACTGGTGCCTCCTGTGCTTCACCAGCCTCGCTTGGTGAGGGGCTGCAACGTGTCTGCCGCATCGCTGGCTGACTGCGCACATCTCCCCCAGCCGGGGCAGAGGGTTTCCCTTATCTATTTGTGCAATCCCAAGCATGACTATGCTTCGAGCTGTTGGAGTGCTCCTGCGCTCCAAGCGTGCAGTGATAATGAAAAGCAGTTGTGGGAGTGCATGCTACGTGTCGCTCCCGTGATATCCTTAAATACTTTTCTCTCTTTCCTGCTACATCCTTGAGGACTGCTGGGATTAACATTCAGAAAAAAATGCTGTAAATTTCAGTCTGAAATGAAATTGTTAGGGAAAGCCATAGGAAGTTCTAGCTGGAAAGATGTTAGAATTATTTAAGGGTTGATTTTCCAACATGCTCAGCCCTTTCTTCCCTTGCTGGCACTATTGAAATCAATGGGTATTTTCTGAAAATCAAAGCTGAGTTAATGACTAAGGGGTTTTTGAAGATGGAGCGGCTGAAGCAGTGATTACTGGGGCAAGAGGAAATCTCCTGCAGGTATTAGTCTTACAGGACGGCATGCCAAAGGTTACTATGGCGCTCACGATGTGGAACGATGATGAAATACTATGGGAAAAGCAAGTCCCCCAGCTACAATGTATGCATTTGGTGGTCATGGCTATGCACCGGTTGTGATCAATGGGTGTAAAGTCAGGGTCAGGGCTGCAGCAGCCGGAGATGCTGGTGCTTTGCAATCTAGCTGGGCCCCAACCAAGGGGCTGAGTTTCCACAATTCATTTATCATAAACCAGCAATTTGCAAATGTTAGCACTTTTCCCACACATCATGAGCCCTGATGGACTTTAATAAAAGAGAGAGAGAGAGGGAGAGAAAAGGGGGGGTGGAGAGAGGGAGAGAAGAAAACCTACATAATTAACTAAAGTTCTTAGAATAGCTTTAATTGGGAAAATGTTACCTTTATGTAAGTAATTGCTGTACAGGTTTTCATTCGTTTTCTAGGTTCTGGGTTTTTTCCTTGGTTTCACATCAGTTAATTAGCCAGTTGTCTCTGTTGGTGGGGTTTTGCACCTCTCTCTTTTACCCTTATGGCTGCCCAGGAATGATTTTCCAGTTTGCTTGACTCAGGTGGTGATTAAAATTTGAATACCCGCATTCATTTGATTACTGCATTGTTTTTAAGCTAAAAGCCTCTAAAGGGAAGGAGTAACAAAGAAGAATAAATTGTAAACAAAACTTGAAAACATATGAGAGCAAAAGTGTGCAAAACCCCAGCTGTGCAGATGCTCCCAGAGATGCTTGCAGGGGTCACTGACGGGGATTACCAGCCCAGCTCAAACACCTTCGAGCTCTGGGGAAGTCCTGCTCTGGGTCTGGCCTGTCTCTAGCCTATAAACGGGTAGATCTGGCTGAACGAATGAAATCCATGGATAGAAAGAAGAACAAGAGTTGATACTTTTCAATAATATCAATTATAACATCGCTTTAACATGATTTTCCAGGTGTCTTTTCTCTCTAGGCTCATATTCTTCTTCCCAGAGTGGGCAATAACAGAGGTTTCAATGACAGGGATAAAACGTTCAGAGCTGTGATTATCAGATTTTCTCCCAGTGTTTTCAAAGGAAGTTGTTCCTCTCATTGAGGGAAGAAATCAGAAGGTTTGGATCCCTTTGAATTGTTTATCCTACTTCATACAGCTTTGCCAGCCCATCTACCTGTCTGCATCCCTATCCCACTGTCTAATGCTAATTACCAGATCAGCATGAACCTGTTCTGCAGTTCTCAGAGATTTCTCCTCTGGCGCTTATCTCTCTTCTTGGTTAACCTCACAACACTTTAGTAGCTTTCCCTTCTCATCTACCATGTGCTCCATAGAGCACATCTATTGCTGATAGGAGCAGCTGTCATTTTCGAACTCAGAGATGCAATGCCAGCATCATCTGTTAGAAACAAGGGGAAGGGGCTGGGGCGATAAAAAGCCCTTAAAATGTCAGACCCATCTAACCAGCTAGTAAGAAATTTCTTCTTCTCAAAACCCTACAGAGCCACCTTGGGCTGGTGGTAACATCAGAGCCAAGGGCTGTTTTTAGGGCTCTGATGCCCTAAAGCCCTTAATGATATTGTAAACTTGTATGTCAGTATAGCCCATCACTTGCTCCTCAATTATTCACCAAACTGCTCAGAAAAGCCCAGGCTTAAGTCTCTTACCTTTCAACAGGTGCTGGGCAGCCTAAAGCTGGCCTTTTGGAAGAAACTGAACCCTGTATAATTTTCCACTGCATTGAGATAAAATGGATTCAGAAAGAGAAATGCAGTTTATATTCCCATCTAAATAAACAAGAAAGAACAAAAGCAACATCCCTGTGAAAAACTTTGCAAAAACTGTATCTCTTCCAGTGTCTCCTCAACTCCTTCAAGAGCTGTGAAGATGAAGAGCGGGAGGTGCCTACGGAAAAAGGGGCTAAGGTCTGACATGAACTAGATAAACACATCTGACATAGTCTGTAGGTGAACTGATACAGCAGAGCTGGTTTGCTGCATCTTTATTAGGATGTCTGAGGTAGAGCTGATCCTGCTTTGAAACAGAGATATCAAGTCAAGCAGCCTCCTGAGGACCACACACCCTCCCTTTTTCTTGTGGTCCAAAGCGATCATCTCTAGGCTAATGTCAGTGTTCACAGCACCCAGCCAAGGCGTGCCACTGTCTACACCTCATCTGGGCTCCCTTGCTGAACAAGTCTACTGATTTCCACTTTGAACCACCCTCTGGAACGGCTCTGATCAGTGGACAATGGCACCCGGGGAGAACCGCTGGCCAGATTAGGGCAGCGGTCCCATGAAATGACAGTGCCTTGCAGCAGTCGTTAGCGTTAGATGAAGCATTGGGCTGCCCTTGCCCTTGGCTTCTTGGTGGCTGGCACAGCAGAAGTGGAGATCTGCCAGGCTTGCACACCTTGCAGTCCCCAGCAGAAAAGGTCTTGTGAAGCCGGGCCAGTTTGTCACCTTTTTCACCTGCAATTTGGTCCTAGTATATATTATAAATCTCAGAAAATGTCTCTTCAGGAACCAAAAGAACATGCAGTTTGCTTCAACCCTAAAAACACCATTGTGGGGTTTTTTAGTTCTTTCATTTCCAAGCCTGCAGCATGTGCATTTCCCGGCTGGCCCCGAGTCGGAAGGGCTCTGAGCAAACCCACGTCACAAAACCACAATTCCTACTCCCTTGCTTGATGCCAAGAGTCGTAGTTTAGAAAGCAACCCAAAACACGGAGGCAGCAGAGGAAACCTCAAAAACTGGCAACACTGATGCTTCCCTGGAAACCCTTGAAGCTGCAAGTGTCTTGCCACCAGTTCCCCCTTCCCCTTCCCCATTAGTGCCTGTGCTGGTAACGGTGCTCCTCAAGTGGTACCATTAGCACTGTGCTGAAGCATCTTCCCCACCTCTTTTCCAGCTCAGGCAATGGCCTGAGGTGGTACTGGATGTGAAATGAACCCCTATTGCATAGTAGCTGAGCAATGCATATCTTAGTGCATTTTGTTTCCCTTAACACATTTCTTCTTTTTTTTTCATGACCTGCTGCCAAAATCTCTTTGCTAATGTTTCTGCCACCATCGATGCCATGCAAGAAAAGTGTCTTTGTTAACACATTTAGGGCCTGCTTTTAATTTCTACAGTATTCCCTTTAATAACAATGTCTAATTAAAACATCTGTTAAAAAGTCTGTAACATTAACTTTACAGGGAGAATTTAATAGAATTATATTTGAATTGCAGCCATTTAACGGGTTTCCTAATTAGGCTGTTGAGTTTTTATTTTTTTTAACAAAAACATTACACAAATTAAAATCAGGCCCAGTTTTTTATTATTATTATTACAACACAGAGTGTGGGCAAAAAAAGGCAGGCAGTATGTGATAGTGTGAGAAGGGTGAAAAACCCAGCGTAGCAGCCGGTGACCAAAACGTTAAAATGCACAAAATGAAGCAAATAAGAGATGATATTTGAAAGGAGAAGGGGACCAAGAGATGAGTAGGGAGAAAATTCTCTGGCCTTTTATTTGCATGATTTTTTCAAATGAATCCCGGTGAGTATCTCCCCATTTATGTACCCCCGGACCCTACCACCCTTTTCCTCTTCCCACATCTCTCTTGTTTGGATATTGTCTCCAGCTGGGAGAAAAGAGGGTGACAAACTAGTCTGGCTTCACAAGAAACCCTGAAATAAATTGATTTATGCCAGATTTCTGTTTGTCTACGTTTCAGAAGCTTGGATAGGTTTGTTCCCAGCCTGAGGTTCCTCTGCAGATCCTTTAATAATGCACAGCTTTTTATGTAGAACTTTGCACCCATTAACTAATTGACTTGCACAACATACAGGAATACGTAACCTCCAGTACTTTCAGTGGAATCTGAATTCATGGGCTTTCAAAGGCAGGATTTTCCGAATATTTTTAAATATGAGGAACCGTAGATTGAAATTGTAGGTGAGGACGAGATAGATCTTCTTCGTATTCATAGGAAAACCTCCACTGGTCATTTTTTCCCTGTTCTAAACCAAAATGAAAACTAACAGGAAAAAAGGAGATACATCCTTTGAAGAAAATTTATAGTGATTGCTTTTAAATCACACATTGTAACTTTTAATTTAATCACACTGGGTTAAGATATCCCTCAACTGAAACGATCGCGTTTTCAGAGAAGAGTGGTGATTTTCCAGTGAGACGGGGTCATTTTTATGTTCAGAATGAGATGCAAGAAAACAATACAGTTTCTCTCCTCAACATAAATATTTCATGTGGCTCTCAACAGATGCTAAAGTTAGTGCCTGTACAAACATCTTGGCTGAAATCCTGGCCTCTGAGTTGTCAGTGATAAAACTCATTGACTTCAGTAAGGCCAAGACTTCATCTTTTGTCTTTAAATTGAACTTAAAGTTGGAGCAACCACTGGCAAGGGGAAAGCCACTTCAAAGGAAGGCTCTGACAGTTGGACGCTTCTCTCCCACTGATCTAAACTATAGCAATCTCTTTTTGTTTCCCAAGCTAACTTGGAAAGCCCATTGAGAGCAAGTTCATCAAAATAGTACTTTTGTTCTTCTAATTTCCAGCAAATCCAATGAAGAACACAACTGCCCTCGAGGAATTTTCAGTAGGGTGCAGGCCAACCCCAGACAGAAAGAGCAAGTTTAGTAGGAAAAAAAAATAACAACAAAATGTTCACAACAAGGATTAAGAAATGCATTAGCATTCTTTAGAGACCCAGGACACTGGTGACGCCTTTGATCTCTTCTTTGCTCTGCCATACTGCATTGCTCTTGAGGTTTTTGCACTCGTAACATGAGTTACAGGCTCTTCAGGGCTTGTGGCGACCACGTGAGAGGGATATATCTGGGCTCTTCTAGCCCAAATGTCCATTCTCCAGTGGCTATGAGGGGCCTGTCTTCACAACCAGATTATCTGTTCCAGGGCTATATGGATTTCTTCCACCCACCATTCTGCACATTCTTTCTTTGCAAGGGAAGAAGCTGAACTGAACTCAGACATGCCAGATACAGAGCCCAGGTGACAGACTCCATCTCCTTCCTACAGTGACACAAAGCAGCCATCCAGCTCTTACAACCTCTTGCAAAGTCCCTTAGAGGGCATCTTCCAAAAATGCCTTTCTTCACGAAGCGGGGCATTTGCAGGATGATTTGTAGGGCGCTTTCCAGGAAACACCTGTGGTCACCAGGAATGCCCCATCCAAGAATGAGCTCCAGGGAAATCTGCAGAACAAAGTTGTGCATGGGAATTACCGCAGGACCATGGTCAATGTGTTTCCTCTGTACTTAAAACCACAAGAAATAAAGTTGTTTTGGAACGAATCCTCAAGAATCTGCTTGGGTGTTGGTGGGGAGAGGACATTTTGGTAGTTTCAAATGGCATTACACATTTGTGGAGTGGAAATTACAGTTCAGTGTGTGGGCAATACTTGATTGGACAATCTTTCAGTTGATGGGTTCTTCTGTTCAATTACTATTAAAATTCATCAAATGGAACAGAGTGGTTTTAATGCCCGTAATTGTTGTACAAAATGCTCTGTAATTGGTCTTACAAATGAAGCTGAAGAGCAAGATCAAACTCCATTGAAAATGAATCTGTCTTTCCACTGAAGAGTTCAAGAGTCACTTCTAAAATCCATTTCATGGGGAAGTGTTTAGCCAATTCCAATTCTGGTTCATTTTGTGTGGCAGGTTTTATTTGCTTATTTTGGCCTCTCATATGCAAATGAAACCACCAGCTCTTGAATGGTCCCACGTGCTCTCCCCGCTGGTCAGGCCGGGTGGAGGGCAGCGCTGCAGGCGGGTGGCAGTAGGCAAACTTCAAAGCCACCTCAGGCACATTTTAGGGGATAGGGGACGCCTGGCACCGGGACAATGGGAGGTGAGGAGCCTGAGGGTCCGTGCCATGCTGCTGCTGCTAGAGGAGCCAGTTTCAGCAAGTCTTGCCAACCTCTGCCTGGTGGTTGTTGGGTGTTGGTGTTTTCTGTGGGTGAAAGGCAGTTATGTTTAACCTTGGGCAGATGAAAGGAGAAGCAATCTGAGAGATGGGGGCATGGGGGATGAGCAGAAGGTGAGAATTTCTTACGCTACTTTTGCCACCGAAAGCAGCGTAACCTGGAACTACACGGATATTCAGGAAAGTGGGAAAGCGAGCAGGACAAATAGGGCATTGGTCTTACTTGGTGCTCCACAAAGAATTCGTTGAATCATTTGCTCAGAGGTATCCTAAATTTTCACCTAGAAGCTTTCATGAATGGCCAGTGCTTTCCCCAAATGTGGAATACATGGATGCAAGTCTAGTAGACTGCCACGCAGTTCCTCAGTGCCACTAACCTCCTCCCTTTTCCAATCTGTACGGTGTGCTCAGCGGTCGTTGTGAGTCCCACACAGCACTGGTGTGATGGGGGTACGGAGCAACCAAAGCACTGGGGTGCTCGTTGGAGCTCTTTATGACCTGCCTGCCCTCATATCTAGCACTTGGCATGGGTCTGTGTCTCCTCAAGGTGGCAGAATCAAAGAGTCCCCAAACATGATGGATTTAACCACTGGACTCAGCGTGTCAGGAGATGATGTTTAGTTCTGTTTTCCATCTCTTTAAGACTCCAGACAAAATCCTCTCTCTGGCCCCTCTCCAAAGTCCGCTTCTCTCTTCCTCTACCTCTCACCCGAGCCAAAAACTTCCTGTTTTCCACCAGCGATTCTGCAAAATGCAGCTTATTGTGCATGCTGCTTCTGTCAGGTCTCTTCTGCTTTGTTTGCTCCCAAAGAATTAAAAAGAGGGCTCGGAGCGGATCACTCCCCTTTGCACAGTGGGTAGAGAGCTCTCTACAGCACCTTCTCCAATGAAATGAAGTGATGGCTGTGGAAGAAGAACGAATCAGAACTTAAACTGGAAAAAAAAAAAAAAAGCTACATGCTACTGTCCTAAACCCATTGAAAAGGCACAGATCCATCTCTGTGTTCCTGATTTGTTACCAGGGCATGTTATTCACACAGGCAGACACTGACTCCGTCATCATTAATCTGCTGAAGGAGTGCATGAAAGAGGCTCAGGATGGCAGCTCCTGGGGATAACAGGGAAATTGTGCGAGAGCTCCGTGCGGGTGTGCGTTCCCCTACACGCCTACAAGCAGGTAGGCTACGGTGAAACAACTGCTTCCAATTAAAGTGCAAGTGTAAATAAAAGGAGCAGAAACTCAGATTACATCCAAGAAAATGAAGAAAAGGTCATGGCCAAGACTGTATTTTTTAAAACCTACCGGCAATGTTTATTAAATGTGATTGCTTCGTACACACTCAGCACTAATTGGATTGCAGGTTATTTTGTAGTTAGGTGGGAGTGGATGAAAGGAGGGAATAGAATAGGGGAGGGTGAAACCCACTCATAATGGCATCAGTTTTGTCCTGAAACAGTCTGTTAGTCAGCATCCTGACCTTTTCTTCCCCACACAAAACACTTGGCTTTTTTTTATTATTATTATTATTATTATTGCTGCACCTAAACAATTCGAGTGTGGTCTCACCCTCTGCTGCTCTTTCTGGGACATCTTTGTGTACGTGTGCACATGCACAGCCAGGAAATGTCTGTGAAGCTGCAGGGAAGGCCCTAATTACAATTAAATCTAGGTGTCTCACCTTCCTCCACCTGCGTGTGTCCTTGCCTATGTAGGCTAAGGTGCCAGGTCTATGTTGCAAGTCATCTGGGGAAACCATAGTGAAACGAAGGAGTTGCACTGCCAAAACCCAGCAATTTAAAACTTCTCTATTTTAAAGAAAGCACAGGAGAGATTCCTCTTTGAAGGGCGCATCTGGGGAGGTCAGAAAGGTTTGGGTGGAGTGGCCAGAGCTGATGCCAAGTGGTGCCTGGGACCCTTCTTTCCCCGCCTGGTGACTCCAAGGCGAAGCAGAAAAGATGAGCAAACCTCAGCGCCGCAGTGTGGGAAGGTATTTCTGCCCGTGCCTCACCTGCCCTTCATTCATGGGCCATGGCAGCAGAGCAGCAAGCGGGGCCCTCAGGGCCACAGCTGCTTTTAGCTTTGCCGAGCCCCCCCCCCAGCCCACATTTTGTACAGCTCAGCACCGGGTGTCAGCGGGTTTGATGAGCGACACCCACACACCCTCATTGTCAAATAACGGCGCCTTTTCATCTCCTCTGCTGAGGGATGGCTGCCCTGTGTCCACGTTGTCTTTTGGCACACCCCCTCGGCTTCCCCAGGCTGGAAAAGAAGAAAAAAAAAAAAACCAACAACAACCCCAAACCTTAACAGCTGAGGGTGGGTGTAGGAAAGAGCTGGCAGGAAAAATCAGAGTTAATCATTAGTGGGTCTGAGCAGTGCTTGGAGCCACATGCACCCCCTCCCCTCGCTGGCTGCTGGCACTGAAAACTCTCCTTTTTTTTGGAGAAACCTGCCTAGAAAGGGTAGGTTTCTCCATCAGCCTTGTGCTGGGCTGAGCTGGGCTGCTCTAGGGATCTGCTGGAGAAGCTGGGATGGAATGAGGTTCATGGAGGGATCTGCTGGGACGTGGTCCTGTCCTGCTGCCGTGGGGTGGGGGGTCCCCCGTCCCCCTTGGCTGTGCAAACACTGCTAGCAACTTTTTACCTGCAAAAATGATGCAGATAGAAAGATGCTGGCAGTGATTGCACAGGGCCCAGTCTCATTACAGAAAGAATATTTTTTTAAATTGCACAACTGAGTGGTAAGTGAACTGACAGCCAGGGCTGGGAACTTGGACATAGGAAAAGCCCTGGGTATGTTGAGTTTTCACAATAAAATTTGCAGCCTAATGTAATGAACATAATTTCTCCTGAAAACCAAAAGATTTTGTTTAATTTCAGCCCAAAGAATTCCATATTTTGGTGAGGAAAACCACATATATCTGTGGCAAGGGAGCCTTATCATGAAAGGTACAGTTTAACTAAAATCCAATTTTCTGTTGAAACAATTTTGCAGTTTCGGCATTGTACTAGTAATTTTTTTCTAGTTTGTTAAATCATGTGACTATATCCACAAGTAGTTCATAATTCTGTTTATTCATTACTTAAAATTATGCCCGGTTTTCTTCAGCAATTAATTGTTGCTAAGAAAAAATTGAGTATATCTAGTCATCTCCCTGAATCAGCACCGAGAGACCTGTTTCGGTCAGGCAGCATCGCTTATTTTTTGTTTCTCATGTAACTAAACCACAAGGTGAGAATTCCTTTAGCTGGAATTTGAAAGGATATTACAGCTTACCATATGCAAACTCATAACTGAAATGCTGGTAATACCAATGAGAGATGAATAGCTCTCTTTGGATCAAAACAGCACCTTCAAAGTAAAACAAAAATTACAGACTGATTTCAGTCTATTTTAATGACAACAACAACAAAAGAAGGCAGATTAAAGTCTTTAGCCAGGAGTTTTGGGGAAAATGGGGATTGCTAGAAACAGTTTCTAAGATCGATTGACTTGAATAATACTCTGGGGCACAGAGAACATAGAGAGGTAATGCCTGAAAAGAATAAATCAAATATCTTACAGCATTTTAGTCGTTCTTTCCTTTCCTAAAGGCTGCTTTTAGTTTTCAGAAATATGAACAATTCCAGGCAAGCAGAGAACAGCCTGTTCATTTCTCCCCCAGTGATGAATAGTTGCATGTTAGCCTGTTCTTTTAATGACAGCTATATGTAACATGTATAATAAATCAGACTCCAGGACACAAATGCCTTCTGTTTACCTTTGAAATACCTTTTGTTGTTAGGTTGTTTGTTTTTTTTTTTCCCTGGGAACTGTGTTGCAGAAGTCTGATGTATTCACCCACATGTACAGGGATCTGAACAACTAATTACCTGAAGGTTTTGGTTCAGTAAGGTCCCCAGTCATCCCAGAGCTGCCTGGTGCCCCAAGACCCCAGTGCCTCACAGGATCAAAGCCTGCACAGGCTACAGAAGATAAACTCAGCCCTCTGCATGCAGTTAAGAGGGAATATCAGTCTGAGCTTTGCATGAAAAGTCTCATTTTAATCAGAGATCTCAGTCAATTAGTTTGATTATTGCATTATAAACACTTGTCAACTTTTATATGTGCCTTTGAAATATGATGCCTGAACTCATCAGCCCCTGAAATAGCATATTTTTAACCTGAAGTACACTATGACTTCTCTGTACAATAATTAACCAATTAGAGTTTCTATATATATTGCGATACATATATATGTTGCTATTCTTTGTTGGATGAAAATATCTGGTGTTCAGAAAATATCTGAAATGTTTAATTTCTAAGAAACAACCAGGATTCCCTTTCAGGTTAAATATTAGCAATTTTAACTGGACTGGAAGATGCAAGTTTCAAGTTTTCTCTACTAAGTTTTCTCTTAAGTTACACCTGTCCCCTCCCAGAGAGCTGCCATAGCACTAATGAGATGCTCCAATGTCCCACCTGCCAAATAAGAAATTCATGGGCTGGATTCCTGCTCTGGTTCAGCCCCAAAGTAATGTTTTCTAGGGAAGAAAAGGGGCAATGCCTATATTTTTCTTTATTCTGGGAAAACTTTTCACGCAAAGAAAGGAAGTATAAAGTACTGAGAATTGCCGAAAGACATACAGATTATGAATGTTTTTATAGCCATGAAGTCACTCAAATGGCTTTGTCTGCATTTCATTGTTTGGCATAGATCACTTATTGTGCATATGTTTTCAGATGGAAATGCTGAATTAGACTATGGTGAAATGGATAATGCAGCCCTAATGCTAGCATGAGCTAATAAGAAAACAGCAATGAATCTACTGTTGCAGATTGAAGTACATGCATTTCATATTATTACTCAAGGCTTGTCTCTCCGATTAGATGATTGCATAACCTTAATATTATAAATCTTGCATGATGTGAATTGTTCAGCTGTAACCATAATCAGTTTTTACTAAGGTGGCATTTCTGTCATCTTGTTAAACACAAACATTATATATGCGCTAGTCATAATTTTATAGCAGTTGCTTTTAGCAGGAGACAGCTTTGTCAGTCAGGAGATGCAGTTTAGCACAGATACGCAGTGCAAGTGCTTAAGATGCTCATAATGCCAGTATTTGCTTCAGAAAATATCGTTTTGTAGATCCTATAATTTTCTGAGTATAAATTTCTCTTCAGAAGAAATGGAAAAACTTGCAAGCTTTCAGACAGAACTCTCTAAAACCCACTTTTCCGATCTTCCAAGAAACCAAGTTTATTTAATCAAGTGAAAATGGCCATACCCTCCACAGAAATCACGGCACACTGTCGGCCTTCTCAAGTGCCACTGCTCAGCTCTGAACTCCCACTTATTTCAACCCACTTTCCCCCAGAGGAAACATGGCCAAGCTCCCCACGTGTAAATTACCAAAGGCACGGCTTTATGGAGAACGTGCGCTGCCGGCAGCGTTTAAGGGTTTAATACCCACCATATAAACCTCAGCCAGGTTCTCTTCTCCCATCAATTCACCGGGGATTTACGCTGTTAAAGCTCACAACTGGGTGATAAATTTTAAGGCATATCATGGGAAGAAGGGGGCCCGACTGGTGTGAATATGCTGCCACGCTGTCCTTTGTGCAGACCTCGGCGATTATTTAGTCCGACTTATCTCCTTGACAAATTTATTGGCTTTGTGAGATGCTCTGTAGGGAAAAAAAAAAAAAAAAAAAAAAAAAAAAAGTGAAAATACCGGCCTTGTCCAGGTAATGGACACTTTCCTGTTTTTTGCTGTAGATCTTGTGTTGAGATAGTCCTTTAACAAAAAGGAACATATTGAAGAGATAAAGGCAATAGTGGTGCTTCCACTTGCCATCACATGTAGGAAGCCCAGAGACTGCATAATCGGGGAAATGGGAGTATAAACAAAGAGCTATCTCACCTCGCTGGCTCTACAATAAATCTAATCAAGGGAGAGTTCTTATTGGTTTTAATAGCAGCAGAATTGGCTCTATATTCAGTAATTTTATACTCAAAATTATATCTTAGGTCTAATGTAAAAACTGAGTTCAGGCAACTTTTATCAGAAAGTCTGTGTATGTGATTTTCTGGTAGGAGAAATAAAACAACCAGTCGCAGCTGTCTGGTTTTTGGATAATAAGCCTTTTCTGGTTTTAGTGTGTTAAGCATCCCTGCAACAGCTCCTGGCACATTTGTTGACATGGAAAGCACAATGTTTTCGGAGGTGGGCATCCTCTGGTGAGAGGTAACACCAAGGGGGAAATAACCAGAACTGCAAGATTTGAGTGCTCAATGCTCCTGCAGATCAGAGCTGAGATGGGAAGAAGTCATGCCCAGCGCTCCCTGACCACTCGCAACCCAACACGAGGCAGTGCCGATAAAATTTCACACGTATCCTATACACGGAACAAATTCCAAGATGACTTGTACCCATCAGTAATTTGTCTGGCAGGTGCCTGTTCTCTGCCTGCACCTTCTGCTACAGTTGGATTTGCGGAGCCTTGTTGGAGGGTTATTAGCAATGGGGTTATGTTATGGGCCAGAAAGGGACCTGCAGCAACCTTCTGCTCTCACGGTCTCTAAAGCACGGGGCCAGCCCAGCCTCCGACCTCAAGGTCCATACCCAGGTCTCAGTGGGCATCTGGGAGTGTTATTGCACACGACTCCGTGGAGGTAAGAGAGGGCTGGCTGGGCTGGCAACTTGTCCTGCAGGAAAGCCCATCCAGTGACTAGCCACAGTGCTCTGCTAGCTGCTTTACCATGCTGAAACTCTGACTGACACCGGAGAGGGTTTCTCACAGAGGGAAAAATAGTTTTTAATATCAGTTTTTTAAAAAAAGAATGTATGGCCCCTATAAACTGTTAAACTTCACTTTATTGATCATAAATCTGTGTTTTGCTCAATGCAAAAGTTTTTCATCTTCCACGGAAAAATGCTGAAACAGCTACAAATGTCAAAAACACAAAGTTTTCTCTCCTGGACAATTTATATGGAAGTTATTGGATTTTTTTTTTGTTGTTGTTGTTGTTTAAAAGAGCTCTTACCACACTGCACTCGCCCACCGGGTTAGGAGAAATTGCCTTTCATTGCCAGGCATTGTTCCTGCCCATCTCTGATGGGAAGAGACCTGAAAAATAAAGCAAGGGTGCTAGCCTCTTCTATAAACCGCTGAGGATAGAAGGGCTGAATTGGATAAGAAATCCAAGCAATGGGAGTAAGACCTCAATAACATCAGAGAAGGACATGCTCCCTTGCAAAGCCAGTGTTAAAGTGGGGCACAGGCAGCAAAAATGCTGCAGAGCTGAGCACGGGGCTCGCAGCAGAGAGACACCTGGCACTGGGATTTATCCCAAGCTCCCCCGCCGCATACGATGGCTGCTGTCAGTGCAGGATGGCCATACCAGGTCCCATGGAGACATGTCTGGGAGGTGATGCAGCCCCAGGGTGCATC
>JAVJGJ010000002.1:5022705-5044845 GCA_035590215.1 Microhierax caerulescens
TCTGTGACCAGGGGCATGGCCCCATCTGTGTCCCAGCCTCTCTGTCTGCAAGTGGGACGATGCACCTTGGGACCAAGAGATTAACAGCCCTGTCTTGGCATTAACGATCTGCAAAAGCTGTGGAGGTGCAGAGCAGGGCAAAGAAATCTTGATTTATTAATGCTAAAGCAGAAAACTGGAAGGAAAAAGTGGAGTATTCCAGACCAGCCAAGGGTGGTATCGAGACAGGGAGATTTACCGTGTTGTAGCATGCATTTAAAATGGGTCATTTTAGCTAAGGTAGCTGTGTGTTAGTACATTGAATGTATTTGGTCTCCCGAGGCTTTCTTTTTTTTTTAAATATCAAAGCCCATTCAGGAAGAGAAATAGTAGGAGAAAGGATATTTTTTTCTTTGCATCCAGCCATCCAAATTACAAGAATTGTGCTTTTCCCTCATAAACTGGAAGCCCCTTTTTTGTTTGTTCTCCGTCCTGTGGTACAACAAGTGTCTGTGCTCCCCTACAGTGGTCAGCATCTCCGTAGAGATAATGGACTGGATCATCACCTGGATGCAATGTTTCTCTTTGGTCATAAATCACGATGGGAATACAAAAGCCTGGAAATATGAACCCAGATAAATAAAGGAAGGGAAGGACGGTGAGTTGTTTGGGAAACCTGTAAAAGAAAGGGAGGAGGAGAGATTTGCACTGGTAGAGGAACCATGACAAATATACATCCTGATTTTAAAGTTAAACTGTTACTATAATTATTTAAGATTGGCCTTCTCCTGTGTCTCACAGGATGAGGCTTTGTTCTCCTTTCCGCTAATTTCATGTGCTTTCTGTTCCTCTTAGGCTTTGCTTTTATTTCTGTGCTTTTCCCACTTTTAGTACTTCTGTCTACAAATACCCTTGTTACTTCACCACCCCTTCAAGCACACACAAACCCCAGATCTTGGACAGTTTCTTCTTCCTTTGTCTCTGTTCTGCTAAATTCACGTACTTCTCGGTACCAACCTGAGAACTCAACAACTCCTGCAGTGACCAGCGCAGGTCCCACAAGTCACGGGCTTTAGCTCTCACCCCTGTTCAAAAGCTGGGGTCCAAGCACATCTGCGTGTTTAATGAAACTTGAAATGCTAATTCCTCCTTCACAACTGCCCAGTCCTTACCAATGTGATCAACTCTACAGTTTTGGAGATGTGAGGAAGGTCCCAAAATTTAGCAGGTTGTCATATTACAAGGAAAAGTAAAAAGGAGAGGAAAAAAAGAGGCTGAAATTATTATTTTTTTTTTTTTAAAAAAAAAAAAAAGGTCCTGAAATCTAGGATGGGAAGCCTTAATGCTAAAACTTTGCTTAATCTTGGAGACATAATTTCACCCTTCATGTTTATTGAAATGGGGGCAAAAAGGAGGAATCTGTCACTGCTTTGTTTTACATCAATAACTGGAGCAAATCTGTATGTCCATTCCACTGTGGAACCAGCTCTGTTCTCTTCGGCACCACTTCAGACATACCAGGTAGTCTAAAATACCCTGAGATTCAGAGTTTGAGCACAGTTATTTTATATATGATAAAACCAGTGGCTGATCCTGCTGTCCTGAGGCTACTTCCATCTGACAACTAAACTACTAAGCACTTCTTCACCAAACCACTGGCTGCCACAGTTAATTCCCTAGCCCCTGGCATCCCACGCTTTGTGTTCCACAGACCTGAAGGACCCTATTTAAAAAAAAAAAAATATTAGTGTTATTGAAACATGCATGATATAAATTTTAAAAATATGTTGTATTTTTCCTGACTTTATTGGATTTAATTTTCTCCTTATGGACACAATTACATAGTCACATAGATACTAATAATTAGGACTTGACAAACTCGCACTTTTAGTGGTTTGTTGAATGTTCAGTTCAGTTTCCTCCTAACCGTTTAAGGCATCTACAAGGATTTTTAACATGGGTGTAATTTTATTTTCTAAAATAACTTATGTCTATCTGTTTGGTGATGTGTGCATATTAGAAGACAGGATAAAATAAACAGAACGTGGGGCTTTGATTTGAACCAGGTTGAAGTGGCACAGGTAGAATTGTGTTTCTTTTGGATCAGCTGCTTTGCTTCAGCTTTGCGGTGCAGTTAATAAACGCTGCAGACTGCTTTTTCGGAGCTTATAAACTTAGCAGAAATAAAAGGAACTAAGAAGTCTGACAACTGAGTGAAGCTTATTAATGCCACTGAAAGCCTTTGGGGCCCTGGCTCCTGGGGAGTATATCAGAGCCCTTGCAGGGTTTATAAATTCTCCTTATTTACTGGCAAGTTTCTCTCCTGACCATAAAAACCATAGGTCAAAAAGCATTGCTAGATGGAGAACATGAAGTCTAGCTTTCATTTAACTCCAACTTCTTCTTACACAAGCCTGTGTAGCTCATCTGTCAGGCTGTGGTGCACAGTGCGGACTGTCACATGGAGTCCATCACAGGGGAAGTGTCTCCAGCTCCTGACTCAATGCAGGGCTCATCCCCTGGAGGAAGTAGCTTCTGGCTCCTCTCTCTCCATCTCTCATCGTACTTTACAATCTGGAGAACCCTGCCAGTTAGATCAGATGGGTCAATATTTTAGAAGTGCATAAGGTAGTCGAGCTGCTTCTCAGCAGGGGACAAGCAGAGCCAGCCCCCAGGGCTCTGTCCCTGCTCGCCTTGTGTCCCCCACTGCCTGGGCTGGCTCAGTCGCCCTGGGTGTGAATCAAAACTGCTGTTTGCTTCCCCTCCGCCATCCCATCTCCATCTCAACTTCAAGGAATTTGGGCTCATTCGTTCGCAGGAACCCAGCGAGCCCTCCACCGATTCTGTGCTCTCGAGCATTGTTGTAGGCAGACATCCACCTGGCAGAAGGAGGAGGAAGCACCACGATCACATCAGGTTTCTTCTAAGCATCCCAGGCCCCGCTCCATTCCACCCCACCCACCCCTTGACAAGCTGCTTTAATGGATAGGCAGTGGCCTTCAGTGGAGAGGCTAAATTTAAAACTTTCCTATGCTTCTCTTGTCAAAGTTAAAAGCTTTTTATGTCTGTGTTAATGTTTCTTTTATTTTTTTTTTCTTCTCCCGTCTGCTGGCACCAATGACAAATACTACATCTTGCATTGAGTAACAGTATATTGAATGGCTGGCAGAGGCAGAATACGGCACCTGTAATTTATCTCTGGGAGTTTGGGTTGGATGACACTGCTGGGAACAGACGAGGGCTCTGAGCTGTCACCTGATTACTAATTCTAGGATTTCTCCTCCGAGAGTGAGAAGGAGTGAGCTAGGATGAAGGGTACAAAAAGCAAATCAATAAACAGGTTAGTGTTTGCATCATTATTAACACTCAGGCTGTCAACACACCCATTGAAACTATCGCTCAGGGCAGCTTCAGATTTAATGGTCAGTGTAACAGATTTACTGTAAATGTTAGCTAAGGCAGAGCAGGAGGGGGGATCTCATTGACAAATAACAGAGATTTCAGTGGGATGCATGAAACCGTTTATGTGTGTGCATAAATAACTGCGCGATTGCCAGGCGGAGGCGGCTGGCTTTCTGCAGTATTTCTTCCTGCAGGGCTGCAGTGCATCCCTGTGGGCTCCCCTTCCCTCCCCAGACCCCTGCCTCCCTCCCCTCTCAGCCAGCAGCCACACATCAATTAAACCACCGGGGGAGCTTTGATCTTGGAAACTCGTCACAAACCCCTTAATAGCCTGGAGAAGGGAGGGAAGGGCAGAGTGATGCTGCCATCTTCATACTGAATTAACCCGTGATGGGAAAGAGCTTTGAAGGAAGTTGGGCTGTATTGCCTTTACCCAGCTGATGGGCTCCTGTCATTTTCCCTTCCCCATGGACAAAGTCATCTTTGCAGAGGTTTCTTAGGGAAACTCCTGGCATTGCCCCTTTCCCGGTGATCTGTCCTCATGCTTTCCACAAGTAACACACAACCGAGCAGCTCCGAGCAATGTAAATGAATGCACAATCAAGTGTCTCTGCTTAAATTACTGATGAAATGATAAATCTGTTGCAGGTTAAATTAGCTGAAGATGAATCTTTCCGAGTCCTGCCAGTGCTGCCGTTTTTTCAAATGAAAATCCTTGTAAAGAAATTAAACTGGTTAAAATGAAAGGCACATAAATTCAAGTAGCTTTTGCAGTGAAGGGCTTCCTGGATTGCACTGTCATCTCAAACAGATCCTTCTTCAGGAGCACTCTGCTGCTTTACTTTCTTGTTTTAAATGGTTCCTACATGCACATTTATAATAGTGCATCAATCAATCTCCAGGTAGCAGCTTTCACTCACTGCTGCTGCCAGGAGAAGGGACCCAGAGGCTGAAGCCTCAAAGTGTCAGGACGTACCAGCCACGTGTAGCTCTCTCTGACTCAAGGGCTAATGGCAAAATATAAAATGCCGGAGCTCACTGCTTTGATATTCCCCGACTGCATCTTCATCTCCTGTCCTCCAGGCAGACACCTCAGGAGCTGCCTTGCTCAGTGCAACCTCAGAAAATGTTTTTTTTGAACAGCAGATTGCATCTCCTGTGCTCCAGGATGAAAGAGTACTTGCTGGCAGTGCCCACCCCAGTTGAACTCTGCCTTTGGAGCATGGACTCAGGGTGGAATCAAAGATGCTTAAAAGCTCCTAACCATGTCCTAAAAATAACCCTGTAAAGCTATTTCAAATACCTTTCATAGGAAACTTCCATTCAGAGCAGCTACAGAGAGACCCAGCAGAAACTCAGGGCAGAGTTTGAGGCCATGTGAGAGCTGCATCTCTGCAGGGCACGGACCAGCCAGCAGAGTCCAGGGACTGTGTGAGGCTGGTCACTCAGGAGGTGTCTCCGGAGCAAGAGCAGTGTAAGTGTCTCTCCCCCTCTCTCCAGATTGTCCCAGCCTTCATCTAACTGCATACAGCATCTCAAGATGCTTTTTCTGCTTTTCTGCCCACAGCAATGTTGATAATCTCTGTCGTTAGTGTAACCGCTCTTTAAACACACAACGCGGTGGGGGCAGGCTTCTCTCAGCCCCTTATTTCATTATAAACAAGCCCAAGATGAAACCCATGCAGCTGACAGCAGAGCTTACTGGATTCCCTTTCTGCCAGGCAATGTCCTGGAACAGGGGATGAGGATAAACCAGTCAGCACCAGCATCTCTGGGCTCTGGGACGGCCAGGCATCACCTGTGAGCATCTTCTACATTCAGTTGCTTGCATTATTTGTCGGGACCCTAAGCCCTGCCCAGACCCAGTAGGAATGGGCAGGAATCACAAGCTTGGTGGGACATGGAGGATGCAGACAATTACTGCTACAGATTGTAAGTGCAAATATTAAAACCCTCCAACACCTGGCTCAGGCCCCACCAATGTGGATCTGTTCACGTTACTTGATTTTGTTGTGTTTTGTTCCTTAGCAGATCTGGCACCGAAACTCTGCCCACGCTGGTAAACCCTCTGCATGGGGGGACCTCAGGACATCCCCAAAGTGCCTCTGAGATAACCTGGGACTGCACATTCCACCCAACCCCCACTGCCAATGCAGAACTCCTCTCCAGAGAGCACGTCTACCTCAGGCCACGAAGGTGTCAGCTCAGCCTCCCCGACTTGCAACATTGGAAGCTCAAAACAACCAAATGCAGCAGCTGCAAAACCAGCATTAACGTGTGTATGTTTGATTTTGATTTCTAAAGGGTTAGTGGAAAAGGAAACTCTGGCTCTGGAGCCCCTCTGTGGAGCTGAGCTCTAACGCCTCTAGAAGAGAGCAGCCCCCTGCATTCAGAGAGCAGCTTGCTTTCTTTAATCTGCATACTATCGACTAGAGGAAGAACAAACCTCCCTTGCAAGCCTTAATTGGAGCAAGTGGCGTCTGGCGATTTTTGTTTAAACTGTAGAAGACAACTCCTCCCTGGTGGGAGATGTTCAGCAATCAAAATGGGGGGGGGGGGTAGGGGGGTGGCAAAGCAACCTTTGCTGTGCACAGCTTGGCTGTGCAGTAGATAACCCAGCGGAGAGCGGCCCTGGGAGTTGCTGAGATATTTGGACAAGGTGACCTCGCACCGAGCACATTAGCTGTATTATCAGCCTATAAACTGTCTCGCCACTTTACATAGCCGTATGGCCCACATATTGAAGGAGAAGATTAGCTTGATTATCAATGGGGGAATGAACCAAACAATTACTTTCATTATTGAATATCCAATTAATTATTCAGGAGGCAAATCAATTATTCATATCTCATTTAAACTGGGTGGGGGGAGAAGCATTGCCACTTGACAGAGCTTTTTACAGCAACGATTCTGCTGCAGGGAGGAAACTCATCCCCAAAAGTATTTTCCCCAGCCTGCATGGAAATCCATCCATGAGCATTTGATGGCCAAGGCCAATTCTAGAGAGCTGTGACAGCTTGGAGTTCCCTGCAGGGTCACCTCAGCCATGATTTTTACTACTTTTTTAACGTGATCCAGGCCAGCACCGACAGGAGTTCAGAAGCCCATGTGAGTTAAGCATGTGCCATGGGAGCACTGAGGCATTGAGGACTGGGAGGTGTTTGTTTTCATGTGAAAGAAAGAAAGAAAAAAAAAAAAAAGCTCTCATCCAGATATCAAGAGGGAATGTCCTGGAGAACAGCGGACTCTTAAATGGTTTTCAAAATCTAATAGCATCATACACAGATTTTACCAGCAAAGTATCTATGTCTTGCTTCCCTCACCTAAATAAAGGAAATAAATAAAAAACTCAAAGCATTTTGCCCACCCTCTGGTTGCAGTTGCTGTGCTTTCTTTGGAGGCAGGAATGGGTACACTGCACCCATGCACAGCATGATGCACAGTCCAATCTGCATCCCACCAGCATCACTGGGGTGCTGCGGTGCCCGGTACAGCTCTGCACCCCTTGCCACAGCCACACAGGGTGCTGCCATCCAACGCTCCCCAGCAACAGATCGCTGGATTCAGAGCATCCTATGGCTGCACTGTGGAGCAGAGGGCGAGCATGAGAGAAAGGGGGGAGAGAGAGAGAAAGCGAAGAAAGAAATACAGCCACAGAGAGAGCAGTTCCAGGAATATAACCAGGGTGCAAATGATATGGAAAGGCCAAGGTCTGAAAACTCTGCTTTTTCCATAAAACTACCCACACAGGCGGTGACAGCTGGCTGCAACTGTTTGAAAAGCAGGGAAACAGAAGGGATCACAATTCGTGTGTGTGTGCTTGTGTGTGTGTTCAAGACAAATGGGTCCCTGGGACATTCAGCGTCTGGGAATGCTCCTTCCCTCCTTGCTCTTTCACATAGTCACTTGTCCTCACTGCGGCCAAAGCCCAGCCCGCCAGTAGTCTCAATTTTATATTTCTTTTGCTTCTTTGCACAAGCAGAAGCAAGTGATACCATATTGGAAACAAATTGTCAATTACCGAACAATCAAGCCCTCCATTTGTTTGTTAGATTGGCTCTCAAATAGCCCGATTAATTATAACAGCACTAATTATTAAGATACACTGGTAGTCATCTCCTGTTTCAGGGAGAAGGAGAAAGTCTTTCCTTCTGCTTTTGCTGTCACAGTAGCAGCCTTACCCAATAGGGCGATTTATCTCTGTCAAGCCAGTAAAATGATAATGCCAATTAAATCACACAAGTAATTGCTGTTGGGGTCCCCATGGATTTCTCCCAGCAGAGTCAGGTGGAATATGAATGCAGGCTGGCCGGGGAGGGCTGGATCCTGCGGCAGGGAGCACCTCGCCGCCCTGCGCCCACACCAGTCCCTGTCCCCCTCTGATCATTACGGTGGGGACCCCAGGGCAAAGCTCTTCAGCCTGTGCTCACAGGCTCCCCAGTAGCCCCAAGTGTGGTTTTACAGCCAGAAGTGGGTAAAGTTGCTCAGTTTCTAATAAGGATGCTGCTGAGCACCCATGGCATGGAAGGGGCAGTCCCTCTTTGGTCTCTCCAGACTCAGCTTTTCTTCTCAGGGCTTTGGTAGTCTCTGGCATCTCTTGCTCCTGACCTGCTTGGACCTGGATGCATGCCCCATCCTCTCAGACCAGAAATGCAGCTGAATCCCTGGCCAGAGCTAGCGTTACAGGCCTCCCCGTACACATACACTGTAAAAAATAGAGAAACACATACAGCACACGTCTACGTACAGCTTCATCCAGAGAGGCTTGAAGAATCACATACACAGATAACAGCAGTCACGATCTCTATGGCTGCTGCAAAAGGGGGGGTTGTGTGCCCCTACCTCCTGTCCTGTGCTCTCTGTTTATTGTAATGAATCGATGCCTCCGCATCTGGGCAAGCCCCACCTAAAAAGAACGATGTGATCTAACCCAATCTCGCTTCTCATTCAATTAAACCCTGTGAAAGCAGGCACATAACCTTGTTAATATCACGTTTATTAGAGGGAAGGGGGACAGAAAATTAAGATATACTTCATGTTGTTGCTAATTAGAAAAATTGAGACTTTGCATCTGTGCAAGGCAGAGCAACATGTGGCATTAACAGATGTGAACTCATTACACAGCTGCATTGTAGGAAATTGTGCCACCACAGTGACAAAAATCTCAAAATCAGATTTCTCCCAATGCCTCAGCATCCCATTGCCTTTTCCTTTCTTCCTTTATAAAAGTTTGTTCAGGGGTTGTTGGGTTTGGGGTTTTTTTACTTTAAGTCAGGGAGCAGAGAGGAAGGGGGGGGTGCTATTCTTGTTGTAAAAAGGTACACTGACCCCCCTGGAAAGCTCAGAGCAGGAACGAGCCAGACTGCAGTGTGACAACACGACCACTGGCTCCTGCTAAAACACAGGGAAAAGGTGCTACATGGCTGGAATAAAATTTATCCTGCCTATCCCCGGCTGTAGTGTTTTCTGCAGGGGGCCAAGCAGGGAGGCTTGCAGGCAGCCTCTTCCCCAGGGCTTTCCAGACACCGCTTCTCTGCAAAGGCGGGGGGAAGTGGGAGTAATACCTTAAATGAGGTGTCATCGATAAAGTGCTTCAAATCCTGCCCTTCATCCCCCTGGGAGCTTTCTAACATCACCAGACCACTTGTCATCAACAGTAAAGAGCAGCCAAATAGCATGGAAATAGGTTGCTTTTTTATCATTTCCTCTGTATGTTCTGCTTAATTTTTTGTCTCAGATAGTGGAAACCAGTCCCGGGGGGCTGGTTTGGAGCCTCTGGGAAGAAAGCAGAGGTCAGACTTGGGATTCCTCCATTACAGAGTTACCAAGAGCCGATTTGCTCTCTGGCACAGTGGAAAGCAGCCCAGCAAAGCAGCTGTGATACATAAAAATGCACCAACTTTGCTGTACACTGTTTCATTTGTGCCTTATTCAGCTCTGGAGAGGCTCAGCTGTATTTCTGTGCCATCAGAAAAAATCATGGTGTTATCAAGAGTCATCACTGCAGCAGGCTAACAGGTCTGGGGAGGCACAGGCAAGGCACAAGGGGCTGTAACCCTCTTCCCAGTTAGCTGGGATACAAATAAGGCATAGTCTGGAAAACGAGCCCCAGAAACTGTTTCTGTCTTTCTCCCAGAAGCTTTTGCACAGACAAAGTGGAAGTTTTATTGCAGTAACACAGCCTTTTTCCCACCTCCCTTTCCCAAAGTTTCCTACTGACGTGAAGAAATACAGCAAACGCCTCTAACCCGCAGCGCTCTGCCTCTCCGAGCCCTCTTGAGCAGGACACGGTATGAGAGAACATCTGGAAAGTGAGATCCAGTTTTCCTCCTGGTCATAAGCACACAGGTTTGGACATTTTGCTAAAACAAGTCTTCTGCTCAACAGCTCTGCTGAACCAAACCTTCAGTGAATGCACTTGGTGCTCCAGCGCAATTTGCCTGCTGCCTCCCTCACCAAGAAAAGCATTGGGGGAAAAAACCACCCCAAAAGGCCCTCATTTTTAACAAAAAGTCTGGTTGGTGAGCACGCTATGGACTATCTGGCAAAGCTCCTCCCTTCATTTGCAAAGGCAAAGAGCTGGCTGGCATGGATTTTACGCGAGCTGTTCTGAGCAGCCACTGGTAGCAACATCCCTCGCTCGCACCATTTTGCCGAGAGCCCTTTATCCTTCCTTTGTCCCATGCAAACGTGCTGCATGCAGCACAGAAACCCGTCACCCCACACACTGCTGAGGCCTTCAATCCCTTTGTGTAGGCTGTTTCATTTCATAGACTCAAGGGTCACTTTTATTGTGGTCTCTGCTAAATGAAATCACAAAAGCAATTTAAAATCGCTTAAGCAAATCATGAAAGATGCAATATGAGGAAAGGGCTGTGAATAATGGTTAGCCTAAAGCATTGCAACAAAGGGAGTGACTGTGCTTCTGTCAGGTCCTTTCTTAGGGTCTGTATGCTTCGTGCTGAATTCCTCATCTTCTGCCCCAGATTTTGGGCAGGAACTCATCAAAGGAAAAAGACACTCTTATCAAATTTCTAACACTGCTTGCTATCCTTCATGGAAAATGATCTCCAGGATATAGAGAGCGCTGCAACAGAGTACAGTATTTCAGATACGCAGTAACCAGAAAATAATAACAAAAACAAAGGTACCATTTTTATCCTGGAAATTATTTTCTGGGAGAAAAGAAATGTCACTGTACCCTGTGAACTTTATCCTTATCTGCCCATCTAATATTCAGCAGAAACTTCAGGCTGCCTCCAAGCTTTGTCCTAGTAGGCAATGGTCCAATAAGAACAAAGTTAGAGGTAACTAAAAATGGCTGTGAGAAGTTTTCAAGGAACTTTGCTTCTCGCCCCATCATCAGGGGTATATTTCATAGAATATTTTTACTACCCTATGGATGATTTTCTTGCAGCTTTGACAAGGTGTGTTCATCTCTCATCAGCTCTTTGAACTGTATGGCACTTGTTCCCATGACGCTATATCCTACAAGAGAGCAGCCAGGGTTTCTCAGATGTTCCCTGCTGTCCTGGATGCTGTGCAACTAGATTTCCCAGTGCTTGGTACCCAGGTAGGGGTGAGAACCTCGGAGTTCCCAGTAATGCAGCACTGGCACTGAGCAAGGGGCAACACCTCAGTGCGGCAGATTCATTACAAACCAAGTGATGGCTGACACCTCCTCTCGACCAGGTATCTCGGTGTCAGGGCTCATTTCTATCCACAGTTCTCTTGATCTAGGTTTTCTCAGGCAGCTACAAGTCAGCAGCGTTCAAAAGCTTTATGAAAATAGTAGCCAATTTTGGTACCTCAGTTTCTGGCTGAGAAGGGGGAGAGAAAACTGATCTGGAAGACTCTATGTGGTGCTCAGGAGCTGCAGTCAGCATCACGAGCAGCTTTTGAAAAGCCTGTACTTTTGTTCTGGTGATGCTCAGCTTTATGCCAGAAGACGACATGCCCAAGTTTCCTTCCCATGGCCAACACTTCCCAGCTCCCAGCCTTGAGGTTTCCAGCTGGACCTATTGGACAATATTCAAAATGGGATTAAAGTGTTGCAGCAGACCCTCAGCTATAAAATGTGATCCAAGCGGAATCTACACATCTGAAACAGCAGAAATACTGCAGATGGTGGGCCAGATGTGCCCTTATTTTCAGCTGAGGATCACGTTGGATTCCGCCACCACCTTCTCAAGTGGTTTGGCTCTGCCAGTCACAGGAAGGATCCTACAGAGTCGCTGCCCACAAGCCTGAAGAGCCCCAAAGGCTGGAGACGATTTGGTGCTAGTAAAAGGGCAGGTGAATTCACACTCCAGCTGTTCATGAGGTTTCCAGTCCTGCTGCACCACCTGCTCACTAACCCTGAAGGTCCCCAGAGTGTCTGGAGAGGTCAGCACAGAGGCAGTGGAGAAGACATCCCAGCAGAGAAGACCTTTCTATTTCTTCCCTCAAGAAGCGACTCAATAAATGTTTTCAGCATACACTTCCCCACAAAAAAAAAAAAGCCCTTCTAAGCGTACACATGATAATAACATTTCCCACATTTTCAATTAGCTCAAATAATTTTGCTAAAAGCTATTAATACTCCACCTTTAGCTGCAAGCACATGTGCACCTGCGTGTGCAAGACAAGCTATCGCTGGTGGAGTGAGAACATCAGTGAAAAATGAACTGCCTGAAATTAACTTCAAGCGTCCAAGTGATTAAACCATTGTGCTGTGATTGTGTATGATACTCCCTTTCTTCAGCAATTAAGGCTGTATTGATCAGATACCATGAGGAAAGGGACCGGCAGAGTGATGCTCATTCAGGCTGCCATAATTAAGAGTGATCATCTATTGTTCCGGAGCACACGACGTAGCCCAGCCCCACCAGGCTCTTTCCTCGCCTCCCGTTCCCCTCGCTGGCCTTCGCTCCCCCGTGGCAGCCGCACAAACACGTGGACCGAGCATCTGCTTGGAGTAACAACCAGAGCAGGAGCTGGCTGAAGTTGCACTGTAGCAGGTGAGGATGAAATCCCTATCTTCCTGCAGCCATTCGGCCTCAAGAAAAGCAGCTTCTGCTATTTATTAGCAAGACGGGGGAAAAAAAATGGGAAAAGGAAGGGAGCGGGAGAGAACGCAGCCCATTGCTCCTGAGAGCAAGTTTCAGCCCCCACCATGGGGCTACCAGTTCACCAAGATTTTTGGGAAATGGCCCCTCTGCACCCAAGTGTGGGTCATGCCAGCAAGAACAAACACCTCCCAAAAGAGATCGTCCTGCTCCCAAAATGAATCACGTTTTTTGGTTTAGGTTTCTCCCCTCCGCCTGCCATGTACTCAACCCAGTCTTCTGCCCTTAGGCACAGCTTGAAATTGGCTGCTTATTTATATCTTACCTGGCAAATCTGTCTTTTACAGCTTCTGCTGAACCTTTGCTAACTGGTAGTGTGACCAAACCCTTGCTTTGCCTTTCTTCGCTTCATGGTGTTCGGCTCCAGCCTGTGAAAGCTGATGTGGAGCAACAGCATTAAACACCTCAGCCTACAGACTGTATGCTCATGGTTTCTGTGACAGTGGTCCTTGGGCATTTAAACTGCTGTGGTAAAGGATACTGCCTTGCTTAATTACTCTAGTTCCCATTATATCACTTCTCAGTGTATTGACGGCACTTACTGTGAGCCCCAGAACAATGCATGTCAATCAAAGAGAGTAACTGTTGGCTTGGGGAAGGATTTGGGTCATTTCCTCATGAAGAGAAATGCAGCACCTGAATACTTCCCCAGAAAGCCAGGGCATGTGGGACTGAGCCATATCACTAGAAGTGATGCAGTGATTTGTGATTTGCCCACAAGACCTTGTAAAACCAATGTGATAATCACTGATATTTCCCTTCACCTCTATGGATTGCTATCAGACTTGAAACAAGCAGAAATTATTTGCATACCCAGGTGAACATCTCCTGCCACAGCCATGAAGCAAACACCAAGCTAACCTAATTTGTAACCCCAAGAGTGTCTTCCCAGTTGTTATGTGGAACCCATAAGTATGACTGCAGCTTTCTCATTTTCAGGATCTGTCCCACTGAAAGTGCAGGCAGGCAAGTAGGGATGGCACATGTGTCTGGCCATGCAGCCCACATTCGCACAGTACCTTCCTTTCATAAAAATCAATCAAGGACACAGTCCTACTCCCTCAACCTAGTCAGCCCCTATTCACTTTAAATATATGTCTCATACTTCATTCACAGTTCCTGTTCTAGTAGATGAGATGTGCCCTTGCCATTGTTTTCCCAGTTATCTCAGTTCTGGCCCTCATGAAGATATTTCTCACCTCTGCGTCAGCCAGCGTCCTCTGCTGAACATAGGTCTCCTTTCTCCCTTTCAGTGAAGAGAGTTTGTGTTTCCTTCTGCTTGACAAAAATCCATGCCCTTGACAACTAGCATGTCCAGGTGCTGCTGTTCCAAACCCTGGCACTGTGCAATTTTGTTTTGCACTGCCCTGGACCAATCCTGTTCCCTTGAGTACTTTGAACAGCACAAGCTGCTGCAGGATGAGAGGTGGAGATCTCTGCTTTGCTCCTTTTCTTTCTCTCTCACAAGCTCAGTGTTACTCAACAGCTTATGCCCAGGCAGAGCAAAGGGTTAAGCACAGAGATCTGGAAGAGACTGTGCTGTCCTGACACAGTGCTGCCCTTTTGCCTCTTCCTCACACATACACTCTGTTCACATAGCCTGCATTCCTCTCCAGTTAACACCATTAAGCTTTGACCTGAACTAGAGACAGAGCTAAATATGTGTGCACCTGTCCTCTTATAATGACCTGCTATTATCATTTTCCACCCCTTTTTTGATTGATGGATATTATATACATAGTGACCCTCAGGATTTTTTTTCCCCCCCTCTTTTTGTTAGGCTTTGCTAAAGCAACCTGCAAATTAATTTAATATCCTCTTTTGGTTGGAAGCTATGAAACGAGGGCTCGAGGCTGATGATGCGTAAACCATTTGTGGCATGTATTTAATCTCTGGACAATGGATAGAGATGTTAGTGCATGCTACACTAAGTTCTATTTACGCTGGCTATTAAGTGCAGTCAAGCTGAAGGCAATCGGAGCACATTACAGGGCCTAATGGGAGAGGATGCTACACAACAGTACATTAAAGACTGAAAATGAATTAAGAAGGAAGCATGGTAGAGAAAGCAGACAAGGAAAGGGTTCTGTATACAGATAACTCTTATTGACAGCACAAATATTCATGTACTCTGAGTTCCCAAATCCAATTTTGGTATTGGATACCACTCTAGAGGGAATGTTTTGAACTCCATTTTCATGTAGATACAAAGTGACTTGCAGCCAGCCTGCCCCCTCCCACCTCCTTCTCGGTGGCTTGCATAGCCTGATGCTGGGAAACGCATCCCCCTTAGTACCTTGCAAAGCCAGGCCAGATCACTCTTGACCACCTGAATCAGGCTTAACTTTCTTGGCCTGCATCCTGAAATGCATCCAGGAGGTATGAATGTGCCACCCTGCTGCACGCCCGGTCCTTTGCACTCCCCTTGGCACTTCTGGCCCTGGCTGTTGCACAGCTGAGGAAATTCCAGCCCGCTGGAGGGGTTCCCAATGGGAGAAGCATACAGGTTGTGAACACTCTGTCTTTGCTTCTCTTTCCCCACGCACACACACTACTAACTGGGTGGGAAGAATTTAGAGCTGACAAAATACTGGCCTGCTGTCTTTTCAAAACCAAGCTTTACTTCATCCACCACCACCCCCCCACCACATGATCTTATGAGTTTACTTTTATGCATAAAAATCTGTGAAAAGACTGACCATGACTTCCTGAGTAAGGTGGTTTCATTTTTATTGTTGAAAGAAAAGTTCAGTTGATAACTAAAAGCTTGCACATGAGAAAGAGAGAAGCAGCAACCAACCTACTTAAGCCATATGGTCGCACCTACCAGCTCTGCTCATTATATCAGCAAGGCTCCCCCGAGGTCAAGCTCCGATTATCACCGTTCCTGGGGGGTGAGATTCACACTAAAAGCCCAGATTGCAGACACGTACCTGCCCCACTCCCTGCTCCCTCCGCAGAGGGGAATAAACAGTGCCCTGAAAGCACCTACCCTCTGTATTGTTGGCATTTATTTTAGGACTACTACTTTAACTCAAGGCTTCCCTGCCTGTGCTGCCAAGACCTTCACTGACTGTAAATGGACCCTGTGGCTGTGCCACCAACACCTGGTCAGGAGGATCCCACCTCTGGGTCCTGAAGACCAGACAAGGAGTGTGTCCTGCCTTCCCACACAACTCTTAAAGACCAGACTTGCCTCTTAGATGATGAGCTCCTTGCTACTCTGGGCAGGGGCTTCCCCACCAACTTGATTCCGACAGAGAATGTCTTTCAAGAATCAGAAACCTTATTTATACCCAGCAAACGTACTAAGAGTGGAGGCAGACCCTCCAAGGAACCAGGTGCTCTCTGGCATCCCAAAAGCCTAAACCTACTGGGCAAGACATGAGAGAGCTTTCCTTCAGAACAGGATTGTGCTAACGAACACTTTTCTTTCTTTAGGGAGCCCAGAGCTTTACCATCTTCTCCTCTTCCCACTTCTTGCAGCAGCGCTAGTATAGAGCGAGAGCATAAAGGAATTACTTTTTCACATAGCCAGTTTATTCTAAAAGCATGTCTGGCAATAAGAGGAGAGAATATTAGAATCATTTAGTAACCATCATGTTTTGGCAGCAAAGGGGAGCTTTGGGTCTCTTAAAACGCTAGCATAGTAAAAAATCAATTAGTTACTAACATAAACAGAAATATACTGAAACCAATACCTGAGCATAAAATACTATATATACAGGAATTTAAACTAGGTTTTTCAAGCAAGGCACTGACTAACCATTGAACTCATCTGGTTTTAAGGTGCAAACTTGTAAGTAAGCTCTGAAGAAAAAGGAGTGCATTGGTTTTCAAACTAACCTCCCAAGTCCAAAACAAATTATTTTCACATGGTACTTGGATAGGACTGAAGGGAAAAAGTAGGAAAAACAGTGTAGTTTCACGGAGGTCTTCTTTTCCTTGGCTTTTGCAAGCAGTGAGACACTTTCTCCTCTCAAGGACATTCTTGTTGATGTGCAGATAAATGTTCTTTCTGTTTTCTAGAGCAAAACATCTTGTGGAATAAATACATCATTTACATTTTCTATGAATGCCCCTTAATTATTTTTTTTATAATTATTTTCCTTGGGAAAACAGCCTTGTTTATGGGAATTTGAGACCTCCTCCTATTTCTGCAACAAGTTCCTTCGGTCCCTGTCATTCCAATTTACAGCCTACTGTGACACTGAGTCAGTCTGAATTAACTCCAGGGTGTTTGTAGCAGGCAGACACTACACAGCTCCCATGTGTACCACTGTCCATGACAATTTTGTCACTGCCTCCTGTACCATTCCTGTACCCGCAGCCCAGCACATGCAGGAGCTGTCTCACATCTACAGACTTTCAACAATGCTCCAAGTTACACAGCGTGATGATACCCAGGTCACAAACACAAAATGTGTTCACATGGGGCCTCAGTGCATCTTCTCCCCTGTTGGGTGTTGAATATGATACTCTAATTAGGTGCCATGAGCTGCAGAACAGTTCAAAACCAAGCTGGACTGAAGCTAGTTCAAGATCCTTCCTACTTTTGAAAACATCTTGAGAGGAGGAAGAGTAAGGGAGAGCAGCGAGCAAGAGTTTCCTTCTAACTATAAATCTAGCCACAGCTTTCTTTTTCACTTTCTTCTCAAGAGTCATTTCATCCCCACCAAAAGACTAACCTGGAGCAGCACAAGAAAGAACAGACAAGGGAGGGAAAGCTCTCCTAGACCTCAGAACCTCTGTCCAGAAGAGCAAGGGCTGGATGGACAACACGCTGGGAAAAACTTCACAGCCTTGGAGGGAAGGAAGGTGTAAGAGAGGTGTAGGAGAGGTGCATCAAGAAACAAAGCAGCATCACACACAGTCAGCAAGAAGCATTTCTCAAAGAGGCACAGGACCTCTTCTGCTGGGGTCAACAGGAATAATTGCCACTGTGACCAGAGAGGAAGGTGCCTGTACCCACTTGGCACCCCACATTGCTCGCTGGTAAACCAGGAACGCTGCTCTGAGGCCACCCGTGTAGACCTATGACTAATGCAAGGCAGGCAGTACTTTGCACTTTGCTTTCTCACTGAGTTTTACGCAGCTTAACAAGTTCTCCACAGCTCAGTGAGTGCTTAAAAGGTTCAAAGTTTCTTGTTTATAAGACGAATGTCTGTGGTTTATCAGCAATGCAATAAAACTGCTGAAAATAATAATCATAATCTGTGCATCTAACCCAACAGAAATGTCACAGTCCAATGCAGCACCCTTCCCAGCCAAGATACAACAGTCATCTACAGATATTAAACTCTCTGTGAAAGCAAGTACACAAATCAGAACCCATAACCCTTTGTTAGGAGTTAAAAAAGTCTCAGCAACCTGGCAGCCTGAAGGACTTTGAAAATAGCCCTGTGAGTACTTGCTTGCTGGGATCCAGCCTCATCTGGAAGCCCTAACCACCATCACCTTGGCAAATACACCTCTCTGGGCACCCTGCACATCCTCAGGTGATGGTTAAACCGCTCCTTGGTGCTACATGAGGCAAGGGGCCAGAGCCTCCTGGACTCACTATTGGCATCGTAACACCATCAATTAGAACATACCACTCTAGAAGGATAAGTAAGTTTTTGCTTTTAAAAGAATTGACATTTCTAAAACTGTTGCTGCCTCTGATCCACTGACACATTCCAGGGAACATGCCATTGCTCACAAACATTGGAACGTCCCCTTCTCTTGCACGTAATCAGAGAAATCTGCAGGGTGTGCGGAGGGAAGGAGCAGGACAAGTGAACTCAAAGACAGTCAAACCTTCCATTGAAGCCGTAGATGAGAGACAGCAGGACAGGAAGGTGACACATTAAGCAAAGCACACGGGCGCTCTGCTTCGTCAAGACCTTTTCCTGCTGCTGCAGATGAGCAGAACTGGCATCTTCTCCCAGGCCGACATGATGCAAAGTGGAAGAAACAAAAAATTGTTATATAGAATCAACCCGGATTTTCTGTTCCACATCACAGGCTCACATGCCTGTTGCCCAGGATTTACACTTTGGGATATTTAGCAAAAGGTAGAAAATCCACAACTCCCATACAAGTTACAGAATACTCCTCCTTTTAAAGATAATCCAGCTTTTTAGTTTGTCCTGATGACTTTGTGTTGTTTGCATAGATCATAGATACTGTGTATTCCCCTGATAACCTTGGAGAGGGGGTAAATAGAGGTGCTGAGGGTAGGAAAAGCACATTGTTCTGATACAAGAGGTTGATAGGAGGGCACAAAGGAGAGCATTTGGAGTAGGGCTATCAAGAGAGGTAAGAGCCTGAGTTTTGTAGGGAAAAAACATTGGTTCAACGAGATTGCTAAAGAAGTAAGGCATATTTTTGCATGAGCTGGCTTATCAGGAGTTATAGCTATGTATTTATTTAGCTGACTTAAAAACATCTTAAAAATCCATGCAAGGTTTTTGGATTCTGAGACATCGTTGGCAGTACAACAAAAGCACAGAGGCATTAAAATACTCCATTAAACAGGAAACTGCTCAGCTTTCCACTGAAAACCTCTTCCTCACCTCATTTTGCACATTCTTTTGCCCTCTTCATCATGCTGGAAATTGAATTTTTAGACTTTCTCAAAATGGCCACAGCAGATAGTTTTGGCAAATCCGACTGTTGAGGGGAAAGGCAGGCCAAGGCTCTGCAGCCCCACAGCATCCCTGCCCACTGCAGCTGACACCCTCCATGGTGCTGCAAAGTGAGTATTTTTACTTTTCTATTTCCCCCAAGGAGTTTTTAAGTAACGGCCACTGCCTTGTAGCCTGTACGTCAAACAATTAGCTCAGTCATATCCATTTACCAAACTGTAGCTTTCACCTTTTATGTTTTAAATATATATAATATATACATTGCAATCCAAAATTACTGACATAATTATGCCTCAGATATTTTGGTTTCATAAAAGTTTTTTTTTGGGAAGCACCTTAAGAGAATTCTTTATATCACTTGAAGTCTCTTATCCTTCTCAGTGCTCTTTCCTCAGAGTAAATAACTTTATTCTGTAATTTTTTATTTCAAAAATGTATAAAATCTCTGACTATCCATCTCAGCACTCCTGTAGTTCTTAGCAGCCCATAACACCACCAGCTCCTCCAAGGGTCATTTTTACAAGGTTTTTCCTAGCTTTATAGTTAAACTGTTCACTGTTAACCAATGTTCTTCAATTTCCTTTTATATTTTATAACATTGTTGATATTTAAAAAAACAGCCCTTTGCCTCTCCTTCCCTTAGCATTGTGTTTCATTAACGAGCGGTGAGTGATCTGAGCAGAGAATCAATAACCAAAAACTTTTCCTCACCTCTCACTGAGCATCAGGCCATAACACCCCTTGGAAAAGATGTTATTGGTGATGTTGCAGGTCTGTTGTTATCTTTCATTGCAGCCCCTTGAATATACACAGGCTCTTTTCACCTACAAATCCCCAACAGCCCCTGCAATTAATACCTAATTAACAAACAAAAGCAGAGATGCCAGGTGGAACAGCACAAAACCATTCACAGCCCACAAAAGGGAGCAATTACCTCCTGCCAACTAAGGACAGTAAGAAAAATACTTTGTTGTTGAATGAAGTGGTGTTGCCAAAATTGGATGTGTTTAAAATATAAAATAAACAATGCTGCAGCTCAACTGCAAGATGTGGGCTTTGATTCAGGAATTGCTTATGGTAGGCTAGAGCTGGACCAGAGGGTCCTTATAATCCCCTTCTGGCAACAGGGCCTATAAATCCACTGTTCTTCCAACAGCTTTTAAAACAGATTATTTATGTCTTTTCATGTAAGCCATGAAGTTACTCCCACAAGAGATAAGGCAGACTTCACCACCGAGTGAGCTAAAAACCGCACAAATTGGCTTCCCCCAGCAAACTTAACACTTGTACAAGGCTAACAAATTAGCAGCAGCATCTGTGGAGGGGAAAAAAATAGCTGTGGTGTTCCCAGCTTGAGCAGAGACGTGCTTGAGTTCAGGCAGAGGTTAGCTAGCGAGAGGTTAGTTAGCTGGAGCCGCAGAGGTCACCTAACGAGGGGTTAGTTAGCTGGAGCGGTGAGGGGGTGCCTGTCCCCATCACCAGGGACCAGAGGAGGTGGCTCTGCAGAACTGCCCGTACCTCCCGCTCCCTCTCCTGTGGGGCGAGCAGTGGCAGAATGTCCCTGTCCATCTCACTGCCTCTTCTTCTTCCATGTTCTCTGAGTCTGAAACGCTTTTCCTAGCTGGTGCAGCTGGCCTCAGAGCCTTTAGTCTGCCTCTCCTCTCATCCCACCCTCTGTGACCCCAGAAAAAAACTCTGCGTTTGCATGTGCAAGGGGAAAGAGCATCGGTCCTGTTTCATACTCGGCAAGGCAAGGACGGACCCTCTCTGATGGGAGTGCTGCAAGGGGGTGAAGAGCATGGACAACCCCTCCTGCTCTCCAGCTGTAAATGACACATTAATTATATTTAAAGTTAAGAATTCTTTCTGTGTCTAGAGCCACGCAGCTGTCAGGCAAGGAGCGTACATCACTCTTTCTAACAGAAAGGATAATTCCATGAAAAATCTACTTTGTTCTCAGGTCTGAGTCTTCTTTACATGCGTTTGCTTCTGTCAGTGCCAGTACCAAACCAGGACTTGGCAGCTCCCCGGGGGTGCACGCCCCCCAGCCCCGGCTGTCGTACCCTTCCCTGCACACCACGGCAGATTAAACTCTGTTATTCCTATTAATGTGTTTCTCACTTGAATATCCAGGCACCGTGCCTGGGGGTTTAACTCCCAGGTATCAGGTCAGCAGCTGAAGATGTGTTTGGAGAGGAACAGGCCTCAGCGGAGCAGCAAGAGCTGTCCCACCCGCCGGCCCCTCGGGTGCTCCTGGGGGGGCACGCAGCACCCACCTGCCGGGCACGCGGATTATTTTTTCAGACACCGTGATGCAATGCTGCAGTTTCCTAAATCCTACGTGCCGAAGCCAGTTACAATCCCCTTGCAGCCGATGCACGCACGGTTCCCAAGTCCTGCACGGGCTAGCCAGTAAATCAGGCCTGTAAAAGTATTTTTGGCCCCCTGCCCAGTATGTGTACTTCTTAATCCCTAATTCCAATTATGTAAACAAGGCATGACATAACGGGTGTGCCATGGAAATATGCTCTATAAAGTTGATTACCACGCTTCATCCTATTAGAATAGCAGTCACTGTAAAACTATAGATAAGGCTAAAGCAATTTATCCGTGTTTCTGAAGGAGATGGGCACGTTTCGGCTTTTCAGAGCATGATCAGACCTGACAGGAGGACTCTAGAGCCACTCTGTAGCTCTTACAACAACCCATTTCAACCTGTCCTGGCCAGAAATTTTTAAACCGGTATCTCAAAAGGTCACATTGACCACGGCCTTTGCTCAAGTATGCAAAGGAGAGCGTAAAAAGCATTGGATGGCCGGGGTGACCTCTTTGGCCAGGTGTCGTTTCAGCTCCTGCTCTCTCCTGACTGCAAAAGGCAGCTCCCAGGGCTCTGGCAGCAGGCAGGGGGCTCGGGGGTGTTAGGGAAGGAAGAGCCGTAGCCTTATCCCCCAGCAGCCAAGCTGGCTGTGGGGGAGGATTTTGTGCCAGGATGACGGCAGGCAGCTGTGCTGGGGGGGGGGGGG
>JAVJGJ010000002.1:5044936-5060402 GCA_035590215.1 Microhierax caerulescens
GATCTGCCACAAAGCTGGGGCTCGGGCACAGATCTCCTGGGTCCCATCCCTGTGCTCACCCTCCCGACTGAAGGGTAAGGACGCAGGTCAAGACCTTCCTACAACCCCACAACTCACACACAGGGCTTACCCTGGGGGCTGCCTCCCACCCGAGCTCCTTCAGCAGGGTTAAAGGTTTCCTTGAAGAGTTTTCGAGCACGACAGATCCCCCAGTCTCCAAATGCGAGGCAAACCCTGCCGTACCCGCAGGTGGAAAACCCTTTCCCTGGAGAAAGCATGGATACACCCTCCGTCCCTCCTACTTCCCATGGCACTGCAGCTCCCAGGGGAACCGGGCAGCCACATGGACCTCAGCTGCAGGGAGTCGTGCTGGCGGGCAGGCAGAAGCCAGAGCTGCTGAGCCCCGTGGTTTCCATCCCTGCTTCGTGGTCAGGGGCCAGACTTCCCAAAAAAGATGTGAAACCGTGAATCTGCCGCAGGTTTGCAGCAAGCAGAACAACTTTGCAGCTTCAGATCCCACACACGAGCCAGCTCTGAGGAAAACAGCCAGCGTAATCGAAGGCATTCAGAATTGATATAATTAACACAAATCGAGGGTATAATATATATCAACTTGTGCATGAGTTCAAAAGCTCTTTTTAAAGGCGTAGGAGCCAAGGAATTTTTCCATTATCTCCAAAAGAGCTAGATAAAGTCTTTTGCTTGTAGAATTAAGCCTGTAGCAGCTGGTAGGGTTACTGAACCAGGGACAGCAAGCCTTGTTCTGCGCTATAAAGACGTCTCTCTCATCGGAAAAGAAACATTAACGTGCATTCACGTTGGCATGTCTTTATAACCTGGTTCTTTAGGACACCCCCCTCACCCCCCCCCCCATCTCCCTCCCTCTCCCTCTCTCACCTCTTGAAAAGGTTTTTCAGGCTGGAACTGTACTTGAATTTAGTCTAATTGGAAGGAAATGTAAGACCCGAATCTTGGTTCTCATTGGCATGGAGACACTTGCGTACAATCACGGTATGCAAAGCAGCAGAAGTCTGAATTCATAATTGGACGTTCCAAAATGTAATTATGAAAGATGAAATGCTCCTTTCAATGAGAAGGCCGTAAATAGAATAATTAATTTTGTGTTTGCTTGAACAATTCTGTATTATGGACCTTACACTGGAACTGAAATTAATTAAGTGCACCAGGATTTATGGAGGAGGTGAAGAGAGAGGGAAAAAAAAGAATTAATCTGAAGTAAAAGATAGATGACTTTGTGAGTGTAATGATGCGTTAGTCTGGGGTATTCTTTAACAAATTTAGCAGGCATGTTCTGGGTACAAACAGCACTCACTGACAGAATTATCTCAACTAATGCAGCTGCTGGACTCTGAGCAAATTGAGATTGCAGATGAGTACTTTAGATTGAGAGCTATTAACCCTCCGCGTGCTGGAGACTGTGTTTCTGCTGGCTCGGTGGGAAGGACGGCTGCTTGCCCTGTGCAGGGGTCTGTGGGACGGGGCTGTGCGGCAGCTCCCTGCGCTTGTATGCAGTAGTGCATGCAGGCACACGCGTGTGCTCGCGTGCCCCATGCTCGGCGCAGCAGCTGAGCACGATGCAGCGTCAGTCCCTGCCCAAAGCCTGCTGGCATGGCCCGGCTGCTCTGCAGGAAAAGCAGCGGAGAGGCAGAGCCCTCGCTAGAAGGGAAAGGAAACAAGAAGAAAGCAGAGTTCGGGGTAACGTTGCTGTGTGGACTGGAAGAAAGAAGGGATGGCGGCAGTTGCTAGTTGAAATTTTTAAAACAAACGAAGCCAAAGTGAGCGCTCAAAAAAAACACTTTAAACCAAACAGCTTAGTTGCAAAGAGCCATTCCTGAGCTATTTCACACGAAAATCCAGAGTTAATCCTTTTTTCTGCGGAGATGAGGCTATAAAAACTCAGGTGTAAAAATCTCTTCCGATGCTTCATTCAAGGCTAAAGCATTTTCCAGTCCTGAATGAATTAGGGATTTCAGATTTACCAGCCTGGCAGAGACCCCTGAGACACCTGGGGCAGTGAGTGCTTCCAGCATCCGGAACAGTCACTCAGAAGACATTTCCAGTCCCATAAACATTATGCCTTACTGGTATAATTTTGAATAAAATAATGTAATTCGCTATAGATCCATGAATAATCAATGCGATACTTCCCCTGCTAAGAGTCATTCAGAAGCAGCACTTTCTGAAGTGTTGGCTCAGGCCGTGCAGCGTGGCTGCGTGGCGCGGGGACACTGGTGTTCAGCACGTCATCTCTCTGGAGTGTCAGCTTTCCCTGTCCAAAAGCCGGCCGCTGAGAGACACCCAGCATCTGGAACCAAGCCCCTGTGAATTTTTGAGACCCCAGGAAGCAACTGATTAGAATGTGCCGGTGCAGCTCTGGAACAGAGGGAGAAGTCACAAGTATTGAAGAGAGATTCCCTTATCTGTGATTTATCATCTGCTCCTCCTCTGCTGGCATTTCTTTGCTAAGGAAAAACTTTCTCAGGTCCAATTTTATTCTGTAGGGGGATTATGGCAGTGTAGGACCGTGACGTCTTTGTGTTTCATGGGTATCTGTTCCAAGAGACTGACGGTCCAATTAAGCACAAATTGTACCACAGTTCATCGAAGTTCAGCATGACAAACTTCTCCTAAGTCACTTCTCCTCGCAGAAGCCTGGTGGAAAGTTGTGCTTTGTGAAGTCACTGAGATGTGAAAGGTGTGAAATTTTGCCCAGAGAAGCTGTGGATGCCCCATCCCTGGAAATGCTCAAGGTCAGGTTGGATGGGGCTGTGAGCAACCTCCTCTGGTGGAAGGTGTCCCTGCCCGTGGCTGGGAGTTGGAACTTGATAATCTTTAAGGCCCCTTCCATCCCAAACTATTCTATGATTCGATGAAATCCATAGGTCTATAACCCTCATCAGACCTGATGGGTCTCACAGCCAGGTTGTGAGGCTGAAACATATCCCTGTTCTTGTCAGATCAACTGTTCCCAAGCCTCAGCGTTACCTCCAGGCTGGAGGAGACTCCGCAGTGGTGTGATAGCTTCATCCCAAAAAACGAAGCACCAGAGTGTGGGAATAACAGCCTCTTTCCCTATGGAAGAAAGAGCTGGGATAGCACAGTACCACTTGCTGCTACACAAAACTTGCTCAGGCACCATTCTTAGAGTCATAAGCTGCCTGGATAATGGTTATCCAACAACATGCATTGATCTCTGGGTAGCAGGGTGCACTCGGGTACAATGCCTATTTGCTTACTGATATTTATTTTCATTTTCCACAATAAAATGCTAAATATGAACTACAGTTACTCTGCTTTAAACTGCAACAAGAGCTGCATTTTCCACTTGCTTGGTTATAGCTCTTTAAGTGATACATTATATTGTTTGCCAGAATACTTCTACAAAGTCTTTGCTTCATTTAACTTGTAGAACAATTCAGCCAGATTGGTCCATAAAAGGTGTACTTAAAATCAGGATTACCCTGGGACTCAAAAGTGCTGGGTGCTAAAATGCAGTCTTTCATTTCCCATGGCCTTCCGAGCATTTGAACATATTTATACCTTCTGCATTGCAGCAAACTTAATCAGGACAGGCTTGCTAACATCTGTGCATTCCACTCAGTTCTGGAGTTGTCTCAATCTCTTCTGAAACCTGATTCCGGCTGTCAAAACGCATAGCTCTGCGCTGGGTATTATTCGGACATTTAGACATCTGTCATCAGGAAGTGTGATAGATGGTTTTATTAACCCACAAAGGCAAGGACTGTGACAGCGAAGGACTCTTATGCAGGGAGAAAGTATTCTGCAAAGCTTACAAGTGTGCTCAGTGTTTTTTCCCAGCCTGTGGCTGCAGCAGGGGCTGAGCACTTGGAAGTGGAAGACATGTTACACATTAGCTCAAGCTGGATGCATCCCCCCTACTAGCTTTGACCGAAACAAGTACAAGTAACATAGGTGATAGGGCATCCCTGACAGCAGAAGAGACTTTTCACGATGAACTGATCTCCAGTAACACAAACTCCTGCAAGTAGTTTTTGTAGCAAACTGTAGCTAGAAATGAAAATGGTGCTTTACAAAGAGGTTGAAGGAAAATGGAAAACTGTTTTAATAACAGTCATCACAAAGATTTCATTTAAATTGTTCAGGAAATAAACACAAGTTCACCAACTAGTCCCCACAGCTGTTTTTTTATTTCTTGAATTCTTTCTGCTTCCAACATCCCCATCCAGCAGTCACCTGCAGGCAGGACTTTGCACCAACAAATGCTCAAGGCGAAACCTAGAGCCAAACTGGAATTTTGGGATGCTTAGTCTGGGGGGTTGTTTTGCATCCGTATGTAGTTTCAGCCCGAATAGGGACAATCATTTCTGTCTCACAACCTTCCAAAAAATAGTCAAATGAAATTAATCCTTGCTGGTTTTCCATTTCCTGTGATTCTAGGATTCCTGTGCTGAGGCTCCCAGAGAATTAAGACCAGATACAGACGGAAGAACACATCCCTACTATTTCTTTTCCAAAAAGCCTGTTACTACAACAGCCAGTGGCTCACAACTGGGCAGGGACATGGCTCCTGTGGTCACAAATGGAAAAATCTAGACAACACAGCCCCTGGGATGAGATCCTGTATGGAGCTGGGCAGAGGGACCTGAGCAGCCTGTCTGGAAAATCCCCGCAGTGTGCTTGTATCATCTCATGCCGACGAGGAGGTGGTGCTTGCATGGTTAGCGCAGAATTTGGACCAGTATAGTTTAACTTACACCTTTCCAACAGATTTCCTTTATGATCCAGAGAAAAAACTTCTGAGCTGAGCCTTCTGGAGGATCTGAGTGCTCGGTTATTCTCGGTGACCTCACTGCAGGTTTCACGAGCCGTGTGACTCGGGTGAGTTGCATTCCAAGAGCCGTGGGGCTGGTGTCTGAGGTGTCCAGGTAGTCTCAATTTCCCCCTTCCTTGCTGTTCACCTGCTTTAAACTGATTTTATTTTTTTTTTTGTGAACAACATAGGTCCCCCCTGCATTCCCTCTGAGTTTGCATTTCGACTGAGCCCCTGCAAACATGCCAGCATACGTGTGTATTACATGTAAGTGCAGGCACATATGTATAGATATGTAAGTATATAGAGATGCATACTGTGAAGCTGGTAGACTTTATCTTTCTAAGGGCACTAGAAAGATTAATAAGATAAAATCAGTTGTTTCTTTTTAGTTATAAAGGGGAGTGATTGCACTCAGTCTTTGTCTTCACCATTTGGGAAAAGCTGAATCTGAAGCTTTAGATTTGTAGGTTTTGGCTTGTTATATATATTGCAAACATTTCAGCAGAATCCATGTTGTGAAGTCCCATGACACTACTGCAGGCTGTGAGAGATGGATATATAGTGATTTCCTTTAAGCCCTAATTTCTGGAAACAAATGACTGTCTAGAAACCTCAGCTTTCAATATGAAAAGAGAGAAAAAGAGGTTGGTAAAATTTCTGTTCATGGGAAATATGAAAATGTGATTTAAATGGAAGTCTTGCAAACCTGACTGGATTTAAAAGTTCATAGGGAGCAATGAACAAGCAAACTCATAAAAAAGTCTTGAGTTGATTTTTGTCCAGTTGCTTTGACAACGATGACAAGCGTTACCTGCAAAAAAATAAAATGTTATATCTCATGCAGAAACACAAAGGCTTTTTATCAGAAAACCCCTGTCAATAAAAGCAGAGAGAGGCAAATCTCCCTAATCACCATAGCAGGATAATTCAAACTAATAACATAACCTGCAGTTTTGCAGTTTTATACTATTAGAAGGAATGAAAAAAACTTCACCAATCCCCCTGACACTGATTCATCAAATAAATTAACTGTGTTCATCAGTTAACTCTCACTGGTCAAATAGGGTTAAAATTCTTGGATCTAATTCACATTGCTAATTTCTCAAAGGGGAAAAAAAAGCACACTGGGATAGCAGGAGCCAAATACACTATTTTGCCATAACTGACTGAACCTTGGGGGCTGGTGTTTTATTCTTGTAATATTTCTTTTAATAAAAAAGTGCCTGATTAAAATACCCTTTTAGAAAACATTAATTCAGGAGCTTAAAAAAAAAATTCAAATGAACTCAAATAGATTTTCTCTGGTACGTTAGCATTGCATTTAGGATAATGGATAGGGAGAAGGATGGATTCTGTAGGTATAAATCAATAGGCGAGGGGGGTTGATGAAACTGCAACCTGTGAGAGTGAAGCCCTAGTGGTTTGTGATATCATCAGGAGCCCAAGATTAATTCGCTTGACAGTCCAGTCTCCTGCATTCATTATTTTAACAACATGCACACAGGACCCAGGGACACGTGTTAACCAGCCAGCTAACACAGATTGCTCAGAGCCCCTACCAGCACCCGGTTTAAAGCAAAAACCCCAGCTGACTTGTCGGTAGGATATGTGGATAGATTATCCTTCCCGTGGTTCTGAGAGAACTGGTAAAGTGGGGGTGATGGAGAGGTGGGAATATAACTGGTAGTTTGGGATTAGCCATATTGCTGGTCACATTGGCCACCCTCATCCCACTCAGGGACCTGGTTCTGCCGCTCCAGCAAGGCTCAGTGCTACCTGCATGAAGAGGTGTTAATGATTTCATTAGGATTTCCAGGGGAATGTGATCGGTGGCAGCATGGATAAATGAACAACACTGCTCCCAGCCTGCTTTTTCGATGGTTTCTGCCTTTGATTTTTCCCTGGCTGAAAGTAACTTTCTAGAAGAGAAACTTTTTTAGTCTGCAAAAGCAAAAAGAATTCATATAAGGCAACCAGGTGCTGAAAATGCCAAAATAACCTTTTCTGCTCTCCATTTTCTTGTGCAGGTATCTCACTGCTCATTTTTCTTGCAGGCTCATGACCAAACCCTGCTCACCTCATGATCTAAGGGCCTCTGAGACCTGTGAAAGGGCCATTGATTTTAACGGCTATTGGATCAGATCCTCCTCCTTAGGTATAGCCCCATTAATTTCATACAGCCTGTTTATGTGAGTAAATTGGCCCCGGTTTGGCCCCAGGTCTGTGACTTTCCCAGCCTGGGAAAAGGCAGAAATCCCTGTCATGTTCTGCTGTATGGTCTATCCCATCCAGCTGGAGTTAAGTGTACCTCATTACTCAGGGAAATTTGGATTTGGACAATTCTTCACTGATAAACAACATATTGCCGTAATTAGCGAGTGTGGACTGGGAATCCTGGAAATGGAGTCTGTCCAATCTGTCAATTTAGGAACATATTGTTTAATTTACACAGTGCAGCACATTGTGCAACCTGAGAAGGCTCCCTCGCCCATCCCGAGCAGGGCTTTCTGCTGCCTCCAAATCGTGCAAACAGCTATCAGGTTCAGACAATAATTTTGACACTCTCCTTTTTCCTCTTGGCCTCCGTGTCTAGGTTGAAAGTGAACATGCACGGCTGAAAGAGGCCACGCGCGGTTCCTGTGCAACCACAGCCAAGTTGTTTTTTACAGCTAAGCCCTGAGGTTCCCCATTTTCCAGCAAGAAAGTCGACCAGGAGGGGAGACTTTGTGCAAGAAGCATTGTGAGAGGGAGCGGGGCGGCCCGAATGATTGTACTTAAGTACCAGATTCACCACGCAGGACCCTGTGCTGGTGCACCCATGCGCTGAGCATCCTGCCCTGCAGGGTGAGAGAAGCCCACCAACCTGGACTACAGCGTGGAGTCCAGGACCACCATCCAAAACCTGCCTCACAGAGTGCTGTTGGTTTTATTTGCAAATTACCTCCAGAGCCATGAAAAGGCTCATAGAAATGCGCAGCATGGTTGTTTTGATGCAAGTGTACAGTATTAGATTTCCACCCTGACTGACCAGCCTCACGGAGCATCACGTTTTGCTTCTCATTCTCCAGGCCAGATTCCTCTTCAGCTATCAGACTTCCCTTTCATTATCCTGCTTGTGTTCTAATCAAAGCAAACCACTCTAACTTTTAAATGAAACTAATTTTCATATTGTCCACATATACATACAGTTAAGAAATTACAGTGACAGTGATAAAAAATGTTAATTTTTCTTTCCAGATGCTTGTAAAACAGCCTTAACATATGTCCGCTGTTTAATTAACAGAGCGGCAGCATGGTGGAGAGAAGCCAAACTAATAATTTAAAGAAGCATTCTCCCTCGCTTGATTTGAATCCCAAAACACATCCATCATGTGCATTTCTGAAACTGAAAAAGATTTAATTTTCTGAACTTTCAGCAAACATCATAAAACAAGTCGAAGAGAAACCTGGAGTCAGGAGTGGTTGCCTTTGAAAGAGTTCAGCTTCAGAACTTGTACAAGAAATTCATTTCGTTAAGTGACTAAGTACTCTAATTTTTTATTATTTTTTTTTAATATTAGCTTTTATTGTCATCTCCTGCTGGGTGGCTAAAAGGTGTCATTTTTCTGCTCAGGTTCTAGTCCTGAGCTGCCTCCTTACTCAGATTGATGAGGATGTAATTCCTTCCTACAGAGCCAAGATGCAACCAGCCATCTCACACACTCCCAGCCCCTTTCCCTGTAATATTTGTGTACTGCAAAATTTCTGGAGTCTCTGTCTTTACCCGCCAGGAGGTACAGACATGCTGCCACCCCAACTTACAGGTGGGGGACTGAGACAGTTTAAATTGCATGTTCAGCACACGCATTTTAACTAGCTCCACTTTTGAAATCCAATTGTCCACATGTCCCTCAGCCCAAGCTCTGGGTGGGGGAGAGATGAGGATGCTGAGGACTTTGGTGCAAGCGGGGGCAGATGAAGTGAGGAGACACCAGCCCAGCACATGGCTGATATCCCAGGCTCTGCTCTTCCAAGCGCAGCACCGAGAGCTGGAGCCAGGCTGGCTGCTGTGCTGGTCTCTGAGCTCACACACACAACGTTCCCTTCTGCCCCCTCGCATAGACAAGGCCAGAGGGACAAGATGAGCTTAAAACTATTGCTTGAAAAACTGGCACAGAGATCACGTCTGTGAAGCCAAAGTGAACTTCCCAGCAGGGGACCTGCCCTGCCTCTGAAATCTCATGGAGACCTTCATCCCCCACCACCCCTGTGTCCCTGCAGTGACTCTGGGTTATTTAAAGGTGACAGAGCTCTCCTTACCACAGGCAGTGGTTGTCAGCAAGCAACAGCTCGTATGTAGACGGGATCAAACCCCACACGGAGGTTACTCTGAGATCCATGAAGGAGGAGGAGATGCCACCACAGCCATTAACTGCTTCTGGGATAATGACCATGCAGAAAGCCAGCAGCACCCACCTCCCACAGTCGGAAATGATGCTCTTGGCCCCCATCCTCTGCAAAGCTAATGACTCCTCCTGAGGGACCAATATGCCTGGGGAAAGGAGGTTGCGTTTTATCAACCTGACGGAGGAGCCTCTGCTCCCACAGAGACACATGGAGTAAAAGATAAAGCAGCACGGTGCCGACTGGGGAAATACACCCCTTCCTCTGTGAAAAGGAAGAGATTTGTCAAAGGTGATGGTATATTTTATTATTGTATTAAACGGAAGAGCACATTAAAAGACTGCTGTTCAATACTAACCAGGAAGAGGAAAGACAGGGACAGAGCACTTTCCTTCTACACCTTTTGTAGGAAACATTCGGTCATAAAGCAACTCAGAAATTAATCTGCTGATAGATTAGACTGCGAGTGTTAATTGACCCTTTGATCTCCCCGTTGTTATTTTGAGTCTTGCAGGGAGGGATATTAATGAATCTGAAGGTATTAAATGAATCCTTCACTTGCAGTGGCAGCGTTGGCTCCCAGCAGAGAGCATCCCTTAGGGTTGGCCATGCTCTGGTTGGTCTTCTCGGAGGGGACAAGGCATGGAGACAGGGTTACAGCACACACACAACAAGCAGGACGAGAGCACCCAGCTGTAGTTACCAGGCAGCTTTCATGCTCTACAAGGCCAAAGGGAGTTGAAATACGGAGCATTTCACAAACTCTTGGATCAGTGTCACTGCTAATCCCAGCACAGCTGGATCTGTTTATCACCTTTCTCCTTTCAGAGCCCACCAGGAGGGTGGCACAAACAGTCCCGGTCATGTCTCCCCAGGTATCGGTCATACTGGTGTAACTCTGCAGCCTTTGGGATGGTCACACCAAGCGTTCATTTTGCCTTGTTGTTCTCAACGTGAAACCTCAAGCTGTTTTTCCCAGAGGTCCTTCTCCAAAATTGCGAGACCATTGGGCCACAGGCAAGGTCACCAGCTAGCAGCAAGGACTGAGCTGCAGAACCCATGCAACAGCCTGAGCCAGCCTTGTTCATGTCATGGCCCTACATGCCATCAGTGCCTTGATCAGACAGAATTTCTCCAAGGCACGCAGAGAGTGGGAGGACCATCTTGGATGAGGTTTCTTCTTAATCTAAAAGCCCGAGATAAACATTTGGGAAAAAATCACAAGCAATGAGTCAGTTAATATAGCAGAGACTTCCTCCAGAAACCTGGCCAGCTCTTCCCATTAAAGAGCTAGTCTTTGGCTAGCTCTCCAAAGGAGGCTCAGTGACTGTGTACATTAAAAATGCTATCACCATTATGGTCTGTTCACTAAAGGTACAAGAGCATGACAAATATATGTAATTTGCAAATTGGCTGGTCTTTTGCAATAATTTAGAGACACTAGTTAGAGGCAATAGAAATCTAACAATTACTGATGTTTAAGGTTTGCATTGTTGCTCTGTGAATATTTCATGCATAAATGAACTTCTCCTGGACCAACCGCTGTTTCTGATGAGGCGCTCTGAGGCTTTATTGCCAAATACACAGCAGGGCTCCCCCAATGAGCCACATAACGGATGATGCATCACCTTCGCAGCTTAAATAATGCAGGGTATCTGCATTTTATAGAGTGGTGGTACACTTTATTTACATATCAAGTGAGTGGCCAGACTGAATATGAAGAAATATGTGAAGGAAAGGACATGGCACTTTTAATATTTCATGTTAGCAAGCACCCTGCAGGAAAAGCCTAGGCAGATAGAGATGTGAGCTAAACTGCCTGATTTCTGTGTGTGCTTGTGTGTCTCTCTGACAAAATGTTTTGCAAAATTGATGAAATGTATCCCCTTCTGGATGCTTGCAAACTTCTTCAGTACTATTGGAAACAAAAGGCATAATCTGCCGATCGGAGGTGAACTTTCCAAATGCCATTTGTTAGAGAACAGAATCAAGACCACTCTTAAAATCTCATCCTGTTCCTTCCCGGGGCTGCTGGGAGATGTAGTCTTGCTCTCTATCACTCCAAAAGGAGCTGCAGAGGATTTCTGCTTCTAGGGGGGCCACCCACAAAATCTCATCATCCTGCTAGGACTGCAAGGAGGCCCAGACCCCGCAGAAAGAGCATCATCCAAAATGCAGGACTGTTGCAACAGTTGATGATTCCTCCTCTGTGAACCCACCTGGGTTGATAGAGGGGAAAACAATGCATAAAGGCAAAAGCTAGCTCTTCCTTGTGAAAAATGGGGCTTGAACATCATTGTCCATGTGGGACTGGATCTCAGGGTATGGATCTTCTTTCTGGAGTGGGTTATCCAAGCATCCAGACTTGACCCACTCATAAAATCCTCCTTCCTCATCCTTGAAAGCCTCTCAGATCTCAACCCAGCATGGCCATGCTCAGCAAACTGGTCCGAGCGCGCAGCTGTTGGCTGTCATTGTTGTCCCCCCATAGCAAAGAGTTCCAGTCACCAGACGTGGCATGGGCATGAAATTGTTTAAAGCGACAATCTACTCCCTCCAGGGAAAGAATGACCCAGGCAAGCACAGGCACCGATTTGTCACCTGCTTTTTTGCAGGACTGGTGGGGCTATGCCTGCCACCAGCACACCACAGCCCCCTCCCCTGTCCAGCATCTGTGTGAAAGCGTGCAGCGTCTCCCTCGCATTATGCCTCGTTCAAAGAACTGATGTGCACCAGTCCTTTTTTGTACAAACCTATTAAAATTCCAATGCAAATGACCGGATTCACAATCTGAGCTTCATTGAGAAACACAGTTTCCTGCTTTGCCCAGTAATGAAATTATTGGTTGTGCAGATGCTCCATTTCTAAGTTAATTCAATCTCTGACCAGTTTTTTTAAGACTGTATGTGTGAGGGCAAGGGTGTGCGGATGTGCAGGTTTGGGTGTGCGTGCACACAGACAAACACATCTGCACAGCATGTTTCTCAGCCCACAGATCTGTACTCTGTTTAGTTAGATAGCCAATTATAATTACAAATGCAATGGGAATACAAGCAGTATATTCTATAGATGCGATTAAAAATAAACTGGGAAAGCTAAAAGCAGCTTAGTTGCCAGAAACTAATACACTACAGGGGCAAGTTGTGGAAATGCCTGATTATTCTCTTTTGCTCACTCCATCCCTGGGGGATCTTCCTGAACTGTTACTTTAACTGCTCAACTTGCCTTTTCCACTGTGATAGTCAGCAGATGAAGCCCTTCACATTTAAGTGTAATAGTGCCAGAGAGACCAACTGCTCCTAAGAGTTACGACCTATAAATGTCGCTTCTGTGTCAGAATGAGAATGTGCCACTGAAGATGCTGAAGTTTGCAGAGGGTTTGCTTGACAATTCATGCAGGCCATTAAACTTACTCCTCCCCTCGTTCTCCCAGCATTGTGTATTCTGGGATTTCTTGCTTGCTTTCACAGCTTTCTGAGTAGTTCTTCCAAAGTTGGCAACATCTGAGCAATTTATCCCTGGGACAGAGTGTACGGCGCAGCATTTGTTCAAGTTGCTCTTCTTTTCACCTGTCACAGCAAATAAGAGCTCCAGGACAGGCTGCCTGTACTTCTCCGCACCAGGTGTGGGCATCTTTACCCAGAGCAGAGGGGAAACGGAGATGGACATGGGGTGATACCAGGATGTGACAAAAAGGGCTGTACAGTGGATGTAAGTCAGCCCCCGTCCCGGCTGATGGCCAGATGCAGGGTGTACAGCTCGTTCCCTTTGCCCGGGAACCTGCCGGCCTTCTCCATCCACGCTTGTCCTTTACCAGAGGTGCCTTGGGGAGTCAGGAAGGAGAAAGAGAACTACTTGCATTGCTCCGTAGCACCCAGCTGTTCCTGCCCAAACAACCTTGTCAGAGGCATTTCAGCCTGCCTTGGTCAGGAGGACACGGTTGCATCTCAGCCTGAAGGGTACAACAAGAATAACAAGAGCTGAGCGCAGGGTTTTTTCTCGGTTCATAAACCGCTCTGGCTTCAGCTGAAAGTCCAACTCACCGCTGCCATACGCACATCTCAGAAGTGCAGGCACTTACACCACATCAACATCGAGCCCAGCGCCCACTTTCACTCAGGTACGAGACAGAGGTACCTAATACTCATTTCAGTTACCTCTTAGACCCTGACAACTCACTCGTACGGAGTGCGTGGGGACCTGGGGACACTCTGGTCCCTATGGCAGGTGCAGATACACCGCAGTGCGCTCAGGCAGTGCATGAGCAGCGTAGGACACGGACAGCACGGTGCCGCACACCTGCTAATGTTCCTGCCCTTTTTCTTTCTGCAAAAAGAGAGTTGATGTTTGGAAGACTTTGGGAAGGGAGGAAAAGCATCTCTCTGGGAGGGTGATGGTATAGAAAACCACGGGGCTTGGTGCTGTGCAGCTAACAGATCATCCCCCACGGGGATGGCGGGGAAGAGAGGAAAAGCCACGGGCAGCAGAGGGGGGGAGGCTGGGGTGAGAAACAAGTCCTTGCTGCAGGGCAGACCTGTGCAGGGCTGTGCAGAAAGGCTGGACCAAAACCACAGGGCAGCTGGAGGAGGGTGACAGACCCTCTGCAGTGAATGGAGGCAGATCATATGGGCAGTTGCTTTCTGGATAGGGAAAAGGAGAAGGATGGAGGTGTGCTGTGAGACTGACCCACAGGGCTAACTCCACTTGGGGTGTTATTATGCCTCACAACTGTTTGAACAAGCTGAGGAACAAGCCTGTGATAGCCACAGCCTGTGGAAAGGTGGATGAGAGCTTCTCCTCGTCTAACCTTCCACTCCCACTCCATCTCATCTTGAGGTGCTCCAGGACTCCCACAGCCCTTCCCACAGTGGCTCTTCCCCTTCCCAGTCACTCCCAAGAGGCATCAGCCTCTCCCAGCTCCATCCCCTCCCCAGCAGCTGGGGGCTGCTGGTCCCACCAGGCAGGGGTGAGGATGCAGCAGCTGATTTTGCAGCCACTTGACCAGAGACGCTGGTTGAAGTGGGACCGAGATGGGGCGGGCAAAGAGCTGAGGATCCTTTTGAGACTGCCACCTGGGACTGGCAGCACTTCTACTAATGCACAGTGAACAGCTAAATCATACATTATTGATTTGTCAGACGTATTTGCATATAAATAAGCATGATCATTCATACAAACTTTAATGTTGTTGTTCTCCCTTTAGTGTTGTGATCACAGATGAATGACTCTAGTTAGACACAATTCAGGAAAGCTTGTACCACTGCAGCAAAGTAAGCTGCTGATTTAAAACTACATTTATTGGAGCATGTAAGTGTGACAGTCTATTGGTGAATTTGGGGATAATTAGTCTAAAAGACAAGATAAATGAATCCTGAAAGTGGTATTGTGATGAAGAAATGATCCCTCCATGCTAGTAAAGCTTTGATGCCAGAAATATTGTAAATGATAATTAACTGGGAAACACAGAGGAATTATATTTCAATTGTGTTTTCAAAAGGACTTAGAATTTTACAGACAAATTGATTGGGTTCTCCCCCTCCCCCAGCCCTGTGATTATGAAAGATTGTCTAATTTACAACATGAACTATGAAGCATATGACAAATCGCTGGCTTGTTTTTATGCATCTTGTTTGTACGTTTCTCCCTGGTAGATATCTGCTTATTGTTTTTAAGCAAACCAAGACACGTATTTTTCAATTAGTCTTTCCCCAGGCCTAATCTAGACAGATCTGCAGGCCAGCACAACACACTGACCCATGAAAATTATATCTGCTGTATTAATTCATTAAGCATTGCAGGATCAAGCTGTAAGATCTCACTCCCTGATAACATCAGCAGCATGAGCCGGGTTAGTCTGCATCCCTCCCCTGAAAAGAAAATATTATAGATTGTGCAATGCAGGGGAAACATTGCTTGCTAACACTTCATTTTAATTGTCCTAAATTAGAGCTGAAGACTTACAAAACTGTGCGTGACAGCCAATGAATACCAAATGAATTCATTAGGATCAACGCTGTTACAATGAATAACTAACGAATCTATAACGACATCTATATCCTTTATGCCTCGGCTGTCGGTCGCAGCAGGGAACCCTGGAGGGAACCATCCTGACCCTCGGCTCGCTGGGGCCAGCACCCTTTGCCCCATGCCTGCCTCTAATGGCAGCTCTAAGTGAAGCTGGGTGTCACCTGGATTGCCCAGGGATCAGGGCACGGTGCAGGCAGACGGAAAAGAGGATCAGATGGGACACTGCAGCTGAATTGCAGA